>VWYH01010059.1:0-16331 GCA_013399365.1 Pampusana beccarii
GGAAGAGAAAATCACTTGTGCCCTACACTCTTTCACCAACTGTCCCAAGGCCTTGAAATCTTTCTTCGTTCCCCTCAGACTACAGGATGCAGCTTCCTTCCCACCTATCTGGATGATCAGCAGCCAGTAGTAGTTGATTGGGTGCACCAGGTTGGGGAGTGCTGCAGTGTACTGCAGCTTATTCTCACTGACTTCCACTGTGCCCCTCTAAGACTCCAACTCTATTTAGGCAGTTGTATTAATCCAATTAGCCATCTTTTAGCTGACTCATCTCCAAGATGAACAAAATCTATTATCTTAGCCTCTAGTCTTATATTTCTGCTCCAGTCCCCTGATCATCTTCATGACCCTCTACTGTACTCTTTAAAATTTGTTTATATTTCTCTTGTACTTGGGCTGGGGCAGGGTAGGAGTGTGTATCAACAATAGAGGTAGTTTTCCAAATATAGACTCCAAAGTGCTTCAACATCACGAAGACAATCAGAAGATGATCAGATGATCAACACCTTGCCTCTGAAGACAGACTGAGAGATTTGGGGTTGTAGCCTTTCAGTACCTAAAGGGGACCTACAAGAAAGCTGGAGAGGGAGTTTTTGCATGGGCATGTAGTGGTAAGACAAAGAGCAATGTCTTTAAACTGAAAGAGGGTAGATTTGGATTAGATATAAGGAAGGAATTCTTTAGCATGAGGGTGATGAGACAGTGGAACAGGCTCCCTGGAAGTGTTCAAGGTCAGGTTGCATGGGGCTTTGAGCAAACTGGTCTAGCAGAAGGTGTCCGTGACGTGACATGACATGGGGTTTGAACTAGATGATCTTTAAGGTTGTTTCCAACCCAAACCATTCCATGATCAGTACGGACATGCTAACTGCATTCTTGCTAATGCAACCAAAACTGTAAGTAGCCTACACTGCTGAAAGGGCTTGCTGTTTATTCATATTCAATTACTTTTGTACAAAGCTGCTGCCTAGACAGTCAGATAATATTTAAAGGACTCAGAAAAAGGTTCTTTCACCTTTTCTCCAGGCGATGTGCCTGTAATCCAGTAACTCCTTTCCCAATGAAGAAATGCTGCGTAGTAATCATAAATTGAAATTTTCCCTTGAAGACCAGTATGCTTATATTGCACATGTGGCAATATAGATACCACTTTGCCATACAGCATTTACAGTATAATTTGACATAATTCGGATTGGGATAGTAATACTCTCAGAATGCGGATGTTGTGTCTGATTATGGAATGTTCCCATTCTATGGTCTCCTTTTAAACCTTTCCAAAACCCTCTGACTGGAAGCACTGTCAAACTCATTGTGATTGTCATTATATAAGAACTAGCAAATTATGCAGGTGACTTTTACACATCACAAGGACTTGACTTAGTGGTTTCTTGCTTTAGAACAATTTGTTGTATTATCATCATGGAATGCTTATACCAAAGAGTACCTCATGCTATCACTAATCCCACTGCATCAATGACACTATCTGGGACAATGGTGCTGCTGCAAAGACACTGGTAGGTCTTTTTGTGTGAGACACAAGACTCTTCAAGCCAAACCTGAAATATTCCATTAGGGAGAGCTATACAGTAAATAAATTGCATATAGTAAATAAATTTTATTCATATGCTGCTTGTTCATCCCTCTACGTTTTTGTCTTCAAAATATGGATGGTCTCTGGGGCATATTAGGACTTACCTGTTCGTATTAAGACTTACCTCAAAGTCAGAGAGAACTACAAGACTTTGAACGAAGAATATCACAAAGTTGCCTGGGAGGAAAAAAACCCTCAGAACTCATCCATAGAGAGAAGGAATAAACCAGATTAATATAGACTGTTTTGCTGCTTATTAAGCTGTAAAAGAGGTAAAAGTATGAGGCATAAAGAGATAGATGTGACACACACAATGGCATATGCTTCACTACATAGACAGAAGTAAACTAGATAATCAGAATGATTTCTGAGTAGATGGAAATCTACACATTATTTTTCTTGAACGTGAATTCATTCTAAGTTGGATACTACTTTGTACTATCTCCTTTATATCTTGCACACACACATAACTTTTAAAGACTTGTGTCTATGCACTGGCAGACCATGATAATGGTTGCTCTTCTGTCATTTTAATCCAATCTGTAGCATATTACTTCTCTTTATCTTCTATTATTATATCATCTTTTGTTCAGGCCCCTTCTCATTGCTTTTGATAATCTTGGTTCTACAGATTTGTTGTGATTAGGGTAACCTCTCCAAGCACAGTGGCTTCGCTGCTTGATGGTATTCAGAGAGGGATGAAAGTGCGCATACAAGTCACTATCTCTAAAGTATTTCAGGCCTAGACATATGTATATTTCAAGTAACTGTTCCGTGTCAGATAAGAAAATGGCTTAGGGAACAATAATTTGTGGCTGTGTAGATTGCAGTCTCCATTTCCCTTATTTTACGTCTGCATTTGGTTAACAATCTTTATTGATAGTTATTGATGATTTAGAGAATAAATGGCTGATCAGGAAAGAGGAGTTCAGCAAATCACCTGCACTTCAAAGACCTATTCTGCTTGTCTTGTTCCAGTTTATCAGCATAATCTGGTTTGCGAATAATCTGTTATTTTACATGCCTTTTTCCTGTGCTGAAAGCAGCTTGCTTCTGAGGCAAGGTGCTGGAAAGAAGAGAAGTTTATGTAAAGAAAGCAACTTTGAAGTGTTATGTCCAAAGTGCTGGTACTGAAATAGACAGCTGAATGGTTCAGCTTCACAGACAAAATATCCAAATACAAGTCTGTGAGATTTAACTGTTTAGCTTTGTAAGCAGTGTGAATGTCACCCTCTTGTTCCTGGTTTTATGCCATCCCTGGAAACGTTCAAGGCCAGGCTGGACAGGGCTCTGAGCAACCTGATCTAGTTGAAGGTGTCCCTGCTCATTGCAGGGGAGTTGGACTAGATGACCTTTGAAGATCCCTTCCAATACAAACTATTAGATGATTCTATGATTCTATGATTTTACTTCTAGGACTACTAAATGTGGGCAGATAGAGGGAGAAACATCATTACATAATCATGGGACTGAATTTATTGGGAGGTTGGACTTCCTGATGAAGTTGTAAAAATAAAAATATCGAAATGTCTTGATGTGACTCTGAGCCTAACATCACCTGGGTAATCATCTGCTCAAGGCTATGATAGGCTTACTTCCTTCTCAGTGGGAATGAATGTCTGCAAAATCGGCTTCATGAATTTGGTATCCAGGAACATATGACAGCTACATCTAAGGGTGTATAACGTAACCGTTTTGAAAAACGACAGCACTGCTATCTGTGGGACCAGACCACTGAACACTGATACATCCTAACAAGCTGTTGTACAAAGCTGGACCATAATATTCAGATATTGTATGCTCTATGTATATAGGATACAAATGAACACATTTATGACCATATACCATAACTTCACCATTCCCCACAAATGCCATTATTATATTTTTAGTTAGTTATTTTGAGATTTTCATGTGACTGAAGCTACAAGCTGTGAAAAAAAGTTTTATTAGCAAGGTTAATATTTACAAGAACAAAACATGCTGAGAACATCTTCAGTAAACACAAATATATTTTCTAAGAAAAAAATAAAATGTTACACCCACAATTTTTAAAATGTTAAGCAAAAATACTGCTTTTTTGTGTGAAAAAAAAGTTTATTTGTTTGAATCCCCTAACTATCATCCTGTCCGATAAAAAAGCCAAAGATGAAATGTAGAAAACATGCCTTTTAATATATATATTCATCCAATTCATTAAAAAATCAGTGTCACATTTGCCACTTTCCTGTCGTAGATATCAAGATTTTACATGAGCGTTTACACATTCCTGTCTGTAAGCCAGCTGTTTCAGAATTGTGTTGCCATAGGATTTTTATTTGAAAAAAGATCTGATGATTTAGTATTTAGCAATTTAGTATCATTTGCTTGTTCCATAACCTCTTCTCCAGTCAATTCAATTTCAGAAAACACTTCTGGTGAGGGCCAGTTACACAAAGAAGTATTTCAGCATGAGTTTCAGCATGGATTTCATCTATTTCATAACATCAACAGACATTGATAAATAATTGAGCTAATTTGCAGCGGGTTTTTTTGAGTATTACTTTGAGTACTACTGTTATTCAGGGTTGTGTGATAGGTTTCCTTTTGGGACATCCCCAACTCATTGATAGTGTGTCTGCTTCAGATCCCTGTGTGTTACCTGTTCAATGTACCTGAGAGTCATGGAAGTTTCAGCACAGCACAAGGTTCTTAGGTCACTGGCAAGGCAGATCTGGTACTATCCTCTTCCCACTCAGTCCTAGAATTTCAATCCACATTCATTTTGATGGCTGCTTTTTTCATTTGAACCTGTTCTAAATCCTTATTACAGATAGTATTGTTCCATCAACAGCACAATTGATCTTGACTGAATATGCTCACATTATCCTGGTCACTCTAGTCTTTCCTTCGAATTTCTGGTCTAACTTATGCCCAATTCACTTAGGGCTGCACATACCTCCTATTTTTTAGACAACTTTAATGTAAGAAAAAACAGATATATCACTGTTTTGTTCCCTTGTGAGCATCTTATTTCAATAGTATTATTTCCCCATTCTCCATCTGATTAATTCCATCCTCTGATTTAAACATCTCCTAAGGTTAAAGAATTTCCATTACTTTGACCATAATTTTGAAACATCACCTGCACTTGTAACAAGATATGAAAATGCATTAATGTAGCTTGAATCACAGTGCAAAATTAAATAGACACCAATACAGGTACTTACATACGTACCTGTTAAGACTTGAGAAATCAGGTAGCCCAACAGTGGTGAGGCTGCTGCAGCTCTCTGTCTCTAGGTTCACCCGCTAGCAAGGCTGAGTCTGTATTCCCAACAGGCATACAAACACATACACAGTATAAATATATGTATACACAAAGCCAACCACACAAACCGATACAGACAGAAACACTCATGCAAACAGAGATGCTACTAACAAACCTGGAACCCCATGCCGCTTCCCGTTACAGACCCCCGTCACTCACAGATACAAACCCCCATGCAATCCTTCGCACACGCATGTGCGTGCACACACACACAGAGAGGATCTCAGTAATTGGCCTGGGAAACTCAATCTGTCCTGCAACTGGCAATGAACTCCCCAGTCCCCCAGTTACCTCAGACACCCAGAGACACACTGGAGCCCACACAGGCAAATTAGATAGGTTGGTGCTTTGGGTAATCATCAGTGGCATGAAGTTTAATAAGAACAAATACTAGATTCTGCATCTGAGGCAGAGGAATAGCAGACACAAGTATAAACTGGGAGAGGAGTGGCTGGAAAGTAGCCTTGCAGAAAGGGATGTGGGGGTGTTGGTTGACAATGTAAGTCAGCAGTGCGTGCCCTGACAGCCAAGAGGACAAACCATAGTCTGGGGTGCATTAAAGACAGTATAACCAGCCAAGTGATTGTCCCACTGTGTACCTTGAGTACTGTGTGCAGTTCTGAATCCCACGATTTAAGAAGTATGCATCCAGAGGAGGGCAACAAAGCTGGTGAAATGGCTGCAAGGTATGTCCTGTGAGGAGTGGCCAAGGACACTAGGTTTGTCTAGTTTGGAGAAAAGGAGGCTGAGGGGTGACCTCGTTACTCTCTACAGCTTCCTGAGGAGGGGACATGGAAAGGGAGTTGCTGACCTCTTCTGCCTGGGATGCAGTGACAGGATGCGTGGGAATGATTCAAAGATGCCTCAGGGATGCTCAGTCTTCACATTAGGAAACATTTGTTTACTGGGAGGGTGGTCAAACACTGGAACAGGCTTCCTAGAGAGGTGGTCAAGCCTGCAAGCTTGTCAGTGTTTGAGAAGCATTTGGACAATGCCCTTAATAACATGCTTTAACTTTTGGTGAGCCGTGAAGTGATCAGGCAGCTGGACTACATGATCATTGTAAGTCCATTCCAACTCAAATTATTCCATTCCATTCCATTCCATTCCATTCCATTCCATGCCACTCTATTCTATATACCCTCTGGATCTTCCAGAAACTGGCCTTAGACATACAGGCTTCTTGCTAGTGTCACAAAAGTGATTTGGATCGTTCATTGACCAAGGAGGAAAGGAACACAAGGGCAAAATGACAAAAGTTTTATTTCATAACAATGAGAGAGACACACCACCTCCGTAAGGGAAGAAGGGTGTCCATAGGGATGTTACAATATGTCTTGAAATGAAATACTTAGCATAATCATCCAATAGCATAAGAAAATCACATTCACTTCCTTTGAAGTATTCTCAGGGATTCTGCTATGTGCTTCCCATGCAGTCTGGTTGTTAAAACATGACCTTCTGTGGTACAGATGTTCCTCTTCACTTGCCAGATATGAGTAAATGTTCCTTCTTCTCTAGGGCACCCTGCTCATGTCTCCAGTTGCTTGGCTCTCTGATTTGTGGTATCTACTCCAGCTGCTGCCACTCAAGACCTTCACTCACTCCATCTGATAGCATCACAATCATATGGATCCATAGGACTTGTGGTCTGACTCTAATTGTTGGCAATTACACCTCCAGTCACACAGAAGAGAGAGCCCACTTAACCACAAAACCAGTCAGTAATTGATTTTAATAAGACAGGACAGACTATGGGGATCAGACATTGGGCATGGCCAGACAAGTACACAAACGAGCAATTTGTTTACATGTGACTGGTGTCTTTTGTCCCCTAATGCCTCTATTTTCCCATGCTTCTTCCTCCCCAAGCCACTGTGATCTCTCCTATTCCCCACCTTTAGTTCTTCCCGTAAACCACGGAACCATCCTCTCATCAAGTTTTGTACAATACTCAAATGCTCTTCTCCTGCATCCTATATTGAGTCTCAGACCCACGTAGGTAGTAACACTTGTGTCTGCAAAGTGATGCAAAGAAGCTGTCTCCTTTACTCACTTTTCATTCACCTTTACTCAGGCTTTCATGCCTGGACAATGGTCTAATCACCTTTCTATGACAGCTCCGTGAGGAGCTAAACGAGGTTGCGCTGATTTCTCCTAAGGTTAGAGGTAGTTCTCCTGCCTCTCATTTTTCCTCTGGCTATGTGATTGTGGAGATGAGTCTTTAATTGTTAATGTAACTGTATCTATACAAACAGATCAAAATGAATGTACATTTAAAAACTAGGAAATTTATCTGTTCTGCTAGTTTGAGATTGAAATAATTATGTCATACTGAGGATGAATTTAAAGCCTTGTTATCCATTCACAGATGAATTGTTTCAGCAATTTCTGTCAAATCTTTCACAGTGGCTGAACACAACCCTTTCGCTTTTCCACTAGTAACAGTCTCCTACATTGGAATGCACCATAATGTTATATGGCTGTAGAACGAGTCAAAATACTGACCATAGAAAACGAACAGGCATAAAACATATCCACACATGAGAATTATCCATTTTCCATGTAAGGAGTAAGACGATCTGGGTCACCCAGTAGTCCTCTAATCATTAGGTATGAGGCAACAGAAGGGTGGGAACCTGTGATGGGAGGTGGTTGGAAACAGGATTCACTCCCTTTGGTGATATCTTCTCTGGAGTCTGCCTACCACTTCTTTGATTCTGCCTAATACACCAGTTTGTGTGTGCTTTAAAAAGCAGACCCAGTGGGAGAATGGACAGCATTATGAGTGGAATAGTAAAAGAGAAAGTTTGGCATAAAGCTAAGTCCTCTTGTCAATCAACAGAGCAACTACACTGGTGAGAGAGAAGACAAAACTGGAAAGAGCACAGAGGTGGAGACAGATATATTGTTTCAGTCAGAAGAGGGCTAGATGGAGGCTTAAAGAGATATCCAAATAAAAAGTCAAGGAAAGCATAGGTTTAGTGACTTGCAATACTACAGACTGAGATGTAGCAAGTATATATGCATGTCTTTCACTTAAGCGATATCTAACGTTCAAAATATGAATATTGAGTATATTTGCTGTCACTGAAGTTAAAAAAAATACTTACTTAAGTTCCTTGACACTCTGCAAACAATTAAGCTTAGTAGCTTTGCTTCCTTCCAATATACAAATAACATATAGCCAATCAGTGAATAAAGTGAGGGTAACACACTAGCAGGTCTAACAAACATAACTTGCATTTTATGAGGGCAGTGTGACTATATGGGAGGGGAAGGAAGTCTTTCTGGCTGACAATATTTAAAGTACTTTTAATTAACACATATAGCTACATATTTGATCAGGCATCCCAAATGAGCTTGTTACTGGAAAAAAAGGAACTACTACTATATAAGCCACAACCATCCGTTTTTACACTCTTCAGATTATTAAAAACTTTTATTACATACTGGCTAAAATGAACTGGAAGTTGGTTCTGCAGTTAAACATGGAGAGGAATTGGGCTGAATCTGAATTACATTAATAACTTTTCCAAGTTTGATGAGTGTAATCTGTTTGTCAGACTGCTGTGCAATAAGGCACACAAACTCTATTCTATTTCATAATTCTTATCACATCCTGAGAGAAGAACTTATACAGTTAGTTACACTCACTTTAAAACACTTCTCTGGCAAAGAAGAAGGGAGTGCTAAATAAGAATTAGGCCCATAAACACACATATTTATGGTGATGTTCTGTCAGTAACCAGGCTGCTTCTTATAAGAGAAGAATATCTCACAAGCTAAAGCACACATGCAACTTTACTGCTCCATTTTTAAACTGGAGTGCCTTGACTTTCTCATAGAGAAAGATAAAGGATTTTAAATAAACGTTAATAAACATGCATAACTAAAATATACTTAGGCTTCTCCATAGCTTTAACACTATCGACTTTTACAGATATAGTTGAAACCATAGAACAATCCTTATTATCTTTTCTTTACAAGCTTTTGAAGCTGTTTAAAAGAGGCTGAAGAAGAGTTTGGTGAACAGTGTGATTATAGGAATGTACTTATAATGACATACATGTGATATATTATAACACGGTTTTATTTTAATCAAACTCTGAACTTTTAATCTAGAACATTATACAAGCCAATACGTTCTTATGTGCAGAAAAATATTAATATAAGAGATGTAAAATCAATGAATCTTATTTTTACTGCAGTAAAATAAGATGATTTATGAATGGCTAGGCTGAATTTCTACTATTGCTTTCTTATTAATCTTATTCACTACAGTTAAATTTGTATTCAGATATTCTAGAAGAGATCAGAGGATGAAGTTATTTATATTAAACAACTGTGAAGATGTTATTTACAGCTTTGGGTTTTTTTCTACTTGAAAACCTTCAGCATAATTCTGTCTGTAAAATACTCTTATATATCATTTACCCTTTTGTTTGCCTTGATCTGAGGGAAGATTTCAAGTATATCTAGAACAGAATGCATATAGAGCAGCATTAAGGTGTACCCAGTGTTTCAAGGAACTATTAAATCAAATATCTTTTCATGGTCCATTTGGATGTCTCAAGTTTACAGGACAGCATACCCTGTGATTTAAACTTTATTTCATGAGATCATTAAGAAATGCAACTAACATGACAAACAGTGGCTCAATCCCCTTTTGCCTAGACTAGTCTATCACATGAATTCACTTATTCACCATTTAAGTCGTAAGGTTTCGTAACTTTTAACCCATAACTCTTGGTTCATGCATCCATAAGCAAAAACCAGTG
This sequence comes from Pampusana beccarii, assembly GCA_013399365.1. Lineage (NCBI taxonomy): Eukaryota > Metazoa > Chordata > Aves > Columbiformes > Columbidae > Pampusana > Pampusana beccarii. The sequence goes on from VWYH01010059.1 coordinate 9,680, forward strand.
GAAATGGTTACCTAGCCAATGGTGAGAGTGCTCAACTGTTCTCTTCTAACAGTGCAGGCGGCCCCTGTGTCACATTGGGAAGCATGAAAGCCTCAGCAGTTCAGCTGCTGTTTGATCTGCTGCAAAGGCTCTTTTGAGTAAGCTGAAGTTTTTATACCTTGCAGCTTGGTCTATACCCTTTCTATAAGTTAGCAGATTTTGAAGAAACTGCCAGCAAAGATGATGGCTGCAGGAGCCAGCACTCTACAGGTGATAATGGCTGTATAATGACAGCCATTGATCTTTCTGGCCACCTGTCCCACCTACACGGTGCTCTCACTTCGACCTAATGGTGCTGCTCCCAGCGTACATCAAGTTTTAGCATGAGCTGAGTTAGCCAAAATCTGAGCAAGAGTTTAGTAAACAGTCACAATGTCTCAATAAGAATGTAAGAACAATCGGTTTCTGTTCATTAATAAAATTCAGCACATTAATACAAGCAGGATGAGTCAAAAGATGTTGTTACTTGTGAGCTGAACTTGTTTCTCTTAGAGCATGTTTGTTATGTTGTTATTTGTGAGCTGAAATTGTTTCTCTTAGAGCATGAACACATTTAGGGGCTTAGCTTTCTGTGGATTTTTCACTGACCAGCATTCCTTAGACTGATTATTGTTGTCAATATCATTATTATTTTATCTTTCTGACCCATTAAACTGTCTTTATCCTAACCCAAGAGATTTACTTTTTTTTTTCCTTTTCTCCTGATTCTCTCCCCCATCCCACCAAGGGAAGGAGTGAGCAAATGGCTCTGTATGGTGTTTAGCTGCCTGCTGGGTTAAACCACAACTGAGGTGGATAAACCACATTCCATGAACACATTCCTGAACATGCAGATCTTAGAGAACTCTCTCAAGAGGGAGAAGGCAGTTTTATGTATGCCAGTGAAACCCATTTCTGAATGTAAAATAAGGATGAAAAAAATGCACAAAAGCTGTCAGAGATATTGGCAAAAATCAGTAAAAAGCCCTGTGATTAACTCAAGATTTCTTTGCAACTTGGCAGTAATTGTCTTTGTGATCTGAAATAAAACTCCTGAGAAGACTTTAGAAATGATGGATTCCTTTTCCGGTCAGCTTCCAAGATTAACAAAAGCCTGTATTCCCCAGGAAGTAGTCTGAGGCCCTTACCTTCAGTGAGGATAGGAAGTGCCAGCTGAAATCAGCAGAGCTCTGCTCAGCTGTGTGCAAGCTTTTGTGCAAGAGCTGTGTGCACTTGGCTCAGTATGAGACTCCAGGCACCAGTAAGACACCCCTTGTGTCGTTACTGATGAAGGTCCTTGTGCTCACTGTGAACTTACTCTTCTTACAACTAGCCATGACATCTTTGTGCAGAATACTCACACTATCTGGTGCAACACAAACCACCAGAGCTGGGAAAGCTTCCTCATGGGCTAGCTGCTGGTTCATATAAGGACTGTATTCCTACATAAGAGTCGTTACATTTATGTAGTCCTAAAATTACATTCAGCCCTTTGAAGGCAACCGCAAGGCTGATGTGGCCCCTGGTGAAAATGAGTTTGACACCCCTGATATAAGTATTGCCACTGTAGCTTTCCAAGCAGCTGGACTGATACTCCCTGGAGCTGAAAAATGAAATGTGAAGGCTAGTAGATATTCTGAGAGTGCTCATCTGGAAGAAGGAAGGAGAAAAAAATAGAGAAGACATACCTCTTGGTCCAGACAGCTTAGTTCTGTTTTTATATTCAGCAACTGCAAGGAGGAACAGCAACATCCATGTCAGCATTTTCCTGATCTCAGGAAGAGATGTTAGGCCCTTTGAAGCCACAAGTTCTATCTGTTGCCTTGATTTTATTTTTTCCTCACAAACCCTTCCATTTTCCAATCTCTGAACATTCCATTATTGGCACAAATGTTGCTAAAGCAAGGCTCACAGACAGCCATGAGCGCAACAAACAGCTGTTCTGCCCACCATTGGGTGAGGTCCGAAAACCACAACCGCTCCCTAGCCCAGAAGCCCGCTTACTGCCTGCCTAGAGAGGCCTCTGACTGTTCCATAGAGTATTTATCCTGTTCTGGAACTCCTGCTTATATTCTCAAGACCATTGCTAAGCTGTTCCACTACAGAGCTGAAGAGATCAAAGGTGCCATGTCAGCTTGGTGCTTGACCTCACCAGGAGGCTTCTAAGGCTTCCACATTCTTTTGAAATACAGTCTAGTATTTATCTGAAATTGCAGCTTTTTCTTGAAGCTATTTTTTTTTTTTCTCTAAAACTGAGAAGTCAAGTCAAACTGAATTAGTCAAGGCTGCAAACTGTTGCAGTTACAGACAGAAAGCTTTTTACCACATCCATGTTCATCTTGTTGATTGTGAAACCAGAACGCACCTCACTGCAAAGTAGGGTACATTAGCAACTGTAAGGATGCAACAACTGTACCATAAATTTACATGCACAAATTCTAAACATATCTATATATTAAAATATATCTATATAAAATACATAGTATATTTATTTGGATACCCTGGCCAACATTGCTGCAAAGCACAGCCACAAGTTCACCATTTTTGTTCCCTTTTCTGTAGCTGTTTATTGTTCACACCTTGTCAAAACTGTTACTCCTTTTATGCAGGAAGTGAGCTGCAGTGCATTGTGGGAACAGCGGGATGTGCAGTTCCAGCTAAAGGGCCTTGGACAGGTTGTACAGAAGTATGTTTTTTATGAGTGTAAGGTGTGATAGCCCAGGCCAGTGAAAATGATATCTTGGGTTAGAAAACTGCCCCCATACGTATGATGTGTGAACGTTTGGCCTGGGCATGTGAATGAGATATGCATGGGAACATGACTGAAAACAGTCATGAAATGAGTGTGGTGTGTTTGAGACAACATTTTTTGAAAAGACGTCCAGGCACGTATCTGTAAACCTATACATTGAGAACTGTTAATAAAAGTCAGCTCAGCCTGGCTCAGCTCTGCCTGGATCTGCTCTCGTTGCTAACAAGAACTCTGTGCCTGTGCATCTCTGTCTGCATCTGTATGAATCATTCTCATTGCCGCAGGGCGTGGTTCTGTATTATCAGTATCAGAGTTTATTTGCTTTGTTGAGGTGTAAAGAGAAACATAAAAATAATATTTTTATTAATAGATCAACGGTATTTTCAGAAGGAAACATGGAAGTTGAGGCCTGCATGAAGGGCAAAATTACAGCCGTGACAGCTGTTCCCTCTGCCTGACACTTTGGAACATACTGAATGGATGCAAATGAAATCTATGTACAGTTCTCAGAAGCATAACTGTCATTGATAGGCCTTGCAAAAGTAGCTCCACAAGATTTCCCATAAATGCTGCTGTATTTCTAGGATGACTTCTCCCTGCTCGTATCTGTACAATGACCGAATTATTGTCTCAGTAATGCTAAGGGGAGCTAAGAAGGGTTCCAATCAATGTATGTGTTTTGGCAAAGTAACACAGCCTTGTGCCATTGGCAAAGACCTTGAGCTGGCATTTCCTGAATGGCACTCTGCCTTTAAAATGCTCCCAATAATCTTTTTGCACCAATCCAGTGGTCACTAAGTAGGTGAGAAAGCCAGCAGGAAAGTCAACATGAGAACAGGCAATTTTGTAAATATGTTCCATGGAAGATCACTAGTGCTTTTTCTAACAGCAAATGCAAAGCAGAATCTGCAGGGTAGTAGTGCATCTCATCCAGCAACACAACAAAAAGCACCTCCCAGGTAAGCAGTATGCAGCATCTCCTAGTAACTGAATGCACCCTCGCACTTCAAGGAGACTCCAGTGTTGCTGCTTGAATAAAAATGACTCCCTCACTAATGCTCAGACTGAGCTGCCTTTCACTCTGGTTTTGCTTTAGAACTCAACATTGCCTTCCTTCTGCACACCTCATGTGACTTTTTTAAAAGGTGTCTCTCCTAAGTTACTGGTTCTGGATGTGGACTCCTGCTGCCCCCTAGTGCCTTTTTTTTTTTTTCCCTGTCTGTAGAAAAGATACTATTAACACTAGCTGAAGGGACTTTGGATCATTTGGCAGAGGCGCATAACTTTGAACAGATTTCTAGGCCTAGTTGTTTTTTAAAGTGTTTAGCCTAGTCTTCATGTATGCGTTTATACAACAATTAGTTACCACAAAAGACCAAATCCTTATAGTATCACGTTGTTAAATTTCTTTTCACCTGAAGATAAATTCTCAAAATGAACTTTCAGATTATTTTTTTTCTATGGCTCTGACTGGTAGATCAAAACAAACCACATATTAATCAAGAAGAAGCTGACAAAATGTGATAGTATTCTGACATTGGGCCTGTGAGAAACTGCAAGAGTCAACAGCACGAGAACAAGCGTTGGTGGAAAAATACAAGAAGAAAGGGCTGTATGCTACTTGATACATCAAGGACAGAGGGATTGATACAGGATTGACACATCAAGGACAGAAGGGTAGCCTGTGATAGACAAAAAGTGATTTTATGGCAGTAACTTTGGTGGGAACACAAAATATATCACTTAAGTAATGAAACTTAGCCCAAAGTATGCACACCAGACGTCAAAGGCTGTACCTCCTAGAGATCGTCCCAAATACGGAAAATGCAGGCACTGGGCGAGTGAATGCCTTTCAAGGGTTAATATAAAAGGGGAGCCAATTAAACCTTCCCAGGGAAAGTGAAGGTGGGGGGCTGGACCACATGCCCTGAACAATCAAATGCAAGTGGAAATTCATGGCCCGTGATCTCCTCCCCGCAACAGCTGGAAGTGCAGGGGTGCACTTGGCCACCAGCCAATCAGTGACCGTAATTACTACTGCAGTAGTGCTTATTCCCACAGGAGTGTGGGGGCCTTTAGGACCTAGCACGCATGCTTTGTTAATAGGGCAATCATTTACTACCAAATTGGGTTTGTTTGTCTTACCTGGAGTAATTGACTCTGATTATCAAGGTGAAATCAAAATTATGGCATGGACACCCATGCCACCTTGCTACATCCCTCAAGGTCAGCCACTTGCTTAGTTAATACCCTTCTATAGTGCTGCCCCTGCAGGGAAAGGGCACCAAGGTGATGGTAGCTCTGGAAGCACAGGTCAGCCCCAGATTTTCTGGTCAAAAACTATTCAGGTAGCACAACCTGTGCTTACCTGTTCCATAGATGGTCGGAAGTTTCAGGGTCTCCTAGATACTGGTGCTGATTTCTCTATCATTTGCAGCTCTGAATGGCCTGTTGAGTGGTCCACTGTCACTTCCGCATCCACTATTATTGGAGTGGGTGGTATTCCACAGCCACATCAGAGCGCACATCTGTTAACTGTACTTGGGCCTGAGAGGCAGCATGCATGAATTGCACCACTTATCATGCCTATACCATGTACTTTATGGGGTAGGGATGTATTAGGCCAATTTGGCACGGTAGTACACATTTATTCTGAACAGCAAAAGTCTTTTTCCTAGGGGTCATTTATCAGCTGTTCCAAAAATCCATGCAGGATATATTAAAATTGAAATGGACAACAGATAGTCTGTTTTGGGTAGATCAATGGCCCCTGAAAAGGGAATGGATTGAGCAGTTACAGAAATTAGTTCAAGAACAGCTAGCTGCAGGACATATTGTTCAAACGTCAAGTCCTTGGAATACCCCAGTGTTTTGTATTCCAAAGAAAAATGGGAAATGACTGCTTCTTTCCCATTTTACTACGTCCTGAGGATACCCTCAGACTTGCATTTTCTGTTACTTCACTTAATCAAGCAGAGCCTACGAAAAGATACCATTGGGCAGTAATACCACAAGAGATGAGAAATAGTCTGACCATTTGCCAGACAGTAGTTGCAGCAGCCTTACAACCCGTAAGGAAGCTGTATCCCTCAGCTTGTATTTGTCATTATATGCATGATATTTTGGTTGCCACGTCACAAGAACAGGAACTAGAAGAAGTAATGCAAGACTTATGTTATGCTATACAAAAGGCTGGATTACAAATTGCACCACAAAAAATTTAAAAACTGCTCCATGGAAATATTTGGGATGGCAAATAACAAACCAAGAAATCATTCATCAGCCTGTAACTTTTAAATTCCATAATGTCATGACCATAAACGACTTACAAAAATTGCTAGGAGCCATAAATTGGCTCCCACCTATTTTGGGTATCACCACAGAAGAATTACATCTACTTTTTATACTTTTGAAAGGAGACCCGAATTTATTATCTACTCGGGCTTCGGATGACAAAGCTCAGCACGCCATACAGAGAGTATCTGATGCTACTGAACAAAAACAGGGATGGTGATGCAATTTGCAACTGCCTATATGGCTGGCACTCATAGCCAGTAAATTCCAACCATTTGCAGTACTGTTTCAATGGGACAAATACTTAAGTGATTCTGTAAGAGTGTTGGAATGGGTTTTTCTAGCTCACACACCAACAAAAACAGTTTGGACAATTAACAAAATGTATGCAAAACTGAGGGATTGAAGGCACTGATTCTCAGTGCGGGTGAACCCTTTATTTTGGCAAGGCGCTTACATTTATAGTTAGTATCTGTTGGACACGTGTTTAACTTTCTGTTTTAATTGACTTATGGCAGCTGTCCACATGCTCAAAGTTATCTTACAATTGATCTACTTAATCTTTCATGCACTCTGGCAGTTTGGCTA
>VWYH01010060.1:0-49766 GCA_013399365.1 Pampusana beccarii
AATAAAATAAAATAAAATCTCTAGCTGTCCGAGTCAGAGAGACACGGGACCCCGAGGTGGCCCGGTCAGGGGGCTGCGGGGACCGACCAAGGGTCCGGAGGGTCTCGGTTTCCGAGCTGCCCAGTGGCCCTGTGGACACTCTCCCTGCAGTAAAAGGTTCTCGGGAGTGGAGGGAATTGCAATATCGTTTTCCCAGTAGCGATCAGGGCTGTTTCTGCACTTGCTCCTCACCTTGGAGAGCTTGTTAGGTGTTAGGCTATCATTAGCTTTGGTGCTTTTGCGCAGGCAGGGGGGATGGACCAGGGGAGAACTTTTTTGGGAAAAACAGAAAAATATAAATATTTATATAATAATATATACATTTATAACATATATACACAATATATAAAAATACACTCAACCTTCACGTCCTGCTCCAGAGCTGGCAGCCCCCCTGAGATGCTTCTCCCGGCAGTTTGGGATCTGTTTGTTGGGATTTTTTTCCCTTTACTCCCTGTACACGGGAATGTGATGGGAGTCACGTAGCCTGCGATGGACAAACTTGTCACCCGCAGTCCCCGGGGGGTTGAGCCCTCTCCTGTGCTGCCGGGTGACAAAAGGGGACAGGGGGACAGGGCGAGAGGCTCCAAAGGGCCATGGGGAAGGTGATTTGGGACGGACACTGGCTGGTTTTCATACCACACACTGGGAAGCATCTCCTGAGATGACCAGGCAGCAAATTTTAACCTTCCAAACTGCTTTTTCACCCAATATGCACTCGAGGCTTCATACTCTTGGTCATTGCTGGTTGGACACCACGTCCAGCCTCTCCAAGGACCGGCTTTGCTTCAAGGAGGAGGGAGCTTCGTCTTCTGGTGTGATGAAACGTCTTTTCCAACCTAAATGATTCTGTGGTTCTGTGAAAAGAGTGATGGAAAGAAAATTTTGCATAGGGGATGGGAAAACGGTATCTGGGACCTGCGGCCATGGATGGGTTGGTGAGATGTTGGTGGCATTTCATTGTATGCTGAGAATTGTTGTAATAGGTCCTGAAGGTTTTGGGCGACTCTGCCGGTCTGGACAGATCTATCAGGGCAATGGGGTTGCCTCCTTCCCTTTCTGCTGGTTGTTATTGCAGGTCATGCCTTGGTAGCACCCATAGGTTCTAGAGGCGCTGGGGACCCACCATGCTACAGCCCCCCTGTCCCTCCCTGGTGGGCGCACACGTGGCTGTTCTGGTGGATACATCTGAGATCTCTGCCCTGAATTTTTTATGGAAACATCCAGCCCAGGATAGAGCAGATTTTCCTGCCTGATTTTCACGCTGCAGGACCTGGAGAAGTCATCTGCTTCTGAGCTCCAATGGACTTGGGAGGCAGATGGTCCTGTCTGATCAGCTTGTAGGACTTTCCTCCTTAGTCTATTTCACCCAGGGCATTTCCCTCATTAAAACTTCTCACGCTCAATGTGGTGGTGGCTCCTGCCCCAGGAACACCCCTCCGTGAGCCGTTCTCTATGCAGAATCACAGATGGTTTGGGTTGGAAGGGACCTTCCCGGCTCCCCCAGTGCCCCCCTGCCGTGACAGGGACATCTTCACCAGCTCAGGTTGCTCAGAGCCCCGTCCAGCCTGGCCTGGGATGTCTCCAGGGATGGTTCAGCCACCACCTCTCTGCCCAACCTGGGCCAGGCTCTCACCACCCTCAGGGGCAATGATTTCTTCCTCATGTCCAGCCTGAATCTCCCTCCTTCAGTTTAAAACCACCACCCCTTGTCCTATCACAACAGGCCCTGCTCTAAAGTCTGTCCCCATCTTTTTTATCCTGAAATTCCTGCAGCCAGGCACTCACCTCATGGCAAAGTGGCCACCAGACCTGGTCACAGTGACTGAGTGAATGTCCAGCACCAGGTCTCCTTCTCCAAACACGCAGATTTACAAATCTGCAGTTTGTGCTTCTCCTCAGACCTTCAGCACCGTGCTGTTTCTCGCACACTGTCTCTCCTCGGGCTTTCGGAGTCATCTCTGTACAACTTGTCTCCTCCCCATCCTCGGAGAGTCACCGTCCTTTGCTGCTGAACGCATGACCTCTCATGTCCTGCTCTTCAGTCACATCCACATCCACGTCGTTGTCTATTTGGCTGCATCCAGGCTTGACCTGATCGGTCTGGCACATGTGGACCCAGGTCCCACAGCCCCCACCGTGGGACTGGTGGCCACTGGGAACCATGGGCTCCTGCTGGGACTTCTCCAGAGCAGAGTGGGGCTTCTCCTGCCACCCTTGTCCTCCCCAGCCAGCTGTCCTGGCCGTCCCCAGAGCGACACAGCTGGGAATCGCGGAATCATAGAGTCATCAGATGTCCTGGGTTGGAAGGGACCCACAAGGATCATCGAGTCCAACTCCTATAACTCCATCATACGTGTTTGTAGCTGCTCAGCCTCTTCCCAGCCCATAATTCCATGGGTGTTCTTCTCCCAAGGACAAAGCGGGATGTCAGCTACTCCGATACCGAAAATGTTATTTGAAGAGCCATCCTTCTTTTCCGAGCAGAGCCGGCCCGTCTGGTCGCACCCTCATGTAACAACACCCATGGACACCCATCGCCAGCCTCCTGCCTGCGAGTCGTGCCCCAGCGTTATGGGGTGGAGCTCCCAACTCATCAGGTGGATCCCAAGGGAGAAACACCCTTCTGTACGCTGCAAGTCTTGCAAACAAAAGCCGAGTGAAATAATTAATAACTTGGTCCCCAAAGAAAAGCTCCATTCCAAAATATGTCTGAGCGAGTCGTCACACCCATTTTGCCCTAAAGCTTAGACACAAACTGTCAAGAGGGCTGGAAATTACTCCTCGATATTATAGAGATTAATCCCTGAAAATTTCAAAGACATTCTGATACATTTTCCTATTTATCACCATGTCACGGGCACGCACCAATTCACCCAGTAGCTTGGAGGAAGAATAAAGCTGCTCTTTTAGAGAAGAAAATGAAGCCAATCTCATCAACCCTGGCAAAGCACTCGCTGTGGTGGCGGATGGGGAGCTGTGATGGAAATCAGAGGAAAAGCCTACTCGAGAACCTGGAGCGTGGAGGAGAAACGGTGATCAAGGGGAGATGGTGGAGGTTGTAGGGTGGAGGATGTCGGTCTCTTCTGCCAAGGAACAAGCACCAGGATGAGAGGAAACGGCCTCAAGTTGCACCAGGGGAGGTTGAGGTTGGATCTGGGAACAATTTCTTCCCCAAAGGGCTGTGGGGCATTGGAACAGGCTGCCCAGGGCAGTGGGGGAGTCACCATCCCTGGAGGGTTGGACAGACGGAGATGAGGTTCTCAGGACATGGGGCAGTGCCTGGAGTTCTGAGCTCCAACCATAACCCGCTGGTTATGGTTGGACTTGATGATCTTGAGGGTCTCTTCCAAACAAAACGATTTTATGATTCTATGATATTGCTGAAAGATGAAGGATCGAGGCTGGAGGGAAATTACTCATGGACTTGTCAAGGACTGCGTCTGGCTGAGCTTATTTACATCTCCAGTGTATGGAACTCAGGGCTTGATTGTAATGGGGGATGAAAAGGACATGGATCTCCTAATTAATGACAAGCTGTAGATGAACTTTAGCCATGATGGCAAACGTGATCCTGCTCATCTGATTTGTCACCAGTGCAGACGGGGAAGAGCTCATGTCAGTCTATGAGATGTGAGGGAACCGCATTTAGGAGAGCGCGTCCAGCCTGGGCTGCCGTGGTTGGGGCAATGGGCGCAGAGAGGGACCGGGAGGTGGGTCAGTGGTGGGAGAACCTCCTGCAAGGGGATCAGACACAGCAGGGAGGGCTACAGAAAGCTTCTGTCTGTGCCAGTAAATGGAGACGCCATCATTGCTGGTGGCATCAGGGAGCAGAGGGTGTCCAGGTGCTGGGATGATCTCCCAGCAGGAGCACTGGGAAGGAGGAACCCAACGGCTCCTCTTCTCCCGAGGACCGTATTGCCACCTTTCCCCAGCCGAACCCCTCGTCGGGAGGTTTGAGACCAGTGTCACCTCAACTCTTTCTCCCTCTTGCCCTTTAGCGCTTCCCCTCTTGTCCCCAGTGGTGTGGAATGGGGTGTCAGCACCAGGTATTCATCAGTATCCACTTCAGTTTTTATTGATCTATTTGTTGGATTTGCCCATCTGTTTTGCTATTAATTGTTGGTATTCAGCGTCAGAACTGATGCCCCTGGGAAGTTCCTCCCCAGCTGCCCACGAGCTCCCAGGAGAAGCAGCAGCACAGACCCAGCGTGGAACAAAAGCCAGAACACCCATGAAAAACAGGGTCCCACAGGAATTGAACAGACCTCTGGAGACCCCAACAAGGGCCCTTGGCTTTTGCTGACCTGTGGTTGCTCTTTACAACATGTAGAAGACAACCAGAACATGAGAGCTTTTCTCAGGGTACACCAGGGCTGAGGAGCTTCTCTCTAATGGTTGGACTTGGCGATCTTGAGGGTCTCTTCCAAACAAAATGGTTCTATGATTCTCCTGGTGGCCAGCAGTGGAGGAGAAACCAATAGTCAGGATGTCAGGCGGTCCTGTACTTGCTGTGTCTTTCCAACCACCAGCATCTTTGGACTAGATGATCTCCAGAGGTCCCTTCCAACCCCAGCCATTCTGTGGTCTTTGGTCTTTGGGAGCGCTCACCACCAGGAGGTAACCAGATCATCATCTTGAGTCATCAAATGTCCTGAGCTGGAAGGGACCCACCAGGATCATGGAGTCCAGCTCCTGTCCCTGCACAGGACACCCCACAGGTCACACCGTGTGTCTGAGGGTGTTGGCCAATTGCTTCTTGAATATTATCAGGCTTGGGGCTGTTCTGCATTTTTTTGAGTCTCTTCCTCAACCCACGTGTGTTTTGACTTCCCGGGCACCATGCGGCCGGGACTGACACCCTCTGTGCTGCCCCAAACCTCTCCCCTTGCTCGGGCTTCCAAGCTGGTGACCACACCTGATGCCTCCAGGTGCTGGTGTCAGGAGAACCCACGACTCCCCGGGGCTGTTCCCATTCCTGCACTGGCTGAGATGCAGGGTGCTGAGAGCCTGGCCCAGGTTGGGCAGAGAGGTGGTGGCTGAACCATCTCTGGAGCCATCCCAGGCCAGGCTGGACGGGGCTCTGAGCAACCTGAGCTGGTGAAGATGTCCCTGTCATGGCAGGGGGGGCACTGGGGGGGTGGGAAGGTCCTTCAACCCAAGCCATTCTCCATCCTGCAGCGTCCTTCTGCTGCATTAGGAGCTGTGATTGAGTGCTTTGCAACGCCAAGAGCTCTGCAGGGGCCGTCTGTGCCTCAGTTTCCCTTTGCACTGAAGTTCTTGTGCATCTGGGGAGGGTCTCTGAGACCCACCAGCAGCTCCAGGTACCTGGAGGTGATGCCGCCAAACCGGGAGGGAGCAGACACCACGGAGAGGGGGTGGGAAGAGCTGGTGGTGGGTTCCCAGCCCTGGAGCCTCGACAGCGGGTTGAGATGGACACTGGGCTGAAAGAACAGGGTTTGGGCTGGGTTTGGGTTGGGTTGGGGTTAGGATTAGGGTTAAATGGATGCTGGGCTGAAGGAAGCAAGATTCGGGTTGGGTTTGGTTTAGGATTAGGGTTAGGATTAGGTTGGGATAGGGTTTGTGTTGGGTTATGCTTAGCATTAGTGCTAGGATTAGGGTTAGATGGATGCTGGGCTGAAGGAAGCAGAGTTTAGGTTGGGTTAGGATTAGGGCTATGGTTAGACAGATGCTGGCCTGAAGGAAGCAGGATTTGGGTTGGGTTGGTTTTAGGGTTAGGTTTAGGATTACAGTTAGGGTCAAAAGGATGCCAGTCTGAAGGAAGCAGGGTTTGGGTGGGGCTAGGACTAGGGTTAGGTTTAGAACCAGAATTAGGGTTAGACAGATGCCAGGTGGAAAAAAGAAGGGTTTGTGTTGGGTTAGGATTAATATTAAGGTTAGGGTTAGGATTAGGGTTAGGCGGATACCGGGCTGAGGAAAGCAGGTTTGGGCTGGGTTTGGGTTTTTGGGTTAGGATTAGGGTCAGATGGCTGCCAGGCTGAAGGGCCCGTGCTCCTGGGCACTTCACACCCATCCCCAGGGACATAACCGTGCTGATGGGGCTTTTTGGAGGTTTTGTGCTTCCAGGGTTGGCTGCGGGAGGGATGCTCGGAGCCCTGGGGTGTGCGTTTCTCTCTGGAGTCCCACCAGACCTTCGTTAAGAGGTGGATAGTGATGCGGGATTGTGGGGTGTCCCCTTCGGCCCCCCATGTGTGGGGGGGCTCTGCGCTCCCCAGAATTTGGCAACTCGAGGAGGTTCCCACCAGAAAAACTGGGGGGTTGCTGATTCCCCGGGATGTGGGACAACTCAGCCTTGCCCAAACCTGTCCCACTCGCCATGGAGGGACCGACAGGGACACTGGGGAGGGGACATCATCGCTGGGGTGTGACGTGGGCTCAGCAGTGCTGGTGACAACGAGGGATCCAGAGTGCAGGGACAAGGCAGATAACATCCTCGAGAGCTTTCCTGTGGGACCCCGCGGGTGGGGGGGTCGGACAGGGGCTGGCGGTGGCCCGTGGTCCCAGGAGGTGTCAGCTGTGGGACGTTAGCTCATCCTTGTGGTCCTGGTGTCCCCTTGTCACCTGGGAGCTCGTCCCTGAGCATCCCCAGCTTCGCCCAGACGTTGGCTCCGCTGTGATGTCCCCAACACCTCCTCCATCCCCACACCCCGTCAGCTCTGCCCTGTGGGTCTGTTTTGCCTCGGGGACCTCCCGGTGACTCGGGTGAGTCCCAGACCCGCTGGCTCTGGAGCAGACAGGGACGAAGCCTGTGCCAGTGCGCTGGGATTTGTTCCTGGGTGGTGTTTGACTCGTTCCCCCCTCCGCCACGCTCTAATCCGAGTGTCTTCCCGTCCATCTCCTTCCCTCACCTCCGTCTCCATCCATCCGTCTGTCCCTCACGCCTCTCTCTGTCTGTCTCTCTGCCTCTCCTACCCCTCTGCTCTGCCAGGGAGGGATGGAAATGGGGGCTGCGGTTGGGGGTGCGGGGGCAGCCGCAGAGGACAGGAGCCGCGGGCTGGGGACTGGGGACCACGTCCCAGCCGGGTGAATCGGGTGCAGTTTTGGGGCTGGGGGTCCCACGGGGCCGCAGCTCCTCACTGTGGGCATGTCCCCAGCTGGGTTTGGGCACAGGAGCGGGGCTGTGCCCAGAGGTCCAGGGCCACCAGGAGCCACTCTGTCCCCTGACCCCCCACCCTGCCCCGTGTCTTGGCCTGGCCAGGGAGGGGTTGGAGGTGGGGACACAAACTTGGGTTTGGTGGCCATCACAGAGAACCCAGCATGTCCCTTAGCTCAGTGTCCCCAGGAGCACAGGGCAGAGCAGTGACAGGGTGGCTCAGCCCCGGGCTCCTGGATCCGGGGTCCTAGCCCAGGATCCCATCCCTGGGTTCCCATCCCCAGAATCCCACCCCTGGCATCTCATCCCTGGAATCCCATCCCCAGGTTCCCATCCCTGGAATCCCATCCCCGGGCTCCCATCCCCAGAATCCCATTCCTGGGATCTCATCCCTGGAGTCCCATCCCCAGGACCCCATCCCTCCCGGTGCCCACAGGAATTTGCCGTTTCCCTGGCAGTGTGGTGGGGGATGGATCTCGCTTGGGTGTTTATTTTAATACGTCTCTCTCTCCTGTCTCTCACTCTCTCCTGGCTCTCACCTCTCTTTCCCTGCCCCCCCTGTGCTCTCGCCATCCGTGCCTTTCTGTCCCCTGCCGTCCCCCTGCTCCCCCCCAGGTCAAGGTCTGGTTCCAGAACCGGCGCACCAAGCAGAAGAAGGACCAGAGCAGGGACTCTGAGAAACGTTCCACCGCCACCTCCGAGTCCTTCGCCACCTGCAACATCCTCCGGCTGCTGGAGCAAGGCCGGCTCCTCTCCGTCCCGGCCCCCCCCAGCCTCCTGTCCCCCCCGTCCAACCCCATTGCCAGCCCCACGGGACACGGCTCCGGCTCCGGCTTGGCCACCCCGGGAACCACCTCCCCGGGGCTGGCCGGGGGGAGCAGCCCCCCGGCGCCGGGAGCCTTCAGCCTGCAGGTCCCTTCTCTCGCTGCTTCCTCCTCCTCGTCCTCCTCGCCCCGGCTGCCCGCCCCCCCGCTGTGTTTCGGGGGGCCGCTCCTGGGCAGCCTACACGACCTCCCGGGCACCTACGGACTGGGCACTTCTGCTTTTGAGCCTTACACGCGGCTGGAAAGGAAAGACAATTCTCTACCCAGCAAGAAGCCGAGCCCTTAAATCGAAATAAGTGTCAAAGGGTCTCCCCGCTCCAGCCCCACCTTCCATCCCCTGCACCCCCACGCACCCCACACCCCGCACCGGGGTTGGATTTGGCAAGTGGGATGTGGAAGATGATTTACCGTCCGTCTGGGTGTGGGTGCAAGTGTGTACGCCTGGTCACCCATCCTGATACCCCATATGGCCATGGTGACACCCCAATACAGACGTGGATGACGCCTTGATATGGCCATGGTGACACCCCAATACAGCCGTGGATGACACCTTGATATGGCCACGGATGACACCCCAATATGGCCATGGTGACACCCTGATACAGCTGTGGATGACGCCTTGATATGGGTGTGATGACACCCCAATACAGGTGTGATGACACCCCGATACAGCCATGGATGGCACCCCAATACATACCTGGATGACACCTTGATATGGCCATGGTGACACTCTGATACGTCCCTGGGTGACATCCCGATACAGCTGTGAGGACACTCCAGTGCGGCCGTGGATGACACCCCGATACAGCCATGATGAGACCCCACAACTCCCAGCCCCAGGTCACACCTCGGGGGGGTCCTTGGGTGTCCCATGTCACCAACGCTGTCCCGTCCCTCGCCGTCACCGCTGGATGTTCCAGGGCCATGTGCCCCCAGGTATCGCCGTTCAGGGCCTGGCAGGCGGTGCCGTGGTCTTGCTGGGAGGGGAGCAGCTCTGGGGGGATGTCGGACTGTCAGCCCAGGGCTCGTGGTGTTGGTGTCACCACCGAAGCCCCGGGGAGCAGGAGGGCACCCCAAAAGGGAGAGCGCAGGGCAGCACTGGAGTCTGTCTCTGCCCAGCCCTGGCGTCCTTGGGGAAGTGTCGTGCCTCAGTTTCCCCACCTGCGCAGGGCTTCGTGTTCTGGCGGAGGTTGTCTCAGAGCATCCCGGTGGCTGTGGGTCCGGGTCCCCTCTGCTGGGGGGGTGGGGAGGTCTGGGGGGACCCATGGTGCTGGTGATGTCCCCAGCCCCCCATACCGGTGGTCCCTGCACTCAGGAGCCGTCCCCGGGCTCCTCCTGCAGAACCAAACCACTCTCACACCCCAGCTTGGTGCTGTCCCACCCCGGCAAACCCCGGGGACGCTGGAGGAGCCTCTGACCTCCCACCCCAGCACTCTGGTCCCCAAGGGTGACAATGGCTTCCTGGGGAACAGGATTCGGCTGCGGGTGTGCGGTGCTTCTTGGGCAGGGCATGGCATGGGGACAGCGTCAGGGAGACTGGTGGGTGGCAAAAGCGAGAGGGACATGGCATGAGGTGGCTCTTGGGGAAGGGACAGCGTGGTCCTCCTGGCATCTGCTCGGGGGGGGCTGCGCTGGGCAGAGTTGGGCCCTTCAGTGGTGTGAGCACCTTGGCAGGATGCTCTGGTGGCACCGCTGTGGCAGGGTACCCTGTGGTGGCATCGCCTTAGCAGGATGCTGGTGGCATCACCATAGCAGGATGGTCTGTGGTGGCATCACCGTGGCAGGACGCTGGTGGCCCAGCCCTGGCAGGCCACCCTGCAGGGACATCGCTGTGGTGGGGTTGGGGTGATGCCCTGAGCCCCCTCCCAGCACCCAGGACCTGCCATGGGGCTCATCCCCCCAAACCGAGGGGCTCCTGCATCCTCCTGCTGCCCTTTAATGTGTCATAGCGATAATTAGCACCGAGCAACCCCCTGCAGGGGTCACAGCCGCTGGCCCGCATGCTCCCAGGATTTTTGCAGGGAAATATTTAAAATAAATGATTTTACGAAAAGGTTTGGGTGATTTTTTTTATTTTACCTTGAAATCAAGCGTTTCTATGAAATAGTATTTATTGATCACCTCACATCTGGAGCACTTTACGGGAGCGAGCCCTCAGGTCTGGCGTCGCCCTGCGGAGCTCAGGACGGGTCGGCACCCCCGTGGCTGCAGGTGGGGAAACTGAGGCAGGACACGGGGCTGGCCTGGGGGTGCAGAGAGCAGGGACAGGTTTCGGTGGTGGTGACGAGCTCCCCTCTCCCGGCCCGGCTCAGACCACACTCGCTGCCAACACCTCTCCCGAAATGTGGGATTTGCCGGATCCTCCTGGTGCCCTGGGCTGCCCAGACCCCGACACCCCATGACGTGTTTGACTGAGATTTTGGGATTTTGACAGGACAAAGACCTTCTCCCTTCTCCTCGATCACTTAATTTATATTTATATTGCCGTTCTTCATCCTCCCCTGGTCTGCAAACGTGGTATTGAAAGGCGGCGAGCGGAGGCGAGCGCAGCGGGGATGCTGTTCCCCCCCAGCTCCACTGAGACGGGGGGTCCTGCCTGGAAACCTCCCCGGGACTGGTTTTGCTTCGGTTTTCCCTCTTTCCTCCGGGAGCAGCTGAATCACGGGAATTTCCCGAGGTCACCAGACCCCAGTTCCTCCCAACTTGGGCTCACTGGGAGAAACATTGGCCCGGTTTGATGGAGAAGTGAGATCTTTGCACCTTCCCAGGCGGAGCAGCTTTGGGGGCATTTCAGAGAAAACAAGGTCCAGTTTTATTTGTGAAGGAGCCCCCAAAGCCTGGGATTTTTGGGGGGTCCCTGGTGTGTTTTCCCAGCCCGGGGCATCCTTGTGGATCTCCTGCATCCTCCTCCCATCACTCGCAGCTGGAGGGGACAGGTGGAAATGGAGGCAGGGAGGCCATGGGCTGCCCTTTCTGCAAATTTAAACCAAAATACTGTGTTCACAGAGACCCCAAATGTGCCCAAAGCTGCTGCTTCTCCAGAGTCTCTTCTCCCAAAGCAAACAGCCCCAGCGAAGCTGTCCCGGGGGGTTCGGAAGTTGCCGCGGGGAGCTCAGCTCAGCCCCCGCTCCGCTCGCCTCCAGCGGCTCCTCCTGACTTGTACAACTGGAAAAAAAGAAAAAAAAAAGTACTGGATGTAAAACTTTAACAAATACTGTGGTTTCTTATGGTTTCTAATGGTTAATAAAAGTTATGTCCTGCCTCCTGCCTCCTCCATTGCCTTCAGCAGCTGCGGCTGAGCCGCTCTCGACCGCGGCTCTACTGGTACCAGTAACCTTGTGTGGGTGGCTCTGCGGGGGGGATTTTGAAGCCCACTGTCACCTGCTCTGCCTGAGCTCTGTGCTCTGTCAGAGCTCCCCAAGCATGTGCATGCGGAGATACCTCCAGTACAGCCCCGGCAGCACCCCGCACCCCATCTGGCACTCGCCCATCCCCAGCAGGCACAGGGCCCGTCCCCAATGCTGTGTGATAACTGCCACCCCTGACATGACCCCCCAGCCCCAGCCCTGTGGGGGATGCAGGCCCCTGTACCCATAACCCCACTGTACCCCAAGCTGTCCCCACCCTCCCCTGTCCCTAACCACAGAATCACAGAATCGTTTTGGTTGGAAAAGCCCCTCAAGGTCATGGAGTCCAACCGTTCCCCCAGCCCAGCACTGCCCCATGTCCTGAGAACCTCATCTCCGTCTGTCCAACCCTCCAGGGATGGTGACTCCCCCACTGCCCTGGGCAGCCTGTTCCAATGCCCCACAGCCCTTGGGGGAAGAAATTGTTCCCAGATCCAACCTCAACCTCCCCTGGTGCAACTTGAGGCCGTTTCCTCTGCTCCTGGCGCTTGTTCCTGGGGAGCAGAGCCCGACCCCCCATGCTCCAAGCTCCTTTCAGGCAGTTCAGAGATCAGAAGGTCTCCCCTCAGCTCCTGTTCTCCAGCTGAACCCCCAGCTCCCTCAGCCGCTCCCATCACACTTGTGCTCCAGCCCCTTCCCCAGCTCCGTTCCCTTCTCTGAATGCTGCCCCTAAATCCACAATTACCCCACCCCCCCCCACCCCTACCTTTATCCCATCCTCACCTTTAGGTTTCCTCTCCCATTCCGCCCCCGGACCGGGGTGGGTTGGGGGCCGGGCCCGCCGCTCCCTCCCGCTGTTTACAGCCAACACGACCTGCGGCCGCTGCCGGAGCCGCCGGGGCTGCGGGCGGGGCGGCCCCGACGGGCCGGGACCGGCTCGGGCCGGCGCGGGGGTTATAAAGCCCGGGGCGCTGCCGCCCGCCCCCGCCCGGCTGCAGCCCCGGTCCCGCTCCAGCCCCGGTCCCGTTCCCAGCCCCGGTCCCGGTCCCGGTAGTGGTCCCGGTCTCGCCATGGCCGCCGCGCAGGTGCAGGCAGCGCGGGCAGCACAGGCAGCCCTGCCCGCAGCCCGGGAACACGCTCTGGCCGTCACCCGCGACTACAGCAGCAACCCCAGGCTGAGTGAGTATGGCGGGACACGGCGCGGGGGACACGCGGCACCTCTCTGCCCCAGAGCCAGGGGTCCCGATGGGTGCCCCACGGTGGCAGGGACAGGGGTGACCCTGGAGCAGGCAGGGGTGGCAGGCTTGGGGTGGGACCCTGAGGCAGGCAGAGGCGGGTGGGTGACACTGGGGTGGTGACAGGGATTGGGGGGTAGCACTGAGGTAGGCAGGGATGGGGGGCTGACACTGGGGCAAGCAAAGATGGCAGGGACAGGGGGTGACAGCGGGGCAGGAAGGGGTCTGGGCTCTGGGGACCCTCCACGTCCCCTGCCTGCGGGCAGCGGTTCTGCCTTTGCTGCCGAGACCCTGGAGGGAGCACAGGGGCTGTGCGGGTCACTCGGGAGGGGACAAGGACTGTTGTGGGGCTGGGGGTCTGTCACCCCTCCTGGCTTCTGCAGGGGCCGGGGAGGTGTCACAGCCCCCCGAGGGAGGCGGGGGTCGTGCTGGGTGTGGCTGATCCCATAGCGGTACTGGGGTGCACTGGGTGCCCTCCAGGAGATGGACCCCACGCTGACCCACAGCAGGGGGACAAGATCGAGTCAACAGCTTGAGACATGGCAGGGAGGGACCACTTGTGTGCTCGAGCCTGTGAGGACAGTGGTGGCTGTTGAGGGGACAGCCGTGTGTCTGTGCTGCTGGGGCTGTCTGTGGGTCCATACCGCCTGTGTCCCCAAAACACCCCGTCCCCGAGCACGACAGGCTCGGAGGCACCAAGGACATTTGCTGTGACCTTTGTGCCTTTGCTGGTGGGTCGGAATGGCTGGAGGGAGCTTTCCTGTCACCTCCCTCGTCCCCAGCCGGGTGGCTCTGGGCTGGCACGGTCCTGGCTGCACACCCTCCCGGCACGGCTGAGCACAGCCGGCTCTGCCCGGCCACCCACCCCTGTTTGCTGTCAACAGGGAGCTGGGAGCAGCCACCCACGGGTGACCTGTCCCCAGTTCACATGGGTGACAGCCAGCCCTTGGCCCAAGGAGGGTCACCGGGTGGGCAGGAGGCGGCTGCAGGGAGCCGAGGCTGTTTCTTGTGACACTGGTGGCAGGTCCTACCCCTCCCATGGGCTCCCCAGCCGCATCCTGCAGGCTCAGGCTCTCGCTGCTGCGGCTGCTCCTTCCTGCACCCGTGGGAGACGCTGGGCTGGGCTGGGAGAGCAGCTGGACTGGCTCTGCAAAGCCACGTCCAGGCTGGGACTAAGTCCTGCCCCGGGTGTCCTGTCCCCACTGTATGTTGGAGAGGGGCATGTGATGGCACAGGATGGTGACAAACCGATGCTCTGCAGCCCTGTGTGCCAGGGGGTCCTGGCGTGGGAGGGAGCACCTGGGACTGCTCCAAAAATGGCCTGCAGGGTGATGGTGGGAGCCAGGAGGAGGGACCCCAGTGACATGGGGGAGCTGGGGGTGCATCTGGGGTGACATTCAGAGGGGTCGGGGGGAGGTAAATAGAGTGTCCCCCCATCAGCTGGGCTGGATGGTGCCCTGTGGGTACAGCGTGGCAGGTTGGGGGGGACAGGTGTCTGCCCACCGTGGGTATTGCTGGGGACACCAGGCTGAGCTGGGCACTGTTGCTGCCCCAGGGACGTCCCTGTGTGTGCCACCGCACCAGGTGTGTGCCATCCACCCCATGGCGATGCCAGAGCCCCTCCCCAGCCCCACGGCTGTGTGCCTGGGGTCCCAGTGTGGGGTCACAGAGCCACAGAACCCCAGGCTGGTGGGGCTGCAGGACCTCTGTGGATCCCCAGCCCAGCGCTGCTCACCCAGGGTCACAGGGCAGATCACCCAGGGTCACAGGGCAGATCACGCAGGATCCAGGTGGGTTTGAATGTCTCAGAGAAGGAGACTCCACACCCGCTCTGGGCAGCCTGGGCCAGGCTCTGGCACCTCCCAGCACACAAGTTTCTCCTCATGTTCACATGGACCCTCCTGTGTTTCAGTCTGTGCCCGGTGCCCCTCACCCTGTTGTTGGGCACCACTGAACAGAGTCTGGTCCATCCTCTGACACCACCCTGAGATATTGATCCCGTTGATCACATCCCTCTCAGCTTCTCTTCTCCAGCTCAACAGCCCCAGCTCTCTCAGTCTCTCCTTATGAGAAAGATGCTCCAGACCCCTCAGCATCTTTGCGTCCCTCCCTGGACTGTCTCCAGTAATTCTTTGTCCATTTTAAACTGGGGAGCCCAGCATGGGACCCAGTACCCCCAGCATGGGGTCCCAGCAACGTGTGTTCCCAGCGTGGCACCATGCACAGGAGCAGCTATGTGATCCCCAAATACACCCCACCAGCTGGGGGGGATCTTGGGGGCTGAGCAGGGCTGCAGGCAGGAGCAGGCAGAGCTGCCTGCGCTGCTCCGCTGGGGCCGACTCTCCTGAGAGGCCGGAGAGGTACTAGCAGCTGCTTCCCTGCGCCACAAATCCATTAGCACAAGCAAGTGGAAGAGGCACTTCTCACCTCCTGGCCTTTGGCTTGACCCATCTTTACAAAAAACAACCCAGTGAATGATGCTGCTGCCTGCACATGGGCTCGGGGCTGCTCGGGCAGAGGGGGGTGTCCCACAATGTGTCCCCACGGTCCCCACGGCACAGGCACAGCCTGGGAGCAGCTGCAGGGCTGGGCTGGGAGGGGATGGATGGAGGAGCTGGGGAAGGGGCTGGAGCACAAGTGTGATGGGAGCGGCTGAGGGAGCTGGGGGGTTCAGCTGGAGAACAGGAGCTGAGGGGAGACCTTCTGATCTCTGAACTGCCTGAAAGGAGCTTGGAGCCAGGGGGGTCGGGCTCTGCTCCCCAGGAACAAGCGCCAGGAGCAGAGGAAACGGCCTCAGGTTGCACCAGGGGAGGTTGAGGTTGGATGTGGGAACAATTTCTTCCCCAAAGGGCTGTGGGGCATTGGAACAGGCTGCCCAGGGCAGTGGGGGAGTCACCATCCCTGCAGGGTTGGACAGACAGATGAGGTTCTCAGGACATGGGGCAGTGCCGGGGCTGGGGAACAGTTGGACTCGATGAGCTTGAGGGGCTTTTCCAACTAAAATGATTCTGTGACTCCATGATCACCACCCTGAGGGTGCTGAGAGCCTGGCCCAGGTACCCAGAGCGGTGGTGGCTGAACCATCCCTGGAGACATCCCAGGCCAGGCTGGACGGGGCTCTGAGCAACCTGAGCTGGTGAAGATGTCCCTGTCATGGCAGGGGGGGCACTGGGGGAGCTTTAAGGTCCCTCAGCCCTGTGCACCCCAAACCGCTGCTGCTGGGGGGCAGGGGCTGGGTGCGGGGCTGTGTGTCTTGAGGTGCTGCAGCCATTGTGTCCTGCCTTTATTTGTCCCCCATGTCCCCAGCCCCGCGCTGCTGGAGCCGTCCTTCCTCCCACCCCAGCACCCCATGGTCCATCCCGCCGGGGTGAGACCCCCCCAGCCCCACAGCTCCGCTCTCCATCACTTCTCTCCTCCTCCAGCCCAGCTGGTCCGCGGTCCGGCAGCCCCGCTCCTCACCGCCCACCCCCAAGCTCTGTTTTGTCTGATAGAAAATGCAACAGCAAGCCCAGTATTTTTTTTTTTCCTCGGGGTTGGCTTGTTTGGTTCACGCTCGGCTGGTTCCTGCCATTCTTTGCCGCTCCTCACATGACGTGCAGGTGTGTATGGGAACCCTCGGCCGGCGGGTCCTAATTAGTGGCATAGAGTGTGACCCCCCGCCGGGCTTTTCACCGGCTCCGCCGGGCTGGGACAGGCCGGTGGGTTTGACAGCGCGGCACAAAGCGACACATGGCACAATGGGCAGGTTGCGGAGGGGGGAGAGCTGGTCACTTAGGGACTGTCGGAAAAGTCCCAGGATGGCCCCGAGATGAGGCCGGCGGGCGATGGTGGCTCTTGGGGGGGTGCATCCCGGGGGATGCTGCTGTCCCCGGAGGATGTGTCACCGCCCTGGGGACAGGGACGGGCTGAGCAGGATTTCGAGCGCAAAATCGCCATCAGGGCTGGATTCGTGCCCCGTCCCGAGAGCAGCGTTTTGGTTAAAAACTAAACTTGTGGACGGTGGGACAACGAGCAGCATCGGGGGGATGTGGGATCCATCCAGCCCGGTCCGGAGCAGCCCACGGTCACTCTGTGCTCAGCACACCCACCCCTGCCCCACGGGGCGCCCCCCATTGCTGGGGGGTGCCAGGCGTGGGGCAGCACAGTGGGACCCGCACCCCGCGACTTGGGGACACCAGAGACCCATCCTGGTGCCCCTGGGTGGCTCGGGACCGGTTGGAGACCCCCTGAGACACCTCGTCACCCCGTTCTTGCTCTGGGCTGGGGAGAGAGGGATTTGTGGATTTTGGGGCTGTTTTTCGGATATTTCCAGTCTTTGCTCTGCTGTCCCGTGCTTCAGCCTGCGCGGGGGGCCGAAGCGGGGAGAGGGTGTCGGGGGGGGGCTCCACCGGCCGCATGCGAACCCCGGGGGCTGTAATTTTGGGTCGGTGGAAGTGTGAAGCCCCTCAAGCAGGGATGAGCATCACTCGCCGCACACCCTATCCTAGAGGCCAAGGTCACCATCACCGGGCAGGTGACAAATTTGTCAACTTCTGCGGAGAGGGCGATACCCTGGGTGGGGTTTTTATTCCAGCCCCCCCGCCATGGCCTGCACTGGAGGAGGATGGAGCTGGGGCTGCATCCGTCCCTTTGCTGTGGCAGACGGCAGGTCCTGGGACCCCCAGCAGGTCCTGGGACCCCCCGGCCGCTCCCGATCGAGCCCCCCGGCGCACTTTGGCGCAGAGCCCTAAGGGGCTGGGGGATGCCCGGGCAGGGGGCTGGGGAGGGCGAGCGGGAGCAATTAGCGGCCGGTGTAGTTGGTTCGGGTCCTCTTTGTCCCCCGGGGGCCCTTTGTCCCCCCCCTCGGTGGTCAGCAGTGCGTGAGTGTCAGGGCTAACGGAGATTGCATCTGACAGGAGCTGTGAATTTGGGGCTGGGGGTGTGGAAAGGCCAGGTTGAAAGACTTTTTCTTTTCTTTCGGCCCCTCTCCCCCTGCCTGCCGTCCCCCCCCAAATCCCCGGCCGTGCCCCCCCGGCAGCCGCCCGGCCACAGCCCACCCACCCTGCTCCACCCCCCCCGGCTTGTTCATAACAGCTCAACGTCTTAATTATCGGAATTGGTGCTTTCCGGTGGCAGGGGCTCCCCCTCCTCCTCCTGCTCCGTCCAGCTCCCATTCCGTGCGCTGTCACTTGGCGTCACTGTCGTGATGTCCTTCTCTGTCGCGATAGAGCCCTTTGGGATGGGCACGGGCTGGGGGGGCTGGAGCGATGCAACAAGTGGGGGCCGGGACGGGGTGGACAAAGCCCTGGGGCTGCCCCCATTGCGAAGCCGGGAGCTGTGGGTTCCTTTGGAGAAGATGAGACATTTTTGCAGAAAAATCCCTTGCATGAGTTTAATTTTTTCATGATATTGGCTGGGGTGTTGCTTTGCCTCGGCCAAAGGGCGTCCCCCGAAGGGACTGGCGAGGCAAAGAGTTTTGTAAGGGGCTTTTCAGTGGAAATGGTGAGGGACAGAGAACCGTGGAGCAACATTTTTATCATCCCCTATGTTCATTTCTCCATGATCAAGTCTGGTTGTCCGTCCCTCCATGCATCTGCTCAGCCATCCAGCTCTCCATCCTCTCCAGCCCCACCATCATCCTCTCCATCCATCTGCACTTCCATCTTCTCCATCCATCTGTCCATCCCTCTGTCCATCCATCCTCTGGAGGCTCAATCCCCCAAAAAGCCTTTTCTTGCTGGCCCAGGCTGCTGGGGCTGTGGACTCTCCATCTCTGGAGACCTTCAAACAGCTCCAGGTGACCCTGCTTGGACCAGAAGACCTCAGGAGGTCCCTGCCTGTGTCCACCATGCTGTGATTCTGAGAGCAAGGCCAAATCATTGTCCTCGGAGCCCAGACCCTTGGGTTACATTGAGTCACTGTCCCTGGAGGGGTTTAAAAGACACAGGTATGAGGTTCTTAGGGACATAGTTTAATGGTGGACTTGGCAGTGTTGGGTTAACATTTGGACTCGATGATCTTAAGGGTCTCTTCTGACCAAAATGATTCTGTGATCCTATGATTGCTCCATCTGTGCTGGTGATGCTGGTGGTGTTGTCACCACCCTACAACCCATCCCCAAAACAAAGTCACAGTGGGGTAGGAAGGGGACCTGGTGCCAGCTCCTTTATGAACAGACTGATTTGGTTGGAGAGGAGCATTGGGACAGCCAGCACTGAGACCCTGTGCTGCCAGGGACCTCCTCCATGTGTCTGTGCTGGGGAACCTTCTCTGCCTCAGTTTCCCTATGAGGAAATGAGAGGAATGGTGCTGCTCTCCCAGAGTGATGGGTGGAGGGCTAATATATGTATATATAGGTGTTATTTAGAGATGGATGGATGGATGCAGAGCTGGATGGATGGGTAGATGGATGGAAAGACGGGAGGATGGATGGATGGATGGACACAGAGCTGGATGCACGGAAGGTTGACTGGATGGATGAATGGATGGGCAGAGAGCTTGGCCGATGATCCCATGTCACAGCCATAGGTCCCCAAGTGGTGCTCTCAGAGGGTCCGATGCCCTCGGTGGGAGAAGATGCTCTGGTGCATTGGGAGGGAAGCTGAGAGGGTCCCGAGGGCGCTGGCAGCCGTCGGGGCTGGACTGGGGACCACCGTGCTCGAGGGAGAGGGACGAGCCCCGTGTCCCTGTCCCACGTGGGTGGCTCCCCAACAGCTGGGACTGCGGAGGGGACGAGGCGGGGGCAGAAGAAAAGAGCCCAACAAAACCTCCCAGGGGAAGGGAAGCAGCGGCGGATATTTGTGAAGGAGTTGGAAGGGGAAATAAAAGGCTGAACGATAGTTGGAAGGGGAAATAAAAGGCTGAACGGTCACTTTGGGAAGAAAGGGGACAAAAGGCGGGGAGGTTGGTGGCTGAGAGGCAGCTCCCGGTGTGCCAGCCCCCCAGGCTGCTGAATGGGCGGCCAGCAGGAACGGGGCGTAATTGGGTAATGGGGAGAAGGCTAATTGTGAAAACGGCAGGGATTACAAAAACGGGGCACAGGCCGGGCGAGGGAGGGAAGGGGGATGTGGGGGTGGCCAGGGATGGGTGCTCCCCACCACGGGATGCAGCCAGTGAGGGGAAAATGAGACAAATCTCCCCAAAATGAATTTTGTAGGGCTGGTCTGACTGGGATGCACCCTGGGAGCTGTGCCGGTGCTGGTATCACTGAAAGGTGCTGCTGGGATGCTGTGGCATGGTGACCCGTATCCCGTGGGGACCTACATCCCATGGGGACCCGCATCCCGTGGGGACCTATATCCCATGGCGACCCACATCCCGCAGCCGCGGCAGGGACCACCCATCCCCGCGGCGATGCTGGCCAGCTGGCCCGGCCTCTCCAGTCAGATTAGGATCATGAGGAAATGAGAGCGCCCGGTGTGAGAAGAGAGGGCAGGAGGGCTGAAAGGGCCCGGCGGGGTCAGCGAAGCCAGACCCCGCCATGGCAGGCGTTTATGGCATTTGACACATCGGAAAAATGATCAAGGAGCGGCTTAGAGCCGGATCAGTTCCCCAGCACCTGCACCCGCCTGGGAAGCTGCTCCCGACCCTGCGCAGGGACCTGCTGCCTCTCACTGGGCTCCTGCACCAGTTCCTCCCCGTTTGTCACAGAATCCCAGACCAGTTGGGCTGCAGGACCTCTGTGGATCCCCAGCCCAGCGCTGCTCACCCAGGGTCACAGGGCAGATCACACAGGATCCAGGTGGGTTTGAATGTCTCCGAGAAGGAGACTCCACACCCGCTCTGGCAGCCTGGGCCAGGCTCTGGCACCTCCCAGCACACAAGTTTCTCCTCATGTTCACATGGACCCTCCTGTGTTTCAGTCTGTGCCCGTTGCCCCTCACCCTGTTGTTGGGCACCACTGAACAGAGTCTGGTCCATCCTCTGACGCCCACCCTCAGATATTGATCCCATTGATCCCATTGATCACATCCCTCTCAGCTTCTCCAGCTCAACGGCCCCAGCTCTCTCAGCCTTTCCTCATCAGAAGGATGCTCCAGACCCCTCATTCCCCCTATAGACTCACGAGACAAGTGGAAAAGTCAGAGAAAACTAAGAGATAATCTATGATCTAACATCAGACGAACTGTGAAAACTTCTACCATTCCCTGCTGCTGGGTTGCAACTCCCATCTTCTCAATTCTCAAAATGTCTCTAAAGATGAACTTTACTCCTCTAAAGAAGCTAAAGATAAATTGCTAGAGCTCTGTGGAAGAATATGGGTTCATGCCTGGCTCGTATTTTAAATGTCTGCCTCTGCACCTCAGATTATTAGTATTCTTCACTATTATTAATAGTAGGAATGGTAATTGTGAACTACTGTTTCTTTTGAAAATCTATCAGGCTCACAAAGTCCGAAAACCAGTAGCCACATGGCATATTCTTCCTAAACACTCTCGGGGATTTTTTACTTTCCTCAGCTTGAAGTCTCAACATTTTATTAGTTTTTTTAAGTTGGCTGATTCTGTAACAAGCGAGATTTCCTCCTGGAGCCTTCTTGTTTGAGCTTTGTTGTTGCTCTGCGCCGGATTCTTCAGCAATTCCTTCTCCAACTTGTCATCTTGTCATCCTTGTCCTTAATGTCCCCGCTGCCTCCCTGCCCTGCGGTTGTCCCCGGGATCTTCATTGTCACTTTGGAGAGGTGACAGCCCCAGCACCCTTATTTCCTTACCTGAACGCAACACTGAGTGAATCCCTGTCACCCTGATGTCCCCTCCTGAGCTGTGGGGTCCCCGGCCAGCACCCTGTGGCCAGCAGGCAGTGTCACCCTGTGGGTGCTTGGACCTTATTTGGTTTTGTTGTTGTTGTTTGGGTGGTTTTTTGTGTTTGGTTTAGGTTTTTTTTTTGTGTGGGCGGTTTTGTTTGTTGTGTTTGGGTTTGGGGTTGGTTTGGGGTTGGTTTGGGTTGAGTTTGTGTTTTCATTTGTTCATTTTTTGTTTGATTTTGTTTTGGAGGTCAGGGTTTTTTTTGTGTGTGTATGCGGTTGTGTTTGGGTTTGTGTTTGGGGTTTTCTTTGGTTTGGTTTGTTTTTTGTGGTTTTATTTGTTCATTTTTTGCCCAGTTCTTGTTTGGTTGGTTTTGGTTGGTTGGGGTTTTTTTTTTAAACAAAATCCTGGTGTACTGAAAAACTGTGCTTAGTGAGATAAATCACTGACTTGCAGAAAATCTACCCATTTGCTGGCCGGGGCAGCCTCGGCTGCACTCCTGGCTTTCACTGTCCTTCCTTTCTGTACGTTTATTTCTATTGAAATGAACCAAAATGAAATGAATTCAGGAAAAGCCCCGTTTCCTGCAGGATGTGGGTTCTGGGGCTCCAGTTTAGCCCCCGCCAGTCACTGGGGCTGTCACTGGGAGGACTGGGACAGCGGGAGTGGTGCTGGGTGGGACCGATCCCGCCCTGCCGAGGCTCCGACCCTCCCAGTGCTCCCGGTTTGGGGGTGCTGGGGGGGGAGCGTCCCCAGCTTTGGGGACTGACAGCGTGTGTCCCCCCCAGCCTACCAGACGGTGTGTGGTGTCAACGGGCCCCTGGTGGTGCTGGACAATGTGAAGGTAGGACCCTGTGGGTGACAAGGGGACACCTCGGCGGTGTCACTTTGGGAAGTGTAGGGACCACTGTGCTGCCCCTGGCTGCCAGCGGGGGGGTGCAATGGGGGAGCGTGTCCCCTGTCCCACATCCCCTGTCCCCTGGGCTGTCCCCTCCTCTCTGGGGTCCGTCGGGTGGCTCCGAGCTCCCTCCTCTGGACACGGCCGGGAGCAGAGCCCGTGTGCTGCTGGCCCTGTCCCTTGTGCTGCTGTTCCTGTCCCTGTCCCCTCTGCTCCTGTCCCCTCTGCTCCTGTCCCCTCTGCTCCTGTCCCCTCTGCTCCTGTCCCTGCCCTCTGTGCCCCTGTCCCTTGTGCCAGACTGAGCTCTAGTTCCTGTCCCTTGTCCCCTGTGTCCCCCCCCGAGCTCTGGTTCCTGTCCCCTGTGTCCCTATCCAAGCTCGGATTCATGTTTGCTGTCACCTGTGCCCCCACCTGAGCTCCAGTTCCTGTCCCTTGTCCCCTGTGCCCCCACTTGAGCTCTAGTTCCTATCCCTTGTCCCCTGTGCCCCTGCCCAAGCTCCATCTCCATGCAGGAGCTCTGAACAAGGTCACATCCCAAACCCCAGCTCAGCCTGTCCCCCACACCGGGTGGCACCTCGGTGTCACCCTGCCTGTCCCTGCTCCCTGCGCAGGGGCTGGGCTCACTTGGGTGGCCACCGGGCCAGCCGGGACCCTCCCAGGGCCTTTGTTGCCCAGTGCCCTCGTTTCTGTGGCCCCTTTCATGCCCAGCCCGGCAGGATGGAAATCCAACAGCTCAGTTAAAGAGCCGGACCGTGGCGGGGGTTTCCTCCGCTTTGTTGTCCTTTATGCAAAGGTCTTTACAGCAGAATTAAAGTCCAAAGTTCACAGCGCTGGTGGCTGGGAGCGAGGAGGAGGAGGAGATGGAAGAGAGCAGGGCTGGGCAGATGTGCTCATGGAGCAAAGCCCCTTGGACATTGTCCCCAGAGCAGGACGTGTCCCTCAGCCAAGGGGCTGCAGAAATGCTGCCTCCATCGCCCCCGGGGGTCCGTGGGTGGGTGGGGGGCCGGGGAGGTGGGTGGGTGTCCCTGGGGGTGTCACCAGCTCTGCGGGGTTTATCCGGGGCTGCAGATGCGCTTTGGGCAGCTCATACAGGTGATGGGTCTGTCTGCTCCTGGCATCCTGAGGCATGGAGCAGTGCCACAGCTCTGGGATGGGACGAGGGCGGGCAGCACCTTCCCCAAAACACCTCCTCCTGCCTGGGCTGGCAGGTCCTGCCTGTTGGCATCAGCTGCTGAATGTCCCCCGCGGTGTTTGGTGGCTTCAGGGAGCACAAACCCCAACAACCACAGGGAGGGAAACTGAGGCAGCACTGGCAGACAGGCCCGTGCAGGCAGGGGGCGGTGTCGGGGGGGGCTGGGAGAGGAGACCCCCACCCCATCTCACCCTGTCCCTGTCCCTCCAGTTTGCCCAGTACGCCGAGATCGTGAACTTCGTGCTGCCCAACGGCACCAGCCGCAGCGGGCAGGTCCTGGAGGTGATGGGCTCCAAAGCCATCGTCCAGGTGAGCCCAGGCGGGGGACACAGGGACAGGGGACACGGTGGCACAGGGGACACACGCGTGCTGCATGGCCTGGGGCTCTGTCCCCCTCCAGCGGTGGCTGCCGCAGCCGGGCTCTTGTCGCGGCTGTCCAGTGTTTGGGGACAAGCGGTGTCCTGGGACAGGCGGGGACGGAGCTGGTGCTGTGACACCGGCGGGGACAAAGCTGTGCCAGCCCTCGCACCCTCAGCTCCGAGCAGGTACCACATTCCAAATGTCACCGCCTGCGCCACCGCAGCAGGGTGGGGGGCAGAGGTGGGCACGACCCTCTGCTGGGTCCCCGTCCTGCTGTCCCCATCCTCCCCTCGCCCCAGCTGCCCACCCAGGTCCCCCGCCATGTCCCCAGCTGGGTGACACTGCAGCCTCCTCGGGGCCCCCCATCCCTCGTCCCCACGTTCTCCCTGGGCTGTCCCCCCGCTCCATCCCAGGACCCCCCCCGCCGTCCCCCCGTGGCCGCCAGCCGGGACCGGGGGTTCCCGGGGTGCCCGCCCCCCCCAACCGGTGCAGCCAAGTGGGGTTTCACCGGGAGCACCGGGGCCGTTTGGGGCCGTTCTGCCTAATTAGCCCAGGTTCCCTCTAATCAGCTCGAGGGGGGCTGCAGAGCTGACGGCGAGCGGTCAAACCTCCCCCCGGCTTAATGCCGCCCGGACCTCTGCAGCGCCCTTGTAATCCTATTAGGGAGTCAGCCCCGGGAGGGGGGAAAAGGGGGAAAAGGGGGGAAAAAAAAAAAAAAAAAGATTTTTTTGCAGCAGCAGCTTTGGCGGGGGCTGAGCCGCACCCCCCCCGCAGGCAGGTGCTGTGGCCGTCATCCCCCCAGCCGGGTGCCCCCCGGCTTCCTCAAGGCATTACCCTGCTCCCGGGGGCCACACGGCTCTAATTAAAGCAGCGATCTGGAGGTTAATTAATACAAATGGTGTCAAATATTATACGGATCAAAAATGCCTTCGGTTGCCCTGCCCGAGGCCCTTCTGCTGCTCCCGTTGCATTCAGGAGAGCGTGACCCCGCCCTTCCCAGTTCTCC
Organism: Pampusana beccarii; assembly: GCA_013399365.1. Classification (NCBI taxonomy): domain Eukaryota; kingdom Metazoa; phylum Chordata; class Aves; order Columbiformes; family Columbidae; genus Pampusana; species Pampusana beccarii. The sequence goes on from VWYH01010060.1 coordinate 24,739, forward strand.
CCCCAGCCAGAGCCCCTCCGAAGGAGTTTTCTTAACCCCGGGCTCTCCCCCCGCTTTTATCACCTTTCCGTGACGGGTTTTTCGGGTGAGCGCGGATCACATCACCTCCCCGCGGAGATCGTGCCCCCCCGCTAATCCCCGCTAATTGCCCCCCCCGGCTCTGCCCCGGGGTGTCCGCAGGTGTTTGAAGGGACATCTGGGATCGACGCCAAGAAAACCTCCTGCGAGTTCACCGGGGACATCCTGCGCACCCCGGTTTCCGAGGACATGCTGGGTAAGGGCGGCCCCCCCGCTGAGCCCCCACACCGCTCGGTGCGTGGGTGATGGGGTAACCCGGCAGCCGGGGGGGGACACAGGTATTTTGGGGGTGCCGAGGTCCCGAGGTTGTGCCCAGGGGACGAGCATGTCCCCAGTCCTGGGGGTGTCACATCCAGGGCGGGGAGACGGTGAACCTCATCTGCCCACGGGGCTAAAGCGTCCCGCTGGGTCCCCTCTGCCCAGTTATCCCAGTAGAAAAAGCCTGGCCTGGCCTGGGAGAGGTTGTGCCGTTAACACCCTCGTTGCCTTGACCTTAGGAGGGCTGGGGGCTGCCCGGCACCTTCCCCGTCCCCGCTGAGCCCCGAGACGTGGCCACGCGTGAGGCCACCCCTGTCCCCACGGGGACCCCCGCCCGGGCAGAGCTGGGTGCTGGCAGCGCCCCCAGCACCCCAGTTTAAGTTGAGCCCAAGCCCTTCCTCCCCAACTCCCAGCCGTGTGAGAGACTCCGGAGGGTCCCACAGCTCCCGGCGCTCACAGGGGTCACCGCTGGTGACAGTGGTGGCTCGGGGTCCCCGGCGGAGGGACCTCGGCTGACACAGGGGATCGCTGCCCGGTCGGGACCGAGTGTCACCTGCAATCTCTGTCCCCGCAGCGCCGCCCGCCTGCAAAGGGCAGCGGGAAAGGGCAGCGGGGACACGTGTCGGGCGCGGTGACAAACGGACAGGGCCCGGGCGGGGACCACCGGCTCCCTTCCCTGCCAGGGTCCCCCTCGTCCCCACGCGTGAGTCCCCTGGGAGGGGACACGGAGCAGAGGGGGTGCGCGGAGTCCATCCTGAGCTACCCCCCCCAAAACCTCCGTGCCCCGGTTTCGGGGGGTTTCCCCTTTCCCCCCCCCCCCACCAGGCTGGGGTCCCCCCCGGCCGNCACTGTCCCCCCTCCTGTCCCCCCTCCCTGTTTGCGGCAGACGTGGGTGCCGGTGAAGTTCAAGGTTACTGACCTTTCATGCTCCGCGCTCCCGCGTCCCGGCCCCCCCATCACCCTGATCCGCTCTGACAGCGGCGGCGCTGCCCCGGCCCGGGGGGGCGACCCCGAGAACGTCCCACAGGGACGGCAGCGGCACAGGAGGGGTGCCGGGGGGGCACACGGTGGCACATCGGCTTCATCGCCATCGATCCCGCGGCTCGGAGCGGGTCGATGAGGATGAGGGTGAGCGGTGATGCGGCGGCTCTCTGGGAGCATTGTGCCCCCCCCCGCTCCCCCCGGGGCCGTATGGGGGGGCTCGGGGTCACCCCATTTGCAGGAGACCCCAAAGGGGAGGGGACGGAGAGTGCTCGGGTGGCATGGGGGGGTTTCTAGGGACCTGTGGTGTCCCCCAGCCCTCGGGTGCCGCACTCCCCGCCCACCCCACGCGGTGACATGGGGACACCTTGTCCCCCGGCCTTGGAGCGGGGGCTGTGGGCACAGCCCTGGGTGTCCCTGCAGCCACCCCGGGTGCAAAGTCCTCTGCTCCTCACTCGCTGACACCCACCCCCCGGGATGTCCCCTGCCACCCGTGGGTGCTCCGCATGTCCCAGGATTCCCCGTGCCCGGGGGGTACTCGTAGGGAAACCCCCGCAGTGACACAGACCTGGCTGTCCCCGCACGGGGCCAGGGACAGGATGGTGGCCCTGGCCGGTGGCTCTGGGTCAGGCTGGGTCCTGCCCCCTCCGCTGATGCGTTCGGGAGGGCCGAGCATCCCTCTCTTTGCAGGTCGGGTGTTCAACGGATCCGCCAAACCCATCGACAGCGGCCCCCCCGTGATGGCTGAGGACTTTCTGGACATTAACGGTGACAAACTGGACACAGCCACGGGGGGGCCTGGGGACACCCCGGTGTCTGGGGACAACCCCGTGGGCTGATGGCCAGAGCAGCCCCGCGGTGCCGCCCCCACCTCAGCTCACGGGGGGGTCCGTTTGTCCCCAGCTGGGTACCCTGGGTGGGGGTGCGGGTGCAGGGTGGGGGGTACCTGGTGATCCCCTCCCACCCCAGGGCTGCTGTGGGGGGCTGCCCTGGCCCTTACCTCCAGCAGCTCATTTTTGGTACCACTAGGGTGACTCCTGCGTTTTGGGGTGCCCCCCTCGGGTGCCTTTTTCACCCCCCAGGCCAGCCCATCAATCCCCATGGCCGCATCTACCCCGAGGAAATGATCCAGACAGGGATCTCGCCCATCGACGTGATGAACAGCATCGCCCGCGGACAGAAGATCCCCATCTTCTCTGCCGCCGGCCTCCCCCACAACGAGGTGGGGTGTCACACGGGGTTCCCTGACCCCCCCAGCCCTGCAGGGTGACGGGCTGCTGCACCCAGGAGAAAGGAAGGCCACATTTCCCCGTGCCTCAGTTTCCCTGTGCCTCAGTTTCCCCATCTACACAAGCAAGGGGGTAAAGCAAACCCTACTGTGCCAAGAGCTGCGCAGGGCGGGGGAGTGATGTGTGGTGCCTGTGGGACGGGGCGGGGGGGTCAACAGACCCACCCCCCCAGAACAGCCAGTGATGTGATGGGATGGAAAAGCAGCCCTGACAGATGAAGGGGAACCACAGCCACGGGTTCCATGTCACAACAAGGGGACACAGTTTGTGGGGGAGTGCGGATGCCCTGTTCCCCACCCCTGGGCTGGTCCCCCCCCATGGGCTGGGTGGGATCTGGGGGTGCTGCAGCCCGTCCTGGGGTCCTGGTTGTTCACCCCATCTCCATCCCCAGCACCACTGCTGTGGGGGCCAGATCCTGGTCCTGGGGGGGCTGTGACAATTCGGGAGGGTTTGTCACCCCATGCCACCCACCGTCCCCCCGCAGATCGCGGCGCAGATCTGCCGCCAGGCCGGGCTGGTGAAGAAGTCCAAGGACGTGGCGGACTATCACGAGGACAACTTCGCCATCGTCTTTGCTGCCATGGGGGTGAGCGGGGAAGGGGGGGACAGTCCAGCTGAACCCACAAAGCCTCACAGAGGGGGAGCCCCAGTCACACCGGACAGCTTTGCTGCTGCCTTGTCCCCCCTGCCTCAGTTTCCCCAAGCATTCCTCTGTTCCGCCCGGCAGGTGAACATGGAGACGGCTCGTTTCTTCAAGTCAGACTTCGAGGAGAACGGCTCCATGGACAACGTCTGCCTGTTCCTCAACCTGGCCAACGACCCCACGTGAGTCAGGACATGGGTCCGGCACCGGCCGGCCTCCAACTCCTCCTCCTCCTTTCTCCCTCTCCCTCTCCTTTTCTCCTTCATCTCTCCTTCTCCTACACCTTTACCTTCTCCTTTTTCCGTTTTCTCCTTTCTCCTTTTTCTCCTTTCTCCTTTTTCTCCTTTCTCCTTTTTCTCCTTTTTCCTCCTCCTCCTCTTTCTTCAACTTTCTCCTCTTTCTCCTCCCTCTCCCTCTCCTTCTCTCTCTCCTCCTCCATCCTACGTGGTGCTGAGTCCCTTGGGCTCCTCCATGTGCCCCCCCCAGCACCCCCAAACCTGTCCCAGCGCTGGGAGGGGGGGGTGACCTCCAGTGGGGTTCAGTGAGGGGCACAATGTGGGGGGTGCACAGGATGGGCTGGGCAACCCCCTGTTGTGAATCTTGGGGGACCCTCTGGGAAGGGCTGGCTGACCCCCCATTGTCGAGACTCCCTCCCTGGCCATCTCTCAGTCCCAGCTCAAGCACCCCAAGATCTGGGGTCCCTGGGGGTGCCCAATCCCCCCGCCCACAGCCATTGTGGCTCAGCAGCAGGCGGGTGCCCGCTGGGCTCTGGGGGCGCTGTGTGGGGGGTCGGGGGTGCCCAGCCTGTGCCCCGGCAGGATCGAGCGGATCATCACCCCCCGGCTGGCGCTGACCACCGCCGAGTTCCTGGCCTACCAGTGCGAGAAGCACGTGCTGGTGATCCTGACCGACATGAGCTCCTACGCCGAGGCGCTGCGGGAGGTCAGCGGGTCCCCCAGGCCCTCCTGGTCCCCTGGGTCCTCCCTGTGGGGCGGGGGATGGCACTGACACCGGGGTGCTCGGGGTGTTTGGGATACCTGGGGTACTCAAGGCACCCAGGGTGCTGGGGGTGCTCTGGATGCCCGGGAAACTTGGATAATTGGGGTGCCCAGGGTGCTGGAGACGCTTGAGGTGCCCATGGTACTGCAGGTGCTCGGGGTGCCCAGGATGTTTGAGGTATTTGGGGTGCTGGGGATTCCCAGGATACTTGGGATGCCCAGGGTGCTGGATATGTTTGGGGTACCCAGGATACTGGGGATGCTTGGGGTGCCCACGATGCTGGGGGTGATGGAGGTGCCCAGGGCGCTGGGGTACTTGGGGTGTCCAGGATACTTTGAGTGCTCAGGGTTCCCAGGATACTTGGGGTAATTGGGTTGCCCAGGATGCTGGGGGTGCTCGGGGTGCCCTGGGTTCTTGGGATGCTTGGTTGCCCAGGATGCTGGAGGTGCCCAGGATGCTCAGGAAACTTGGGGTAATTGGGGTGCCCAGGGTGCTGCAGGTGCTTGGGGTGCCTGGGATACTTGGGGTACTCAGGGTGCCAGGATATTTGAGGTACTTGCAGTGCTGGGGGTGCTTGGTGTGCCCAGGATACTTGGGGTGCCAGCGGTACTTGGGGTGCTTGAGCCCCCTCCAGCACCGGGTGCTTGGGGTGCTGGACCCCCAGCCCCATCCAGCCCCCGTCTCGCAGGTCTCGGCCGCACGGGAGGAGGTTCCCGGCCGCCGCGGCTTCCCTGGCTACATGTACACGGACTTGGCCACCATCTACGAGCGCGCGGGGCGCGTGGAGGGCAGGAACGGCTCCATCACCCAGATCCCCATCCTCACCATGCCCAACGACGGTCAGTGACACAGGGGACGTGGGGGACCCTGGGAAGTGCGCAGCGCCAGCACGGGGTCCGCGCCGCGAAATGCGAACTTGGTTTGGTTTTACCGACTTTTGCGGGAGCTTCCCTGGGTTTGCGCTGCTCTGGTCACCCCCCGGCAGGGGGCACGGCCGCGCCGTGGGCAGCCGGACACATTTCTGGGGCTCACGGCACCCGCTTGTCCCCCAGACATCACCCACCCCATCCCCGACCTGACGGGTTTCATCACCGAGGGACAGATCTACGTGGACCGGCAGCTCCACAACAGGCAGGTTGGTCCCCGTGTCCCTTCCCAGCCCCAGGGGGTCTGGAAACCCCTGGGATGGGGGGTACCGAGGGTGTGGGGGCCGGAGTGGGGGTGACAGTCCCCCTGCCTATGTGGGTGACCATTTTGGGGGGTTCCCTCTCCCCCCACAGGTTTACCCCCCCATCAACGTGCTGCCCTCCCTGTCCCGTCTGATGAAATCGGCCATCGGGGAGGGCATGACCAGGAAGGACCACGGGGATGTCTCCAACCAACTGGTACGGGCTGGGTGGCTTGGGGGGGACATGGGGAGGGGGGTTGTTTGTCACTTCAAAGCCCTTCACCCCCTGCTTGGGGCTGGGATCTTGCTGCGCATGATGGACTCAAAACACTTAGTTTTGGCACCTCCTTGATACAGGGGGGCAGCTTGGGGTGGGGTGGGAGTCCAGGGGGTGCAAAGCCCCAAAACAGGGGCGCAGAGCTGTAGCTTGTCCTGCGGCAGGAATCCCAGGCTGACAGCATGCAGGGTTTTTTCCCTGCAGAGTATATTATTATATAGAGTAGAATATATTGTAAGATATTTTATATTACAATATAACATTATATATTATAATATAACTATATTATATATAATCTAATTATATTATATAGAATATAATTAGATATCATTGTGGATGCTGCAGAGACCAGAGGACTTTGAAAAGCACCAGCAAACTGACCAAGCCTGGGCACGCAGACCCTGCTCAGGGTGTCCCCAAGACGTGGGGAGTCCCCAAAGCTCAGGGCATCCCCAAGGCATAGGTGTCCCCAGGGCACAGGGTGACACAACCAGGCAGCAAACATCTGAGCAAAGGCTGGTGTCCCTCCCGAAGCTGGGCGGGGGGTCCCTGTGCTGCCGCCCTGCCCGGCGGGTGTCACCGTGTCCGTCTGTCCCGCTGTCCCGCAGTACGCCTGCTACGCCATCGGGAAGGACGTGCAGGCCATGAAGGCGGTGGTGGGGGAAGAGGCGCTCTCAGCTGATGACCTGCTCTACCTGGAGTTCCTGCACAAGTTTGAGAAGCAATTCATCAGCCAGGGTGAGGGAACAGCCAGACCCCCCCTAGAGCCGGGATGGGGGGCTCGGGGGTCTGACCCAGCCCCCCCACATCTCCCCGCTCCTGCATCTCCCTTCCCTGCATCTTCTCCCAGGTCCCTACGAGAACCGGAGCATCTTTGAGTCGCTGGACATCGGGTGGCAGCTGCTGCGCATCTTCCCCAAGCAGCTGCTCAAGCGCATCCCCGAGAACATCCTGGCCGAGTTTTACCCGCGGGAGGCCAAGGCGCCCGACCAGGGCCCGGCCACCACCGCCCTGTGACCCCCGGCTCTGCTCAGCCCCCAGACCTCCACAGACCACCCAAAGGTCCCTCCGGGGGGGCTGGGTCAGCTATCAGGAGGCTGTGGGTCCTTGGTGAGAAACTTGTCCTCGCTCAATAAACCAGCATGGTCACCAAAACCCCTCCGTGCTCCTGTGTTTCCCACCACCGCCGTTCCTCTCCCACCCCTGGGGCATTTTTCAAATTTTAAGATGTTCTTAGAGGTGTAAAGGCCGTGTTGGAAGGAGCTGGTGGACTTGGCGGTTTGAGATTTGTGGTTGGACTCAATGAGCTGAAAGGTGTTTTCCAGACTAAACAATTTTATGAGCTGAGCATCTCCCCGGGGCAGAGCGGGTTTCGGTTCCCGGTGGCTTTTGCACCGGCACTTCTCCCCTCATAGCCCTGTGGTAAAAGCCAGCCTGCTTGCTCAGCTAAGTCTGACTTTGCATCCCCACCAAGAGCTCAGCCAGGTCAGGCTTTGCATCCCCACCAAGGGCTCGGTCACTGCCGCACCAGGCCCAGCCCTGCTTGGACTGGGGTGCTGAGCCCCCCATAGCCGGTGCTGGGGCTGCAGCCACTGAGCCTGCGCTGGGACACGACAGTTTCAGTTCCCCACAGAGGGTGGGGAGGACGAGGACAAGACGAGTGCTGGGGTGGTGACGGGGTCCCTGCTGGGCTTGGGGTGCTGGTGCCACCAGCCCCACCGCCATGGACTGGGGAGGGGACAGCACGGAGCTCACAGGTAAGGTCCCCTGTGTGGGTTTGGGGGCGCGAGGGGCTCACACGCAGCCGGGTGTCCCCACACGTGTGGTGGGGGTGTCCCCTGTCACTGTCACCGTGGCCTCTGGGCACTGCCAGCTGAACCAGACGGTTTGCAAGGGGTGAAACTGGCCCACATCCCCCAGACCCGTCACCCCAGTGCCATGGGGTCGGCTCAACGGGGGGACCCTGGTGGTGCCAGGGACTGTCCAGCCCCCCGTGTCACCCCAATGTCCCCCACACCCAGCGAGGGCTCAGTGGGGTGACATTCTGTCATGCTTTTGGCTCCCTGCAGCCATCCCAGAGTCAGGAGGCAGTGAGGAGGAGGAGGAGGATGCAGAAGAGGTGGCCACAGCGCAGGTATCACCCACAGCCTTGTTTTCTCTTTTATTCCATCTTTCCCGTGCAACTCCGAGGTGACAAAGAGCTGGTCCCCCCATGTCCCCGTCCAGCCAGGGCTGTGTGCTGTGACACGGCGGTGCCTGTCCCTGGGGTGTCACGGTGTCCCCAGCCGGCAGGGGCTCACCAGGACAATGCCACCGCAGTGCCACGTGTGTCTGTCCCCAGGAGCCTCTGTCCCTCGGCCGGGAGGTGGGTGACGCGGAGCAGCAGCTGGCGGAGCTGGAGCAAGGTGAGCCCTGTCCCACCGCGGTGTCACCCTGTTTGGGGACACTCGGGGGGGCTTCAGCCCCTGGCTGGCGCTGGCGGCGGCAGGGATGGTGACGTGCTGTGGTGCAGAGCCGGGTGCAGTCCCCAGCCCTGGGTGGCTCTGCGGTGGCTCGGCGGGGGTGGCGGTGGGCAGGGTGACAGCCGGGCCCCCCCCATCCCTGGGGGTCCCTGACCGTGCCCCCCGGCGCTGCCAGCGTCCCAGGCGCTGCTGGCCGAGCTCTCGGCTCTGGAGGTGGAGTTTGAGATCGAGAGGACGTGCCGGCAGCGTGCCGAAGCCTACGCCGCCCAGGTACGGGGGGCAGCATGTCCCACCCCCCAGCACCCCAGAGCCCCCTCGCTGCGGGTCCAAGGGTGCTGGTGCATCCCCCCAGCTCGGAGGGTGCAGGGGAAACCCCGGTGCTGGGGGCGTCTCCGTCCCACCCCAGGTGAAGCAGGAGAACAAGGAGCTGAAGCGGCTCAGCCTGGCCGCGCTGGCCCCCCCGGCCCCGCCCCAGGAGCAGCCCCCCCAGGAGGAGCCCCCCGAGGGGGACCCCGACCAGCAGTGTGGGCAGCAGCTCCAGGGTGAGCTGGGCTGGGGGGTTCCAGCTAAAAACCAGCAAAGCCAGGTGCAAAGCGCCGGCCCCAGCCCAGCCGCCCTGTCCCCGTGTCCCCTAAGCCCGGCTCAGCCTGGCCCTGCGGTTTTAGGCTGTGCCCGGGTCTTGTTCTGGGTAAACAAGGAGAAAATTACACTGAAACCAAAAAAGGTGAAATGAAAGTCCCACTTCTCCCTTTCCCATCCGCTTTTCCCAATTGCGGTTGCGTTCACAACCTGATGCTCCTGCTGGTACAAGGGGGGCCTGGGGGACATATCCGTGGGGGGTGAACCCCTCGGGGGCCGCACCCCTCGGGGATGCCGCTCTGCAGCCAACCCCCCTGTCCAGGGGACGCTGTCCCTTGGGGGTGCTGGGGGCAGCTTTGGGTGGGGATCGGGGTGCTGAGCAATCCGGGGGGCGCTCCCCGGTTCCCCCGCATCGTCACATCCATGTCCCCCTGGGTCACCAGAGAACCAGCACCCAACAGGGCCCCTGGTGACCTGGCCAGGACAGGGATGAGCCGGGTGGGGGGCCCTCAGTGACTGGCTCCAGGGGGCTGCGCTCCCCACTCCCCCCCTTGCCCCCCCATTTTCACCCGTTGGCCCCCGTTGCCCTCAGACCTGCAGAAGCAGCTCTCCTGGCTGCTGCAGCAGCGCAAGGACCTCACCAGCCAGGTCCAGGAGCTCCAGAAGCAGAACCAGGACCTGCAGGACCAGGTACCCCCCAGGGACACCCCCAGGGACACCCCAGCCGAGCAGGAACCCCCCCCAAGCACAGGGTCTCCCTTCATCACCCCCCTCCCCACCTCCTGCCCATCTTCGCAGCCCCTCGCTGAGCTCAGGAGAGGAGTTTTGGGGAAAACAGCTCCTCGCTGAGTCCCTGATGTCCTGGGGAATGGGGGGGGGGCACAGTGGGACCCCCCAGCTGAGGGGGGGTCCTATCCATCCACAGCTGGAGCAGGCGCGGGGGGAGCGGCAGCAGCTGCGGGAAGCCCTGGCCACCAGCCAGCGGGCACTCAAGTCCTTCAAGAGAGGTGAGTTGGGTCCCCACGGTCATGTCCCCACCTCACTGTGTCCCCATGGCCGTGTCCCCACCCCACTGTGTCCCCACGGTCATGTCCCCACCTTGCTGTGTCCCCATCTCGCTGTGTCCCCACCTCGCTGTGTCCCCACGGTCATGTCCCCACCTCACCGGGTCCCCACAGCCATGTCCCCATGTCACTGCCCCCGGGCGAGTTGGTGAAGGAGCAGCTGGCTCCCCAGTGCCACCAGTGCCACGGCAATGGTGCGGCACTGGGATTGCTGGGATGCGAGTGTCCCCTGTGCCGAGGTCCCGGGGTGGCACGCACCCCAGTGCTGGCACTGCCCCCCCGAGCCCCCGCTGTCCCCGGCAGTGTCCCAGATGGTCACCCAGGATTACTGGGAGGCGATGCAGCAGCTGGAGCTGGAGCAGGACCTGCGCCTGCACGCTGAAGCCTTTGCCCACGAGGTGCGGGGTCACCCATGGGTGCTGGGGGGGAACAGGGTGGCAGAGCGGGGTGGGGCACTTACTCTCTGCTGCAAACACCCCGACTCTCATCCCATCCCGAGAGGAGGAGGGTGCTCCGGGTACCTGTCGCGGTCCCTGGGATGGGTTTTGCTCCCTGAAAAGGGTTTTTTCTCTCCCTGGGGGAGCCCGGGGGGCTCAGTCCCTCCTGACCCCCCGTCCCGCGCAGGTGCTGGTGCAGCAGCGGGAGGCGGCGCGGAAGAGCGGGGGAACCGGCCCCCTGGCGCGGGAGCTGCGGGAGCTGCGGGAGCTGCGGGAGCTGCGGGACAGCGGGCAGGAGCAGTGGCAGGTGGGGACCTGTCCCCAGGGGTGGGTGACACGGGGAGAGGGGACAGGGCTGGGGCTGGGACTGGCTTCCCCTGGGTGCTGCCAGCGGGATGGGGCCCCACGTTGGGTGCTGAGCCTGAAAATGTTGGTTTTCTGTGAATTTCCACTATTTTGGGTGCCAGGGAGGGAGTCTCACGGCTGGGCTACCTGGCCCCTCCACTGGGCTAGCACCCCCCCTCCACTGGGCTACCCAGCCCCCATACTGGGCTAGCACCCCCCAGCTCCCACCCTGGGCTACTCAGCCCCCACCCTGGGCTAGCACCCCCCAGCCATCACCCAGCCAAAAACTCCCCTGAAATTGGCTCCAAGTCTCCTGTAAGTGGCCAATGCGGGGGGCTGAGGAGCCCCCGGGTCCCTGGCAGGGTGGCAGTGGTGTCCCCAGCCCCCCCGTGTCCCCTCCCGCAGGTGCCGGAGCTGGAGGAGCAGCTGGGGGGGCGGCCACAGCCCCCAGACCTGGACGTGGCCCGAGCGGCGCTGGCGGCGGCTGAGGAGGAGAAGCTGGAGCTGAGGAAGAGGCTGGAGGAGGCCGAAGGGCGGCTGGAGGGGCTGCAGGAGGAAGGTGAGGCTGTCACCCCCCCAGCGGGCAGGACACCCCCAGCGCCGGGGGACACCAGCCCCTGTCACCGTGTCCCCCACAGTGATGTTGCTGCGGGAGAAGGTGGCGAAGGACTCGTCACCGCAGAGCCAGAGCCCCGAGGTGGCTGTGCCGGTGCCACCGCCGCCACCACCACCACTGCCACCACCCGCTGTCCCTGTGGAGTAAGTGACACCAACGGACACCTGGTCACCTTGTCTCTGCCATAGTAAACCAAACCCCGCCCTTGAGCGCTGTGCCAGGCTGTCCCCAAGCCACACCAGGCTGTCCCCAAGAAATGTCAGGCTGTCCCCAAGCCATGCAAAGCTGTCCCCAACCTATGCCATGCTGTCCCCAAGCCAGGGGGTCAGGAAGGTGGGGAACACCCTGGGCTTTCTGGGGGCAGGGGGCGGCTGGGCCGGGCTCTCACCCCCTGTCCCTTCCAGCCCGCTCTCGGCGCTCAGGCAGAGGAGGGGGCTGGCGAACCCCCAGCGCAGTGAGTGTTCCCCCGCTGAACCTGGGGGGGGTCCTGGTCCCATGGGGGGGTCCCTGGCAGTGACACGGGGGTGGGACAGGGTGGGGGGGCTGCCCACACTGCACCGGTTCAGGCATCTCCCACCACCCCAAAGTCTCGCTCCAAGGTTTCCCCCTTTCTCCTTCCCCTTCCCTTCCCCTTCTCCCCCCCCCTCCCCTTCCCCCCCCCCCCCCCCTCCCCCCCCTCCTCCGCCCCCCCCCCCCCCCCCCTCCCCCCCCTCCTCCGCCCCCCCCCCCCCCCCCCTCCCCCCCCTCCTCCGCCCCCCCCCCCCCCCCCCTCCCCCCCCTCCTCCGCCCCCCCCCCCCCCCCCCTCCCCCCCCTCCTCCGCCCCCCCCCCCCCCCCCCTCCCCCCCCTCCTCCGCCCCCCCCCCCCCCCCCCTCCCCCCCCTCCCCCCCCCCCCCCCTCCCCCCCCCCCCCCCTTCCCCTTCCCCTTCCCTTCCCCGACCCAGCACGGGTGGGAGATGAACCCTGGCAGGGTGACGCTGGGCCAGGGGTGACGCTGGGACATGGGCTGCAGGGAGGTGGCAGCTCCCCCCCCATCCCGAGTGTGTGGGGTCTGAGCTCCGTGTCCCCGCAGCCAGGGCCGGAGGTGAGGACGCCAAAGCCCGGGCGGTGCAGGAGATGATGCAGCGCATCAAGGCCGGCGTGGTCCTGAGACCCGCCAGGGAGCGCGTGTCCCCGGGCCAGGTGCGCAGGGAGGGGGCTCGGTCACCCCGTCCCACAGGGAATGTCCCCGGGGAGCCCCGGGGGGACAGTGACATCCCCAGGGAGCTACCCGGCCCCATCCCCTCCGCAGGGCGCGCGGCGGAGCGCGGTGCTGGAGCTGCAGAGCATCCTGGTGAGCTGCCCTGTCCCCAGGCGGGGACACCGGGCCGGGTGCCACTGTCCCCATGTGGGGCTGGCCTGGCTGGGACGTGCCCCCAGCCCGGGGGTGTGTGCGGTGTCCCCAGGGGGCCGTGCGGACGGGCAGGGGAGCGGGCAGGCGCCAGAGCAGCGTGCGGGGCCGGGACCAGCGGCTGGAGAACATCCTGCAGCGGCGGCGCCGCGCCGCGGACGGGGCGCCCCCCCCGAGCCCCCCCGGATCCCAGCAGGGGCCCGATCCTGGTACGGAGCAGGGCTTGGTGGGGAGGGCGCGCGGGGGCGGGTGACAACCCCCCTGGGAATGTCACCAGGGACCGGCCCAGAGGTGACACCCGCATGTGTCCCACGGGAGCCCCGCTGATGCTCTCGGTCCCCTCCTGTCCCCCTGCCCGGTGACAAGCTGCCGGGCGATGACACAGGGTCCTCACCCCACTGCTGTCTGTTTCTTGCAGGGGACAAGGACACCAGTGCAGTTCCATCGCCAGGGAGCGGGGACAGGGGCCCCTTCAGAGCCCGGGTGTCCGGTGGCCTCCCCAGGACGCGTCCCCTCGCCCGCCGGGCTGGGGACAGCGGGGAGCCAGGGTAGGGACAAGGAGGGGACACGGGGACAGTCTCTGCAAGCTCTGCCCCTGGTTCTCCAGCACTTCACATCCTCTTGTGCTTTAATTAAAGCAGGTGGCACCAGGTCCCCACATGTCACCACAAGTCACGTCTGTGGGCCGAGGGGGTGGCAGCGGGACAGGGCTGGTGGCGGGGCAGGGACACCCACGCTGTCACCCTTGGGTGCCCAGTGGCGGGGTAGGGACACATATCACACGTCACCTACCTGCTGCCAGGGGACGTTGGTGTCCCTGTCACCTTTGCAGTCTGAAGTCCCCACACATCAGGAGGTAAATGGTGCCCAGAGCCTGAAACAAAGGGACTGGGACTTGTGTCAGGGCAGGATCAGCTGTGGTGTCCCCTGTGCCCCGCACGGTCCCGCCGGGGGTGTCACTGCCCTGCAGCCCCTGGGAAAGCTCTGAGCCCCAACTGGTGGCACTGGGGGGTGGAACCCCAGGGGTGCAGGTGGGGACCCCCACAGTGACCCTCGTGTGGGGCTGTTCCCCACCCAGGGACAGGGATCCCCTTCAGATGGGGACACTTCAGGGGCTGTCGGGCACCTTCCCAAAGCGTCATAGAGCCGAGCCACAAACTCACCCGCCAACACCACCAGTGGCCATACTGGGATGTACTGGGAGACAGGGGTCAGCACTGCTGGGATATGGGGGCTAAAGGCAGGTTTGCTGCTCCCAAACCCGGCCATACCCATCCCTCCATCTCCAAGAGCTTCCAAGCCACCGCTCTTCCTTCTAAATCCCAAAAAAACCAACAAAAAGCATTAATTTAACTGTGGTTTCTCCGGCTTGGCCACCTCGTTGTGCGCAGGAGAAATCAAACGAGAGCATCCTCACCCCCAGCCCCAGCTGCAGAATTCGCTGGGGCCGTTCCCCTTCTCCTCCCAGGGCTGGTTTTATCACAGATAAACTGTACAACTGGGGTTTTACCACAGATAAACTGTACAACTCAGGCCCTTGAACCTGCAGCTGGGGCTGCACAGAACCCCACACGGTCCCAGAGCGAGTGCCCACAGTTCGTTCTCCTCCCCGTTAAAACCGCAGCCGGGGGGCAGCAGTGGGATTTCTGCACCTTTTCCAGGCACCCGTCTCCCCTCGCCTTTTTCACAGTAATTCAAGAGCTGTCTGGGGGCAGAGCGAACGGCCCGAAGGAATAAGGACGTGTCGGAAAACCCGCGCCAGCGGCGCCGGGGAAAGGACAAGGGGACAGGTCCCCATGTTCCAACGCTCCACCTCTCTGCTTTTTTTCCAACACGTTTTCTCCCTCCTTCTGGAGGGCACAGACCGCTCCAACTGAAATATTTAAGGCAAGGAGCTCCTCTTTCTCATTTCCGAGCGCTGCTCACCGCGGCCTTTCGATTCTCCAGACACCCGGGGGCTGCCGTGCGGAAAGCAGACACGGAAAAGCTGCTGGCGAATGGATGTCAGCGCGCCCGACGGAGCCTCGTACTGGAAACGGCAGCGAGAGCCACTGGGACCAGTTCAGAAAGCGCAGGGAGGCTGGAGCCAGCTCTGCCCTCGCTTCACCTTCCCTGCCCAAAGCCGAATTCCTCCCAGATTCAGCTTTTGGGGCGATTCTGGCGTTTCGATCCCTGCCCGGCGCCGGCGGGAAATGCCGCGGTTATTCCCCGGCCGCCTGCCCTTTCCCGCTGCCCGCGCCGTATCGAGTGCATTCTCTCCCCTGATTACACCCTCCAAACACCCATGAAAATCAATCCCAGCTCCGCTCCCGTGGGACGGCAAAGACACATCGCACCGGCTGCACCGCCCCCCAGCCACCAGCGCCGTCCCCGAGCCACCAGCGCCGTCCCCGAGCTGCTGGAGCCAAAAGCAGCTGTGTATTCATATACGTGACTCTTAAATACTTAATCCGAGCGGTAATTCACACTTGGGTTTAAGCTGGACTTTATCTGGACTGTCCTTGCCTCAGTCCTGGGAATAATGAGAGATTTTGTTATTTTTTACTTGCCAGGTTTCCCAGGGCTCAGGGCAGGGAACGGGAACGGGTGTTTTCACCCAAACTGGGCTCCCGCCAGGGTGGGTTTCCAGGAGCCGGCCCCAAATCTCCCTGCTTATAGAATCACAGAATCATTTTGGTTGGAAAAGCCCCTCAAGATCACCGAGTCCAACCGTTCCCCCCCCCGGCACTGCCTCACGTCCTGAGAACCTCATCTGTCTGTCCAACCCTCCAGGGATGGTGACTCCCCCACTGCCCTGGGCAGCATGTTCCAATGCCCCACAGCCCTTTGGGGAAGAAATTGTTCCCACATCCAACCTCAACCTCCCCTGGTGCAACTTGAGGCTGTTTCCTCTCATCTCACGGCCCAGCCGGGCTGGTTCAGCATCCTGGGGCTGTTTTTACAGCAGCCCTCAGGGAGTTCTCCAGCCCTCCCGCGGGATAGGACGAAATTCAAACCCGCGGGATAACATGAAATTCAAACCGAGGCTCGCTGGGCACTCGCCCCCGCCCTCAGCACATCACACAGCCCCAGCCCGGGGGGTTTCTCTTCGCTGCCGCCCCCAGATCCCACCCCGGCCCGTCTGGCTGTGCCTGAGGCGATGGAAACTGTGAGCAGTTTGGACAGAGCTGCGAAGGCGCAGCCCCAGGTTGGTTTGGACGGAGCTGCGAAGGCGCAGCCCCAGGTTCCCCGCACCCTGTCAGCCCCAGGGCCACCTCCCTCCTCCGCGCCTGCAAATCTGATTTTTCAGCCTCAATTTCATCAAACTGAAACCTCCAGGGAGCAAAAGCACCTGGCGTGGCCCAGGGCAGGGACAGGGCCCCGTGTCCCCCACCCTGCGGCCTCCAAGCAGGAGCAGATTTGCCAGGAGCTTCATTTCTTTGACTCCTTGATAACCGAGAGCTCCGGACTGAAAATATAAACCTGAAAATAGAACCCTCCCGCCGAGCCCTCGCAGCAACTCGCATCTCCCTGCGATGCATCTTTGCTGCCCTCTCCTCCTCTGCTATTGCTCTAAAACCATAAAAAATCACCGCAAACCGCTCACGTGACACGGGCACCGAACGCTCGCGACAGCACCGCGTCCAGTCCCTGTGATACAGCGGATTCAACCTACGGCCTTTACCAGAGGAGCAGCGCTCGCTCCGAAACCGCGTTTCTGTTGAATCAGCAGCTGAACGGGCCGGGGTCTGGGGGTCCGGAGTGAACCCCGGTGCAGGGAGGGCTGTGGCGCCCCAGCTTTGCCTCACGCAGAACCGGCCGTGAGAGAAAAACCAACCATTTTCCTCAGAAATTCCTCAAAGAGCCTCCCCGAACGGTGAAACGGCACGGCTGAGCCGGGACAGCCCCGCGCCGGCTCCCGGCTCGCACTGGAGATCCGGTTCTGGCTGCAGGTAACCAAAAACAAAGCAAAAAGGGGGAAAAAAGGGCTTTTATGCTTGCAAGGAACAAGAACTAAGGGCTCACCCCCTGCTCAGTACAACCATCTGTTTTTATCCCTTTAGGATCAGCGGGAACACTGAGGGAAACCGAGGCGACTCGCTTAGCTGCAGCATCCCAGACGCTCCAGCCAAACCAGACAAAAATGGGTATTTCCAGCATTAAAATCAACAAAAACGCAAGGGCGAGTCCTTCCAGGTCACCTCCCCGCGCTGCCCTCCCAGCGCGAACACGTGGGAGTTGGACAGTTTGGTTATTTTATGCTTTTTTTTTGTTTTTAATTAATGGCTTTGTGTAAACCGCAGTTAAACATCAGGCGCGTTTGCTGCCGCGCGGAGGGAACGGCTCCCCCCAGCCAAACTACACCGGGCGCAAACTCCGGCTTCACACCCCCAGCTGCCTTCCCGGGCAGGGGGTCAGCGCCGGGGGGGGCACCGGACCCTCCTCGCGCTCGGCTGGAACCAAAATCCTCCTGGCGCGGTCCCGGGGATCCGTGTAAAGCCACAAACCCTCCCCGTGCGTCCGTCCGGCGCTGCCGACACCGCCGGCCGCTGCCCGGTTTGTATGAGCCGGGTAAAATCCTTTCCAAAGGCATGGCGGAGGTTCGGGGGGCTGGGGACGCCCCCCAGCACAGTTTGGGTCTGTCCCGCTCCCTCCGCGCCGCCGGGCTCAGTAAATCTTCTGCCTGCTGGGCAGGATGGCCTCCTTGATGAAGGAGAAGATGAGGAGGATGCCGGAGCGCTTGCCTCGCTTCCCCTTGGTGAAGTAGTTGGAGACGACGTCGTCTGTGGGGAGGAGGGAAGAATAATTAAACACAAACTCATCAACAGCCACAGGAGCCCCGGAATGTGGCATCTCTACAAAATGTGATGCTTACATAATGGGTTATGTGTGGAAATTTGCACCTAGAAGTAGGAAATCAGAAGGAATCACTGGGAGAGCTGTAGGCAACTCTCTTTACAGAGGCATGATGGACCTTTCTGGCTTAATTTAACACTGACATTGTGGAAAAAAGTTACTTTATAGCTACCTTTCTTTTTTTTTAGCATAGTATGTCTTGGAAATCTTCAAATTGTCTACTCCCACCCTCATTTAATGAGAAAACTATTTATCTCTTTGTTCTAGGAGCCTCTTACTGTTCTCTTATTTTTAAATCACTGTACTTTTGCAGAGCTGTGAAATGAAATGGATTTTTATGGAGTTGATTTTGAGCACGCATGATCTTTCAAGGCTTTCCAGGTTATCTAGAAAATGTTCAGGAGATAAACCACTCCGGTACATTAACGATTTGGAAAAATAAAGCTGCTTTTAAAGGCACCTGGGGGCGCTCCCGTAAGCCCAAACCCTGAGCTCCCTGTTCTTGAGCTGCAGGGAGAGCCCGGGGGAGCCACGGCGCTCTGGGATGGGGGTGTGAAGTGGAGCAGCCCCCTCACAAAGCCCCTTTTCCTGCATGGTTTTTGGGGGGGCACAAAAGCCAGCGCTCACCTCCGGGCTGCACCGTGGAGGGCAGGACGTTCTCACCGGCCGACAAGGAGACAAAAAACGCGAAAGGAATTAACCACAGGCAGAACGTGAAGTAGGCGAGAACCTGCGGGCAGAGCAAGAATCACAATCACTTTGGCTGGAAAAGACCCTCAAGGTCATCGAGTCCAACCATGACCCCCCCCGGCGCTGCCCCGTGTCCTGAGAACCTCATCTCCGCGGTTTTTAAACAAAATTGTTCCCAGATCCAACCTCAACCTCCCCTGGTGCAACCTGAGGCCGTTCCCTCTGGTCCTGCCGCTTGTTCGTGGGAGCAGAGCCCGACCCCCAGCACAGGGACGGTCGCTGCCCTGGGCCTGTTGGCCATGCTATTTATATTATTTACGTGATTATAGAGCCAGCAGCAACCTGCAAAGCCAAAAAGGGGATAAAATTCACCCAGGAACCCCCCGGAAGGACAGGGTGTGCAGGGAAAGCCCTTGCTCCTGCCCAAGGCACCCAAAAACCTTTACAGCTCCCAAAAACCTGAATTTTAACAAGCACAATTAAACAAACAGGTAATTAGCTGTGATGTTATGACTAATTAAACCCTCTTTACACCTTCCAGGGACTAAAAGGAAGAGGCAGGACCAGGCTTGCTGCTGCCTCGGGGGGGAACGCTGCTGGAGCAGCTTCCTGCTGCACAAAAACGCTGGAGAAGTGTTAAACCGCACAAAAAGGCAGTTGGGGGTTTTATTTTGGTGGAGTTTTTCTGTTTGTTTTTAAAATTTGCACTAAGCAGCAGCTGCTCTTGCGCTCAAACGAGCCCCTTTGTGAACCGGGACCCTCGGCGGGTGCGAGGATGGTGACACAGAAGAGAGAGACATAAAAATAACGAGGAGCGATGATTCCAAAAGGGAAGGGATTTGTGGTTCGCTGGTATTTCAGAAAAGAAAATCTGTGCTTAAGATTCTCTATTTCTGCTGCCCTTCAGCTGCTCCACGCCAGAGAAAAGAAACTGCAGCTTCCGCGGGAAGAAACGCAGAAAGCCCCAGGGAAGGTCTGTGAAAAATATCCTCAGTGCGTCTTTAAATGTGATTTTCCTCGTCCCCTTCCCCACGGCAGCCCTGCGCGGGCTGGAAGAACGCAGGTTGATGCCTTCCTGACGCTCCCTCACCTCGGAGAACAGGTAATATTCCTCGGCGAAGTACTGGAACGCCAAGTAGTGGTTGAATATAACAAGCACTGCCAGGGGAGAACATGGAAAATCAGTTGCCAGTCTGGAAAAAAAGCCCCTCGGCGGGTTCTGAGACCCCCAGAGGGGACAGCCACCCCCATGAGGAGCAGCCCCTTCCCCGCCACCCGCAATGTGCCGCTGCTGCTCAAATATTTTCACTTATTTAGTGAGAAACGGTGCGAGTGGGCAGGTCCCCCCGGCCCGGCCCTGGTTTGTTCCTGGTCCCTCTGGTGTCCCCACGGAGAGCCCAGGGTGACACTCGCTCCTGCTGGTGACACCGAGACAAACAGCAAAACCCCGCCATGCTCCCGACAGCTGCTGTGCGGTGAAGCTCCTTTTCCATCTGCAAACCAAGCCAGGCTGAAACGCGGCCGGGACGGCGGCGTTAACGCCATCCTGGGCGGCAAAAAACACCGTTTTGCTCTTAAGAAGCAGGAATTTGAGCTTCTTGTGCCTTTCATTTGAGATGCAGAGGCGGCAGGAGGCAGCGCCGACACAAAACGCGGCTTTATCATCCCCTCCAGCCCAAAAACGTTACTGGAAATCCAGATGAGAGCCCAGCTCAGCCAGAAAACACAGCTCCCCATCTAGCAGCTACACCTGATTTTCATGTTTTGGGCTCAAATCCTGCCTGCCTGAATGCTCTGAGGAGCAAAGGTATTTCTGTCATACACAGACAGCGCCCTGAAATATGCATTAGGACTCCAGAACGAGGAAATTTTGCCCGTTCACTACTTAAGGTGTCAGTATGAATCCCTCGGAGCAGGGCCCTGGAGTGGGACCCGCGCACAGGACATCGAGACGCGCAGGAGATCCAGCAAACCGCTGCGGGACGAAACCACTTGACCGAAGGTGTGGACAAAACCCAGATTATTTAGGCCATCAACCCTGTCTTGCACCAGGCTGCCCGGCCACGGATGAAGCCGGCAAATGCCACGGGAAAGGTGCAAACGGGGACTAAAATATAAAGAAAAAATAAAGAAATAAAAGTCCCCGGTTTCAACTCAGCAATGCACTTTGCTAACCCAACTTTCTCCAGCAAACCCGATGAATTCTATATTAATCACGTGTGTTTATCTCAAAGCTTTTCTTTCACTAAACATCGGCTCCGCATTACAACACATGCGCAGTGTCAGGCTGGAATTACACACGGGGGTTTATTTAGTTTGCGGCAAATCCCTCCTGCTCTTTACCACAACCAGTGAACGCCTAAAACAGCCAGAATATCATTTCCCAAGTGATTTTGGAGCGGAACCGGCTGGAGGGTGAACCAGGGGTGCCCGGGGAAGCCGGCGCTTCCCACACCGATTAAAAGGTAACACCCAAAGCTCAAAGTCCTCCCGAAAGCCACAGAGGCTGCGACGGCAACACCCAAACCTCTCCCGCCACCCAGAGCCCACGCGGGGAGGGGGACACGAGGTTTTCTCCCTTCCCGCCCCCCAGGACGGCGAGGGCCCCGCTCACCGCAGGACAGGATGAAGTTGGAGGAGGTGAGGACGATGAAGGGGAAGGTCTGGAGCAAACCGAAGTAAACCAGGTTGGTGAAGAGCCCCACGCCCACCATGAAACCGGGAAAGTGCTCGAAGAGGTAGAGACCGACCAGCACGGCTGAGGAGAACTGGAAGAGAGAACTGGGCTGAACTGGGGCGAACAGGGGGGTGCAGCAGCATGGGCAGGAATCCTCCGCATCCCCCCCAACACCTCCTACCGGCACCGACCCCTCGGAAACACCCCAAACGGGAATCCCGCCCTCCCGCTGCGGCTCCCGTGCCTCAGTTTCCCCAGGCAGGGGGTGGAGGTGTCACCAGCTCCCTAGTGAAGCGAGGTGCTGATCGCAGCCAACCTCCCTCCTTGAGCTGGGGGTACAGGAGCTCCCGAGCGCTCGTCCCCTCGTCCAGAGCCAATGTCCCACGTCACAGCCACTGTGCCAGCCCCGGGGGGGATTTTGGGCGAGCCCAGGGACTTACCCAGATCATGTATTTGATGATCCTCCTGGTGACAACCGTGTACTCCTCGATCAGCTCCGCCAGGTAGTACAGCCCGGCCGCTGCGGGAGAAACGCTCGCTCAGCCCCACAGCCACAAACACCGGCACTGCCATGGGGTCCGTGCCCAGCCAGAGCGGGGGGGGCGTGGGGCAGGGTGACCCCCCCACCCCACAACTCTCTGGGGAACCCAGAGACCCCCAAATCCCAGGACTTCCACAAGGGCCTGGTGGGTACCCATGGGACCTCCCCAAATTCTGTGTCTTCCATGGGACCTCAGGGGCCTGGTTGGCACCCCTGGGACCCCCACTCAGTCGCTGGGACACCCACAGGACCTCAGGGGCCTGCTGGGCACCCATGGGACCCCCTCAGTCACTAGGGCATCCACAGGGCTCCCCCAAACTCTGGGGCACCCACAGGACCTCAGGGGCCTTGTGGGCACCTAGCGGAACCCCCCACATAGCTGGGGTGCCCACAGGACCCTCCCCAAACTCTGGGGCACTCACAGGACCTCAGGGGCCTGGTGGGCACCCATGGGACCCCCCAGTCACTGGGGCACCGGCGGGAGCCCCCAAACTCTGGGGCACCCACAGGACCCTTCCCCAAACTCTGGGGCCTCGGAGGCCTCCGGGGCGACCCGAGGAGCACCCAGGGCCCCCAGGACACCCCGCCCAGGCCCCGGGAAGCCGCGGCCCCAAACTTCGTCCCAGCAGGAGCCCAGGCCGCCCCCTCCCCTGATCCACACGCCATATATCGCGACATATGGCGACACCCCGCGGGCCGGGCCTGCAGCCGGGCCTACCCCCCGCGGGTCTCGCTCCCCCGGCGGCGGGCTCACCGATGGCCAGGGTGACAAAAGCCACCTGGATGAGCAGGGACAGCCAGCTCAGGACGTAGATGAACCACATGGCGGGGCCGGGCGGGTCCCGCCGCTCCGGGCCGGGGCCGCTCCCGCTCCCGCTGTGGCGGCGCTGAACACGCGGCGCCGGAACAACAGAGACACGGCCCGGCCCGGCCCGGCCGCCGCCATCCGGCGCCACAGCGACCCCTGCAGGCCGGGAGGGCTCCTGCTGGGGTGGCGGCGGCGGGCAGCGCGGGGACCCCGGCATTGTACAGGGACCCCGGCATTGTACAGGGACACCAAACAGAAGGGGCGCTCTGAAACGCAGAGGGACCCAAAAAGTCGCACAGGGACCCCTAAATTCGTACAGGGACCCCTAAAGTTGTACAGGGAGCCCGAAATGAACAGGGACCCCCAAAGCTGTACAGAGACCCCCAAAATTGTACAGAGACTTCGAACCACAGGAGGACTCCGAGACGCACGGGGACCCCAAAATTATACAAGGACCTCGAAATGCACATGGACCCCAAAATTGTTCAGGGACCCCAAAATTGTACAGGAACACCAAACAGAAGGGGTGCTCTGAAACGCACAGGGACCCCAAAATTGTACAGGGGCCTTGAACGATGGGGGGACCCTGAAACCCCCAAAATTCTGCAGAGACTTTGAACTGCGGGTGGCACCCCCGAAACACACTGGCACCCCCAACATTGTACAGGGAGCCCGAAACGAACAGGGAGCCCCAAAATCGTACAGGGACCCCAAAACTGTACAGGGACACCAAACAGAAGGGGTGCCCCAAAACGCAGAGGGACCCAAAAAGTCGTACAGGGACCCTGAACCACAGGAGGACCCCAAAACGCACGGGGACCCCAAAGTTGTACAGGGACCCTAACAATTGTACAAGGACCCTCAAAATTGTAGAAGGACCTCGAATAGCACAGGGACCCCAAAATTGTACAGGGATCTCCAAAGTTTTACAGGGACTCCGAGCTGCGGGGGTGCCCCAAAACACACCGAGACCCCCAAAATTGTACAGGGAGCCCAAAATGAACAGGGACTCCCAAAGTTGTAGAGGGACCCCCCAAAATTGTACAGGGCCCCCCAGCTGCAGGGGCACCCCCGAAATTGTACAGGGACTCATAAAAGCAGGGCACCCCAAAACACACAGAAACTCCCCAAGTTGTACAGAGACCCCAAAATGCACAGGGCCCCCCAAAATTGTACAGGGACCCTGAACTTCGAGGTGACCCCGAAATGCACAGGGACACCCCTAAACTGTATCGGACCCCCCCAAACTGTACAGGACTCTGAACCATACAGGGACACCCCCCCATACCATACAGGAACACCCCAAATCGTATAGGGACCCCCAAAACCACACAGGAACCCTCAACCGCACAGGAACACCCCCCCCCCCAAACCATATAGGGATCCCAAAGAGTACAGGGACACCCCAAAACTGCACAGAGACCCTCCAAACCACACAAAGACCCCCTCAAACTGTACAGGGACCCCAAACTGCATGGGAACCCCCCAAACTGTGCAGGGAACCCCCCAAACCTGTATAGGGACCCTCAAAACCACATAGAACCCCGTTTTGTGTGTATAGGGACCCCCTGCACCTATATGGGGACACCGTGTCCAGCCCTACAGCCCCCCCACACCCACAGGGACCCCTGGTAATGTATAGGGACCTCGATGATGTATAGGGACCCTGAACCCATTTGGGGATTCCTCTGCACCCATATAGGGCCCCCACTGCAGCTGACATGGGGACCCCGGCACCCATATAGATTCTCCATTCAGCTGTACAGGAGCCCTTGCACCCCCATAGGGACCCCACAACCCCTACAGGGACCCAGAAAGGATGTGGAGATGCCAGGCACCCCATATAGGGACCCTCCACCCCTATGGGGACTCCCTGCACCCGTATAGGGATCCTGTGCACCCATATAGGGATCCTCGCACCCACATGGGGACCCCCTGTGTCTGGGACCGACCCCTCCCACCCCCCAAAACTCGGGCATCCCCCCCTCAGAGTTTTCCCTCCCCTGCAACTGTGCTGGGATGCACTGGAACGCATTGGGCTGTACTGGACTGGTACTGGGCTGCACTGGGTTGTACTGGGTTGGCACTGATCTGCATTGGGCTGTACTGGGGTGCACTGGAATGCACTGGGCTGTACCAGGTTGGTACTGGTCTGGCTCTGGGCTGCACTGGGCTGCACTGGACTGCATTGGGATATACTGGGCTGCACTGCGTTGTACTGGGCTGGAACTGATCTGCACTGGGTGTCACTGGGCTGCACTGGGTTGTACTGGGCTGTGCACCCAGGCCAAGGCTCTCCTGGAGTCGTTCCCTCCTTTCCCCCCACCCGGTGGTGCCTGGGACCCCCCAGCCCTGCGGGGCACCTGGGGACCCCCCAGATTCCAGTGGGATCCCTGGGGGAGCAACCGCTGTGGGGAGGATTTGGGGTGTTGCTGTGGAGCTCCTGGGGTGCTCATTTTGGGGGT
Organism: Pampusana beccarii; assembly: GCA_013399365.1. Lineage (NCBI taxonomy): Eukaryota > Metazoa > Chordata > Aves > Columbiformes > Columbidae > Pampusana > Pampusana beccarii. The sequence continues at coordinate 49,341 of VWYH01010060.1, forward strand.
GCTGGGGTGCTCGCTGCTGGGGTGCTCATTTTGGGGGTGCTCACTGCAGGTGGGGGGGCTCAGTGACAAGGCGACAGGCAGGACCTGTCACACGTGCACCCCCCTGCACGGCCCCGGGTGGGGGGGCAGAGCTGGTGTCCCCCGCTCAGAGCCGCTGGTCCCCCCGCGGGGCTGCCCAGGGGGCGGGGGGGGGCCAGCAGAGCCCTTTGACCCCCCCGTGTCACCCTGTGCCCAGGTCACACCCACTGCCCGGGGGCTGCAGCTTTGGGGCACCTTTAGCACGTGCCGACCACCCCCCTGCACCCCCTGCACCCCTCTGAACCACCCCTGTACCCCCCTGCACCCTCTGCCTTCCCCTTGCAGCCCCTACACCGCCCTGAACCCCTCCTGCCTTCCCCCTGCACCCCCTGCACCCTCCTGCACCCC
>VWYH01010060.1:49814-60817 GCA_013399365.1 Pampusana beccarii
GAACCCTCCCTGCACCCCCTGCCTTCCCCCTGCACCCCCTGCACCCTCCTGCACCCCCCGTGTCTCCCCCTGCACTCCCCTGTTGTTCTTGCCCCCACGGGGCTCCCCCCCAAAAGCTGCTGCTGCCGCGCTGCACCTCGGCCCCCCCAACCTCGCTGAGGCTCCGGGGAGCTGGGGGCGGTGTGCATGGGGTTTATATGCATGGGGGTGTGTGTGTGCACAGGGGGTGTGCATAGGGGGTGTGTGCATGGGGGGTGTGTGCATGGGGGGTGCCGAGGCCAGACCCCCCCGCCCCGCTGCTGTGACGGTCACCCCGGTGTTAACGCCTCCGCACGGGTGGGAGCCGCTGCCGGTCCCGCCACTGAGCAGGGGGCTCCGGGACTGAGCGCTGACCCCCGGGGGGGCTCCAGCCCAGGCCCCCAGCCCTGGGTCTGCCCCGGGCACCCCCAAGAGGGCACCGAGCAGCAGCAGAGCGGGGGGGCTCCGCTGCGGGGGCTGGGCTGGGACAGGTACCTGCAGACCCGGCCCTTTCGGGGTGCGAGGCACCTGCTCCCCCCACGCAGCAGGGACCCCCCCAAAGCAGCCGCAATACTGAGCGTTTTCTAGTGCAAAACACGTGTTTTTCCCCAGCTGGTGCCCGGTGTCTGGGATTTGCTGGAAATCGCCCTTTTTCACACCGGTTCTGGAAGCATCCGATCACAAACGGTGGCTGGAAGCTGCTGGAAGCTCCTTGGAGAGGGGACAGCCCGGATTTGGGGGGCTCACGCCGGTGGTGTGGGGCCTGCCCGGGCTATTGCCCTCTCCCCGTGTTCCCCCACCCCAAGGTTTCCCATTTCCCCCTCAAATCCCCGTTTTTTCCCCCTTTCCGCCGCCGGGGGTGCTCGGGCTGGAAGCAGCTGTGAGAGCCAGCGGGGGGGTTAGGGGGCGATTTTGGCCTTTGCACCCGGATGTGCAGCTGCTGGGAACATCAGCACCCCGTGCCACGGCCTGGGTGCAGGGCACCCCGAGAACCCCGGGGACCCTGAGCACCCCGAGAACTCTGGGGACCCTGAGCACACTGAGAACCCCGGGGACCCTGAGCACCCTGAGAACCTTGGGGACCCCGAGCATCCTGGGCACCCCGAGCACCACAGGCACCCCAGGCATCCTTGGCACCCCGGGGACCCTGAGCACCCCAAGCACGCTGGGCACCCCAAGAACTCTGGGCACCCCGAGCATCCTTGAGCATCCTGGGTACCCCGAGAACTCCAGGCATTCTTGGCACCCTGAACTTGCCAAGCTCCCCATCATCCTGGGGACCCTGAGCACCCCCAGGTACCCCAAACACCCTGAGCATTCCAAGAACTCCAGGGACCATGAGCATCCTGGACACCCTGGGCACCCCAAGAACCCCGGGGATGCTGAGCATCCTGAGCATCCTCGAGCATCCTGGGCACCTTGAACACCCCAGGCATCCTTGGCACCCCGGAGACACTGAGCATCCCAAGCACCCCGAGCACATCATCACCCTGGGGACCCTGAGCACCCCGAGAACCCCAGGGACCCCGAGCACCCCAAGAACTCCGGGGACCCTGAGCACCCCAGGCATCCTGAGCATCCTGGGCATGACCATCCTGGTACTCTGAGTATCCTCCGCACCCCAAGCTCACTATCACCCTGGGTACCCTGAACACCCCAAGCAGCCCGGGCACCCCAAACACCCAAGAAGGGCGCTTCTCACCCCCCGCAGCCCCCACACCACCTCCCCTGGGGGGACTCCCGATCAGAACCCCCTCCCCACCCCACCGGGATCCCCCGTGTCCTGTGGCAGCACCCGCAGCCGCGGGGACACCAGCGCAGCGGGGACACCAGCGCAGCGGGGACACCAGCGCAGCGGGGACACCAGCACAGAGGGGACACCAGCACAGCGGGGCTCCGTCCCATCCTGGGGACCGGGGCGGGGGGGCAGGATCCGTCCTGGAGGGACCCTGGGGACCGCAGCGGGGGGTTTGGGACCCTCATGCGCTGCAGCGGGGGGTGCGCACGTCCCCCCGCCGGCTGCGGGGCTGCGCTGCGGCTGTTTTTGGGGTGGCTCTTTTTTTCCTTTTTATTATTTTTTTTTCCTTTTTTCTTTCCAGTTCAACCCAGCAACAAAATGGCTGCGAGGTTCATGTCCGCGCCCCGCTGGGAGCGGCCCCCCCGCCGCTGCCGGGGCACCCGGGCACGAATAATGTGCGAGCGCACCCCGGGAGCAGCGCGACCGCCTCTTGCTCTTCTCTGTTCGAGCTCTTTATGTATCTGACAGAGCTTTTTGCTGCTTCTCCCCCGCCTCTCCCCCCCCGCCCACACTCCGACTCCTGCTCCCTCGGCCCCCCACGCCCCCCCGGGCATCCCCCGGTTTCTCGCTCCCCACCAGCCCCTCTGCATCTTCATGGAGCAGGGTCGGGGGTTCCCCCCCCTGCCCCATGGATCCCGCCTGGCATCCCCCAGCCCTGTGCATCCCTGTGGGCTGGGGGTGCTCATCCCACCGCAGCCCCTGCTTGTCCCCATGGATGGGGTTTTGCCTCCCCCAGCCCCACACATCCTCACATATGGGGTTTTGCCCCCCCCCCCAACCCCTGAGCATCCTCTTGGATGGGATTTTGACCCCCAAGCCCCACACATCCTCACAGATGGACCTTTCTCAGCCGCTCATCCTCACACACACGTCTTTCCCCGCACTCCAAGGATGCCTCCGCCACCCCACACATCCCCACATATGGGATTTTGTCCCCACAGATGGGGCTTTGCCCCTCAAGATCCACACATCCCCACGGATGGAGTTTAGTCCCCCCTAAAACCCTGAGCATCCCGACATATGGGATTTTGCAACCCCCAGACCCACACATCCCCATGGATCAGATTTTGCCCCCACAAGCCCCACGCATCCCCACAGATGGATCTTTCTCAGCCCCCCATATCCCCACACGCGTCTTTCCTTCCCCAGCTACACACCCCACCACACCAAGACGCCTCCCCCACCCCACACATGCCCACACGTGGGGTCTTGCCCCCTAAGCCCCACACATCTCCATGGATGGGGTTTTGCCACCCTCAAGCCCCACGGATGGGATTTTGCCTCCCTCTCCCCCAGCCCCACACATCTCCATGGATGGGGTTTTGCCCCCCAAGCTCCATGGATGCAATTTTGCCCCCCCCAAGCCGCACACATCCCNCAGCTGCGCAGCCCCCCCGCCCCGCCCCGTTCCGTTCCGTTCCGTCCCGTCCGTTCCGCCGCCTGATGCGGGCTGACAGCCCGGAGCGCCGGGCCCTGCGCCGCAGCCCCGGCTATTTCGGTCGCCGCTAATTTGCTCCGTGTTGGGCGGGGGGTCGCGCTCCGGTCAGCCCTGCCTGATACTATATTCCAGTTTGTTCCGGGAAAGGTTCTGCTGTCACCTCCCCTCAGCCGTGATGTGCTCCCCGAACCGTGAATGCAACGCGGCTGGGGACCGAGCCGGGTGAGCCCCGCAGCTCCGCTCGGCGCTGGGGACACCCCGGGCTGGGGGGCGCCCCCCATCCCACCGCTGCGGGTGGGGAGAGCTGGGGGGTGTCGGGAGCCCCAGCGGGAAAGGGGAGGTGTGGGGGCTGTAGGTGCCAGCGGGATGTACCCCCCACCCAGCCACCCGGGAACCTGCTGCTGTGTCCCGGTGTCACTCCAGTGCAACCCAGCGGGGCCCAGCAGGTCCCCAGGGGGTGGTACCAGAGCCCAACGTGTCCCCATGGGGTTGTAGGGCAGCCCAGTGTGTCCCCATGGGGTTCTTGGGGAGCCCAGCATGTCCCCATAGAGTCTCAGGAGAACCCAGTGTGATCCCATGGGGTGGTACAGGAGCCAAATGTGTCCCCGTGCGGTTGTAGGGGAGCTCACCATGTCCCCATGGGGTGGCAGAGGAACCCAGCACGTCCCAGTGGGGCTGTAGGGCACCCCAGTGTGTCCCCATGGGTTGGTACAAGAGCCCCCCCATGCCCCTGCCCCACACTGGCCCCATGTGATGCCACCAAAGTCCCCAGCCCATGCAGCTCCTCCTGGGGGACACTGGCGGACAAGTGGGTGGCTGAAACCCAGCAGGGCTGGGAAGGTGCCCCGGGGCCCCCCCAGCCATGTGCTATGGGGTGCTGGGTCCCCCGGGAGGCTCAGATGCCTGTTGGGGTGCAGGGGGGCCCCACCACAGCCCCGGCTCCCCACTGCCCCGCAGTCCCCAGCGGTGAAAAAATCTGTGCCTTTGGGTGCTTCTCTGGCCTTGGGGTGCCCGCCTGGATTTGGGGTGCACCCCTGGCTCTGGGGGAGGCCCTGGGGTTCCCATCTACATTTGGGGTGCTCCCCTGGACCTGGGGTCCCATCTCCCCTTGTCAGGGGTTTCGGCGTCCCGTGTCCCCTCAGCAGGACTTTGGGGGTCTTGTGTCCCCTTGGTAGGGGTTTGGTGGTCCCATCTCCTCTGGGTGGGGGTTTGGGGGTTCCATCTCCCCTGGGTGAGGATTTGGGGATCCCACCTCCCCTGGGTGGGGGTTTGGGGGGTCCCGTGTCCCCTGGGTGGGGGTTTGGTGGTCCCACGTCCCCTGGTTGTGGGGTGCAGCCGCTGCTGCCCAGCCCGGCTCTCCCGAGCCTGGACTGCCCTCTAGTTTCCCAGCTGGTGGGGACACAGAGGGGACCTCCCGGGGTGACATCTCTGCAGGACACCCAGGACACCCCACGGGTGACACCGCCGTGGCCCTGGGGCTGGTGTCCCTCAGTGCAGGGACACGGCACCAGGACATTGTCACCTGCCGGCTCTGCCTCGGGTCCCCTTGTCCCCCCGGAGACCCCCCTGGGGGTGAGGGGTGCGGGGGTCACCCAGCACCCAGGGGTGACCCGCACAGCGGGGGGGATGCTGGTGCACCCCACTGCACCCCATGGCACCAGCACCCACACAACACCAGCGCCCCCGCAGCCCGGGGACCCCCGCACCCCCGGGTCCCACCGCCGGGTGCAGCCCCTTGGTGCCCGGGCAGGGTGTTCCGGGGGGGCCGGGGGCTCGGGCTATGTCAGTCGGGGATTAGCGAGGCCGGGATCTGCCTGAGCCCCTGATCCCGCTTAGCGCCGGCCCAGGCGGGGCTTAGCGGCCCCTGACGCCACCCGCAGCGTCACCGGGTCCCCTGCGCCCCTGGGGACACAAAATGGGGGGGGGCAGAGGTGGCATCTCCTGTGGGCTCTGCTCTCCTGGGCTGACCCCCAAATCCCCCCCGTGCCACACGCCGGCGTCCCCCCACACGGGTGGGGGGGATTCCCGGGTGGGTAATACAGGGTGCGCACCCCCCCGGCTCTGCACCCATCGGGGGACACCCCCCTGCACCCCAAGACCTCGGCCCCTCCGTGGGTTCCCGGGGGAATGCCCAGCACAGCCCCACGGCCACCCGTGGGTGCAGGTGCGTGTCCCTCTGGTGGCACCGCGGGACCGGGGGGTGGCAGCGCGGTGACACCGGCTGGGTGACGCCACCAGCTGTAAATCCGCTCCTGTCAGGCGGAACAAATCCCTCCCGCCCGCTTTATTAACTCGTTTTCAGCCCCCGGCCCCCCCGGCTGCCGGCGCGGGAGAGAACTAGGTCAGGCGTGTGCCTGTGCCGCGGGGCACCCACGCGTGGGGGGGACACGGGGGACACGGGAAGACACGGGGGGGGACGCGGGGACACGGGGGACGGGGTCACCCCCGCACCCGTCGCACACGTAGGCGGCCCCACGGGCGAGCACACGCCGCCCCCCCCGCGTGGGCACGGCCACGCACACGCGTGTGCACACCCGCGCCTCCCTGCAAGTGGGGAAACTGAGGCACGGGGCGGGAAACGCTGCGGCAAAGGCGGGGGGGGGGCTCGGGGTGTCCCTGTGCTGGGGGATCCTGTCCCCCCCCGCTCCCCCCTCTCCGGCCCCGCCCTGCAATAATATCAATTAGCGGTGCACAGATCAGCGCTAACGAGCGGCGCCGGCAGCTCGGCCGCCCCCTGGCCCCCCCCGGCTCTGCCTCCGAGGCCCCGACCCCCCCAGCACCGGGACCTCCCCCAGCACCGGGACCCCCCCAGCAAAGAACCGGGGCTGAGCCGGAGGGGGGCTGGGAAATGCTGAGTCGGCAAAACTGCTTGGCGCAGGGGGTGGGTGGTACGGGGGTGGGTGCTCGGGATAGGGGGGTTCAAGGGCATCTCCCCCGCTCCGGGGGGGCCAGGAGCCATCCCCGTCCCAGTCCCCATCCCCATCCCTGTCCCTGTCCCTGTCCCCGTCCCTGTCCCTGTCCCTGTCCCTGTCCCTGTCCCCATCCCTGTCCCCGTCCCTGTCCCCATGGTGCACAGGGCAGCACGGGCAGGCATGTGGATCTGGGGGTGACACGGGTGACATCCCCCAGTGAAAGGTCTATGGGGACCAGCCCCGTGCTCAGCCCTGACCCTCGGAGCTGCTCCCCCCCCAAAAAAACTTGCTGCAGCCCCTCCCGGTGCAGCTGGTGACACAGGAGACACCCTGAGCTGCAGTGGGACCATCCGGGTGTCCCCAGCACCGCGACCCCACAGTGACCCGAGCTCAGTCCCTGATGCTGCCTCCCCCATGGTCCCCATGTCACCTCTCTGTGCCCCCCATGTCATCTCCCCGTGCCCCCCACCACCTCCCCATGCCCAGATGTCACCTCCATGTCCTCTCTACAAGTGTCCTGCTTGGAGCACAAATGGCACCTCACTGGCCGGCGGTGCCAGGGACCAGCTGGTGGCTGTCGTGCTGTCCCCCTGCAGGACTGGGGACAAACCACCCCTGCAGCCCCCAGATGGGAGGGATGGAGGAGTGGAGGGATGGATGGATGGACAGATGGATGGATGGATGGAGTAGATGGATGGATGGGAGGATGGGCAGATGGACAGATGGATGGAGGGATGGATGGATGGATGGATAGATGGATAGATGGATAGATGGATAGATGAATGGTTGGATGGATGAGGGATGGATGGAAGGATGGATGGATGAATGGGATGGGTGGAGGGATGGATGGAGGGATGGATGGGTAGATGGATGGCCAGACAGATGGACGCTATGGGAACGGGCAGCAGAACAATACGGTACGTACCGCACAGATGCGATCTCTGGGAACATAAAGGGGTTCTGGAGCCGGAGGAAGACGCCAGGCGTGAGGAAGGACAGACGGACAGAGCTCGTGTCACTCCCACGTCCGTGGTTCTGCCTTCCCAGCGCTCTCGTTGTCCCGCTGCTCCCGGTGCCGGTGGCACAGCGGTGGCCGTGAGCCGCGCCGGACCCGACCGGGATGCTCCAGCGCCCCGGTGCCACCGCGCTGGGGTGGGGATGGGTTCAAGGGGACGGCTGCTCGGGTGGCCGCTGCCAGGTCACCCCAAATCTGTCCCTGAAGGCCACCTGACCATGGGGCAGCATCCAGCCCCTCTGCAGCCGCCAACCCCGTCCCACCGCCGCCCCGAGCCCCATTTTGCTGCTCACCAGACTCTTCCTCCCCGCAGGGTGTCCCTGCGATGGACCTGGTGATGGCTCCGTTCCCCGCCCAGCGCCACGGCCCCTTCCCCAACCCACCGGCAGCGGGACGGATCCGGACCCCCAATACCTCCCAGCCCCTCCAAGCCGGGCGCTGCCGCACTGCGCCGAGGGCGGCAGAGCTGAACGAAACGGCCGCGGCGGGGCCTTCCTCCCGTGTCTGTCCCTCCTCTGCCTCGCAAAGCGGGTCCTGCAGGGCAGCGGGCGACCCAGGACCCCGGGGTGCTCGGGCTGACCAGGCGGGGCTGGGGCGAGCTAACAAAGTGGGGCTCAGCCCGGCTTAACAGAGTGGGGCTCAGCCCACGCACCGATGTCCCCTCTCTGCTCTGGTGTCCCCGCTCGTCCTCCCCACACCCGTCCGGGACCCACAGCAGCTTTGGGGCTGGAACCACCCAGGGGTGCCCAGGGTCCCCTGGGGAATTCCCGGCTCCTGCACCCCATTTCTGGGGGTGCGGAGGGGTGCAGTGGAGGAACCGGGGGGGATTTGCTGCCTGTTTGCCCGCAGACCCCAAATCGCCGTATCTTACCCCAAGCTGGTGAAGAGCCCACGCGCCTCCCACTCGCCCGGGGTTTGGCGTGGCTGGTGCCACCTCTCGCTCTGGTTGGATCCGAGATGGGGGGAGCCGCTGCCACCGGGGGGGGACAGGCGTGGGGACAGGCTTGGAGGTCCTGGGGACCGCTGGTCTCCAGCCCCCGTCCCTGAGCGAGATGCTCCCAGCATCACCCCGCCATGGCCCTGGCACCGAGGGTGACATCAGCCCGCGCGGGGACGTCGCTGTCCCACCCCACGGGCCTCCCGGGACCCCCACCACGGCCCCACGGACTCACCCACAGCTCCCGGCCCCTCGGCCCCCGCCGCCGGCTCCGCTCAAACTTTGCCACAAGTTGAGACAAAGGCAGCGGGTCCGTGTCCCCTGTCCCCTGTCCCCAGACAGCTTGGTGCCACCGGGACTTAATGAGGGCACGGGGGCGGTGGGCTCAGGGGCTGCTCGCACACACTCACCGCACATTAACCCTTCCCCTGCCGCTCTGCTCCCCCCGTCTTTGGGGCAGCCGGGGACTTTTGGGGGGCTCCCCTGTGCCCTTGGTGCTCCCTGCACCTGGTGTTGGCCTTGGGGGTCCCAGCCGCAGCCCCCCCAGGATTCCCACCCTGAGAAATGCTGGGGAAGGTTGTGGATGTCCCCTGAGCCACACAGAGGGGGTGACCACGGTCCCCATCCCACTGGGACCCCCTGCAGCACCCTGGGGACATGGGGCACCCCCAGCCCACGTCTCACTCTGTGCCCCACGGGGCGGGTGGGCCCCAGAAGGGCTGGAGCCGGCGGGGGGGCCCTGACCGCAGCCCCTCACTGGCTGCCCGCTGGTGTCCCTGTCCCAGCACCCCGGGACCAGAGAACCCCCCCACAGCAGTGACACCCTGGGCCATGCGTGGGGTGACCTGGTGTGTCCTGCCAGGCTGGGACCAGCGCCCACCCACGCTGGGCCACCCCAGTCACTGTCCTGTCGTCCCCATCTTGTGACACCCCCTCCTCAGCTCCTCCTGCTGCCCCATCTGCCCCCACCTCCTCTTTCCCTTCTGATGTGTTCATCCAGCCAGCTGCCTGCTCAGCCATCCACCTCTCCATCCACCTCGTCATCCTTTACATCTCTCTGCCCTTCTATCCCATCCGTCCATCCATCCATCCATCCATCCATCCATTCTCTTCATCCATCTGCCCCTCTGTCTTCTCCATCTGCCCATCTTCTCCCTCCCTCCATCTGTCTGCTCAGCCATCCAGCTCTCCATCCTCTCCAGCCCCACCATCATCCTCTCCATCCATCTGCACTTCCACCTTCTCCATCCCTCTGTCCATCCACCGGCCCCTGTCTGCTCCTCCATCTTCTCCTTCCCTCCTTCCTTCCTCCCACCCATCCTTTTCCTTCTGCCTGTCTTACGCATCCGTCCATCCGTCCATCCGTCCATCCATCTGTCTGTCCCTCCGTCCATCCATCCATCGGCCTCTCCATCCCCCCCAGCTCCCCCATCCTCTCTGTCTATGTCCCCCCATCTCAGCCCCCGGTGTGGGGTGGCAGCGGGGCGCCGTGTCTGTCACCTGCTGTCACCCACAGAAGGGGCCGCGGTGCCCGAGGGGGGGCTCAGCTGCCACCCCCCTGTCCCTTGGCTGATGGAGCTGACAGCCGCTCATTAGCGATGCCCTAACGAGGGGAGGGGGTGCCCGCTCAGGGTGGGGGGGACCCCGAGCCCTTGTCCCCCCCGAGGGACGGATCAGGACGGAGATGCCGTGGCGGCTCCTGGCGCAGACACGTCCTGTGCCCTCCTGACCCGGTACCCGTGCCAGCGGCGTGAGGAGCGACATGCACCGGGACTCAGACACAGATGCACACGCAGCACAGATCCTGTGCGTGGAGGAGCAGAGGGCCGAGCCAGGCCAAGGCCCCTTTATTAACCATCGACAACTTATAGGATTTTCAGATACAGGCCTGGACTAAGATGTTTTATCAATAACTGCCATTAAAACCACAGCACACTCATGTCTGTTTCAATTACGTTCCCGCTCATCCACAGGCAGGCCCAACGACATCCACACAACACAGGTACTTGGGGGCGGTTTTCCGGCCCGAGTCTGGGCTATCACTCTTTACAATTGTGAGAAACGTACTTCAGCACAACCTGTCCAAGGCCCTTTACATTTTGACTAGTTGCTATGATCCAATTATGTCAGTGCTGTTTCTTCTTCGACCATCTGGATGGTGATGTTAGTATTGATCTTCCTTTATCATCCAGGTGGCTGGAACTGCACACGTAGCTTTCCCACGTCTTTGCTTTCACAGAATCACAGAACCCCAGAATGTCAGGGTTGGAAGGGACCTGGAAAGCTCATCCAGTCCAATCCCCTGGAGCAGGAACACCTAGATGAGGTCACACAGAAGGTGTCCAGGGGGTTTGAATGGCTGCACAGGAGGAGACTCCACAACCTCCCTGGGCAGCCTGGGCCAGGCTCTGCCACCCTCACCAGGAAGAAGTTTCTTCTCATATTTAANAACTGAGGCCCCAGCACTGGACACAATATTCCAGATGTGGTCTCACCAGGGCAGAGCAGAGGGGCAGGAGAAATTCTCTGGACCCTCAGTCTCATCTTCTCCAACCTAAAGAGCCCCAGCTCGCTCAGCCTTTCTTTCCAACATCTGCCCCCCCGGTGAACGAGCCGTCTCCCCCACCCTCGTCCCGCAGGCGCCGAGCGGCGCTGAGCGGGCGGGCACAAGGACCCGGGGCGGCCGGGGGGGCGGGGCTAAATCTGAAGCAAATCAGGGGGCGGAGCCAGAGCGGGGCGTGGGCGGAGCCATGAGGCGGGGCGAGGGGCAGGGGGCGTGTCCAGGGCGGGGTGTGCCCAGGGGGCGTGCCCAAAGGGGGCGTGTCCAGGGCGGGGCGTGTCCAGGGCGGGGTGCGTCCCGGCGGCCATGGCGTCGCTGTTCGGCG
>VWYH01010060.1:61067-79262 GCA_013399365.1 Pampusana beccarii
TATGCTGGCAGCATGTGTCCCCCCCCCACTTTGTCCCCACAGCGGGGGCACCCACTCCAAGGTGGTGCTGGTGTCGGGAGATGGGCAGATTTTGGCCGAGACGGAGGGACCCTGCACCAATCACTGGGTGAGCTGGGAGGGACACCCCCCTAAATTCTGGGGTGGGGGGAGGGACAGGGTGGGACATCTGGGGGGGGGGGGGTTGTCGCCAAGTTCCCAGGGGGGGATGAAGGTGCTAAAGATGATGCTGGGGGGGGTCTACAAGCAGCTGGTGACAAAACCCCCCATGGGATGGAGCCCAGGGGTTGGGGCTTTAGGGTTTGGGGGGGCTTTAGGGTTTGGGAGGGGTCTTTAGTGTGTGTCCCCCCCACAATTTCTCAGCTCATCGGCTCTGAGAAGTGCTTGGAGAGGATCGAGCGCATGGTCAGCGAGGCCAAGAGCAAAGCGGGGGCCGATCCCCACGTCCCCCTCCGCTCGCTGGTGAGTCCCCCCGTCCCCCCCCTCGATGCTCCGTGTCCCCCCCGCCGGGGGTGACAGGGACGCTGTGGCAGGGGCTGTCCCTGAGCGGGGGGGACCAGAAGGACGCCATCGGGAAGCTGACGGAGGAGCTGCACCGGCGCTTCCCCCACCTCAGCCAGAGCTACTACATCACCACCGATGCCGTGGGGGCCATGGCCACCGCCACCGACCAGGGTAGGGGACACGTCACCGCGGGGGGGACATCCCGGTGCGGTTTGGGGGGTGACCGCGCGTGTCCCCTCCGTCCTCCGCAGGCGGCATCGTCCTGATCTCGGGTACCGGCTCCAACTGCAAGCTCATCAACCCCGACGGGTCGGAGACGGGATGCGGTGGCTGGGGACACATGATGGGTGACGAGGGCTCAGGTGGNACCGGGCTCCCCACAGCGTACTGGATCGCGCATCAGGCCGTGAAGATGGTGTTCGACTGCATGGACAACCTGGAGGTGCCGCCCCACGACGTGGGCTACATCAAGCAGGCCATGTTTGACTACTTCCAGGTGCTGGGGGGCTGGGGGGGCTCCGGGCGGTGTGCGGGTGTTCTGGGGGGGCAGCGGGGTCTGGGGGCGCTCCAGGCTGCTCCGTGGGGTGGTGCGGGTCTGAGGAGCTCCCTGAGATGGTGGGATTTGGGGGATGCTCCGGGATCCACAGTGGGGTCGTGGGGGGCTCTGGGCTGGATGGGGGGTGCTGGGGGGTCCCATGTGCCGGCAGGCGGGCTGTGGGGCTCACCCACGGGTTCCCCCCGGCACGGCAGATCTCGGACAGGATGGGCCTCCTGACGCATCTCTACCGCACCTTCGAGAAGTCCAAGTTCGCAGGGTTTTGCCAGAAGCTGGCGGAGGGTAAAGAAACCGCTTTCCTGGGGGGGCACAGGGGGCAGGGGCCGCACAGGGGGTCCAGGCCCTTGGGGCAGCCCCTCCCAGGGACCGTCACCCCTTTGCTGTCCCTCCCCGGCTCTGATCTCTGCCCCTTTGGTCCCTTCACCCCGAGCACCCTGCGCCCTCATTGGGGGGGATGTGCGAGGTGGGTGCGGGGGGTCCCAGCTCCCCATCCCACCGCCCGCGTTGTCCCCAGGTGCCCAGGCCGGGGACCCGCTCTGCTGCCACGTCTTCACCAGAGCCGGAGAGGTGCTGGCTCGCCACGTCGTGGCCGTGCTGCCCAAAATCGACCGGGTGAGCGGGGACCCGGCGGGGCTGGGAGCGCGCGGGGGTCCCGGTTCTCATACCCCCCCTCCCCGCAGAGCCTGTTCCTGGGGGAGCTGGGGCTGCCCATCGTCTGCGTGGGCTCCGTCTGGAACAGCTGGGAGCGCATGCAGGCGGGTGAGCGCGGGGATGGGGGTGACCGGGGGGTCCCGCGGTTCCCTGTCCCCCCGTCCCCAAACGCTGTGTCCCCCCATTCCCAAACGCTGTGTCCCCCCGTCCCCAGGGTTCATCCGGGTGCTGGCGCAGGCGCGGGACGAGGCCCCCGGCCGCATCTTCACCCGCTTCAGCCTCCTGAAGCTGAAACGCTCCTCGGCGCTGGGGGGGGCCCGGCTGGGGGCCCAGAGCATCGGCCAAGCGCTGCCCCTGGACTACGCCGAGAACGTCGACGTCTTCTACACCCACGTCTTCTAGTCGTGTGTGCCCCCCCGGCTGCTGTCGCCCCCCCGGGGACGGGGGACCCTCGGCACACAGCGCCGGGGGCAGACCAGCGGGTGGTGGTGGGTTGGTGATGAAGAGGTCGTGCGGCTGGTAGGAAATGTTAACGAGCTGCCTCGTTAGTAACGGGAATTGCTGTGAACTTGCACGTAGAGTTTGGTTTAGGTGAGTGAGACCTGGAGGGGGTTCAAGCTGAAAAATGAAGTTCCAGCCATCAGCAGATGCTGCAGCTTAAGAAACTCCTGAAGAAAATCCAATGTAAGGACCCACTGAGGAGCAAGAAGACCCCAGACTCGGATATTAGACTCTGGAGTGAGGGTTTCATTAGATTGTGAGGGTTTGATTAGATTGTGAGGGTTTAATTGCCCAGGGGTGCCTTTGTTGGGGTCCCTGTGTGGCGGGACCCGCTCGAGCTGATCTCTCTGCTGCTGTACCAGCGAAATAAACTACGTGGTGGAATTTATCACCTGAGACTCCGCTTTGGGTAAAATGGGGTGAAGAAACCTCCCTGGCACTGGGGACCCCAGGTGGGGCTGAGCCCGTCCCCATCGGGCCGTCCCGTCTCCAAAATCCCACCGCCCGCAGACGGCGGCAGTCAGAAGAGCGCCCAAAGACGTCACGTCGAGGTTTATAACTAAAAATTCATTTGTAACTAAAAGTTCATCTATAACTAAAACCAGGAGCCCAGCAGGACAGTGGCCGCCACAAGGAACTTGGGATCAGCACTAAGGCACCTTCCTGCGCCATCAGCTGGAAAAGAGATTCCCGGACAGACGGGCTATTGGGACGTTTGGGACGGTTTGGCGTGGGAGAGAAAACCCCCGAGTCGGGGAATCAGGACAAAAGGCTGTGCCCTGAATTGGGGAGTTCGGACCGTGTTGGGACACAGGATGCTGAGCTCGGGAGAAGATGCTGAGAGACGTGTCCAGTCCTTCTCTGCTACGTGTATTGGATACAGCCCCATCGGGCAGACACTTACACAGAGAGAGAACTGCTTCAGCCGGACGAGAGACGGGAAATAATCGGCAAAGGTGCAGAGTTAGCACAGGGGGAGGGGGGAATGGAAACCCCCACCCAGATCATGGTCCTGTCTGGGACTGTGACAGCCCGGGGGACGGGACCGCGTCGGGAAACCCTGGGTGAAGAAAATCCGGTAATGACTGAAAAAGGGAACTGGGCTGGGGCCATGGGGAGAGGAACCGGCCCTGCACGGCCTCCAGAGCTCCACCCGCGGTGGGGCTGCGGGAAACGGAGCCAAAGTCAACCGGGAAGGGTCCTGTTCGCTGCAGAGCGGTGGTGATGAACCATCCCTGGAGACATCCCAGGCCAGGCTGGACGGGCTCTGAGCAACCTGAGCTGGTGGAGATGGCCCTGTCATGGCAGGGGGGGCTGGGGGAGCTCTGAGGTCCCTTCAGCCCAAGCTCTCTGGGGGTTCCCTGGGACGGCAGCGGCGGTGACACCGGGTGAGTGAATGGGAAGGACACGGGTGAGCAGGTGGGGAGGGCGAGGAGCTGCCTCGCAAAGGAACAATGGAAGAAAAGAAAAAGAAAGAAGAAAGAAAGAAAGGAAGAAAAAAAAAAGAGGTTAAAAAAAGAAATAAGAAAAAGAAGACAGAGATTAAAAAAAAGAAAAAGGAAAATAAAAAAGAATGAAAGAAAAAAGAATGAAGAAAAAAGAAGAAAAAGAAAAAGATAAGAAAAGAAGAAAAAAAAAAGAGGTTAAAAAAAGAAATAAGAAAAAGAAAAAAGAGAAAAAAAGAAAAGAAAAAAAGAAAAAATAGGAAAAAAGAAAAAGAAAAAACAAAACCAAAGCCATTTTTGGTGCCTGTGTTTGAAGCAAGCAGGCAGGGGCTGTGCCCGGCCCAGAGCACAGAGCCGCCTCTTCCCCCAGACAACTGCAGGCACTGGGGGCACTGGGGGCTCTGGGCACTGGGAGCACTGCGCATTGGAAGTTCCAGGCACTGGGGCCCCCGCACCCAGCAGGGCTGATCCCCCCGTCCCGGCTGCCCCCACACGATGCCCCACGTCCAGCCGTGGCCTCCGCCGCGAATCCTCTCCCCCGGTTTCGGGCAGATTTCCTCTCAGTGCTGTATCCCGGAGCCGTTTCCTGCTCCAGGCTCTGGGGCCGGACCCAGGCGGGGGTGAGGGCGGAAGATGGGGGGGCGAGGTGTCGGAACGGGGCAGCTCAGCCCTTCCCCAGGCAGGGCCTGCGCACCGCTCGCTTCCAAAACCTGTTTATTTTTCGTGAGGCATGGTCTGAAATTTACAGCACGTCGTAGGGCGCGGGGCGGAGGGTGGGTCGGGGTCAGAAATCAAACAGAAACCAGAGAAAAAGGGAGGGAAGAAATTGTGCTACCGCTTCGGGGGTTTGCCCAGCGCCCGAACCGCACAGCCCAGGGCCCCCCCGGCCCCTCCCGGCACGGCTTGTACCGAAAACCAGGAGAGTCAGCCCAAACCAACGCCTCGGGGCAGCGAGATTTAAGAGGCACCTGCCCCCGGCTCTGGCTGCGGTAGTGTCAGGGTTTAGTGCTGGTTTTAAGCAGCCAGAGATGGGAGAGCTGGTGGGTTTCAGTGCAGACTAAACTGAGTTAAACCAGCCTAAGGCTCCGCCCAGCGTTAGTGTTCATGGCCCAGGGACCCCCGAGTCGCTGCTCACAGAGACGTGGCCACCGGCTTCCATCCCCATAAACCCGCAGGGATCCCTCATCCCCCAAATTAATGGCTCCGTTTAATTAACGGGAACACTGGAAGGAACTGGAGCTGCCAGGTGAGGTTCACACCCACGAGCAAGCGTTCCTGTCCACCCAGCAGAGCCAGAAATTATTAATATTTAATCGTCAAGCTAAACCCCTCGCTGAGAAGCTGCTGCTTCCTCTGGGCGCAGATTTCTGAGCCCGGCTCTCCAAAGGAGCCCCATAAGGACTGGAAACAGGGCCCAGGGACGCTGCTCACTCACAGCACGCCGGGGCCTTCGCCTCCAGCGCCACCCGCCACAGCCTCGGCAAAGGGACCCAGACGCCGCCTGTCACCTTCTCTGTGCACGTCCTGGGTGCTCCTGGGGCTCAGAATCCTCTTGGCAGAGGATCCTTCTCCCAGGGAGCCTCTAATCCGTTCTTTTTGGAATTTACTTACAGATGCTTCAGAGCTGGACCAGCTCAGGAGCTGGGGAAAATATTCTCCAAGGAGCAGATGCGGAGCAGCGCTTCGCTGGGGACAGACGGCCGGGGTGACATCTGCCGGGTCCAGTGTCCCCAGCAGCTCCCGCAGCTCTGAGTCGGTGTTCAGCACGTACCGGAGCGCTGGGCCCGCTCCAGAGGAATCCAGGCTTTACACTCTTGTTGCACTTCACTTGAGCAAAAAAATCCTGTTTAACGGAACAGGGAAAGCCGGCGCGGCTCCCGGCGGCCTCTGGGGCAGGAGGATCCCTATAAATTATGCTTAAATGAGAAAAAGAGACTTTTCCACAAGCAGGTTTGAAGCACAGGTGGAAATGGGTCTCTGAAGCTGGGGGAGCGCTGGGCTCCAGGACAGACCTAAGGGCCGCAAGTCCCAGAAAGCAAAAACTGCCCCAAATAAAATAGGTGATAGACGATACAAAGGAAGAATTTAGTAGGAATAAAAAAAGAAAAAAAGAAAAAAAAGGTACTTGAAGCGTAGAGCGAGATTTCGCCACATTGCAGCAGCTCCGCTGGGGCAGAGCCCAGCCGGGGCCGGGCCCCCCGGCCGTGTCCCCCGGCGCGGGGACAGTCCCTCCAAATCCTGCCTGCGCATCAGTACTTCACGCCCGGCACAAACTCCTTGGCGTCGGGATTCAAGTTGCTTTTGCTCTGGAAGAAAAAGAGGGAGTCGGGGTTCCAGCAGTGGTTTAAATAGGGACACCCCCCGCCGAGCATCGCCCCATGGACCCGCGTCCCGAGGACGGTGTCACTGGTGCAAAGCGGCTGCCCTGGTCCCCGTGTCCCCACGGGCAGCTGGGATGCTGCTGAGCAAGTGCCACCTCCACGGGATCTACTCCCAGGGGGGGTTTGGGACCTCCCCAGCCTGCCAGGTCACCCGGCTCTGCCCAAAAGGTAAAAAATGTCCCGTCTGGCTCCGGGACCAGAGCTCAGCTCACGTGCAAGGGCAGCTCCATCTCCACGGCTTCTGCAGAGCAAGTTCTGCAAAGCTGGAGACTTTGGCTTTAGGATATGCGGCTAAAAATAATACTCTTGCAGAACACTCCAAAATGCATGGTCACCGGTGTGTCAGCACCGGCTCTTGCACTGACACCCCACTGCCAGCCAGGAACCCTGACCCCCTAAACTGGGGACAGACTTTAGAGCAGGGCCTGTTGTGATAGAACAAGGGGTGATGGTTTTAAACTAAAGGAGGGAGATTCAGGCTGGACATGAGGAAGAAATTGTTGTCCTGAGGGTGGTGAGAGCCTGGCCCAGGTTCCCAGAGAGGTGGTGGCTGAACCATCCCTGGAGACATCCCAGGCCAGGCTGGACGGGGCTCTGAGCAACCTGAGCTGCTGAAGATGTCCCTGTCATGGCAGGGGGGGCACTGGGGGAGCTGGGGAGGTCCCTCCAACCCAAATTATTCTACGAAACCCCCCAGGGAAACCCGTCCCCCTTCCCAGGACGGATGCTCTGCTCATCACCAGACCTCACCGCGCGTTCTCCTCACCAGAATGTCCTCCGAACTGTGGCCGTCACCAATGGAGAGCCCGTTGAGCTGCTGCTGCAGCTGCCCCACGCCCTGGGGCAGGTCGCGCGATGGAATGAACCAGTCCTGGTCCTCTTCCTCCAGCATCTCCTGGAAGCAGCGGTCGAGAAACTCCTGCTCCTGCAGCTCCTCCTCCACCTGCCCAGAGAGACCCCCGTTAGTCACAGGGACAAAGCAGCAGAGAAAGTTGCGCCAGGGGAGGTTGAGGTTGGGTCTGGGAACAATTTCTTCCCCAAAGGGCTGTGGGGCATTGGAACAGGCTGCCCAGGGCAGTGGGGGAGTCACCATCCCTGGAGGGTTGGACAGACGGAGATGAGGTTCTCAGGACATGGGGCAGGGACAGGGCTGGGTTATGGTTGGACTCGGTGATCTTGAGGGGCTTTTCCAACCAAACTGATGCCGTGATGATTCTTTTCTCTGATTCCCGGCTGCTGCAGCCTGCGGGGTCACAGCACCAGCAAAACCCACGGCAACGGGGTGGGATTTACAGGCCGGGATTTGTGGGACATCCAGACGCATCAGCACACACGGGATTTCAGGCTCCGGCAGAGCTCATTGCAAAAGGACCGAGAGGGCTGATATTAAAAATAATAAAATCACAGCGGGGCCGCAGCGCTGGGGGCCGTGTTGTCAGCCACAGGCTGCCTCGGGTTATGGAATTATTTGCTATATTGCTTCTTATAGAACTTGGTTCAACTGCTTATATAGAATTTGCTTAGCATAAATTTGCTCAGCATAACTTTGGCAAGCTGCTGAACTTTCTGAGTTGTTCAGTAAAAAAAGCCTCAGAGTCTTTAAGCTGGAAAATAAGGGGAGCTGTGTCCCCAGAGGTGAGCACAGGGACAGAACGGTGAAGGTTTTGGTTTGCCAAGGACTTATTTTCTCCAGCTGCAGGTGCAAAATAGCAACTGAAGGTCAGAGCTTTAACTGACAACCCACCACGCAAAAATACAGAGATTCGGTGAAGAATGAGGAGACCCAGTCTCTAATTTTGCGGCTGGCCCGGGGTGATGCACACGGGCGGGGGCAGAATTGTCCAAGGGTTTTTCTGCCCCTTCTGGACGCGCCGGCTCGCGCTGCTCCACGCTGCACCTCGCAAATGAATTGTTTTAGAAGAGTTTCTGGAATCCGTGCGCGAGGGAAGGAGCAGGAGCTCCCTGAGAGCGCTGTTGTGCAGATCCCTGCTGCGGAGCGATGCTGTGGCCGTCCCAGTGCTGCGGCCGTTCCCCTCCCGAGGCCGCGGCTGTTCCTGATGCTGCAGCCATTCCATTCCCAATGCAGTGGCTGTTCCCGATGCTGTGGCTGTTCCCGATGCTGCAGCCATTCCATTCCCAATGCTGTGGCTGTTCCCGATGCTGTGGCTGTTCCATTCCCAATGCTGTGGCTGTTCCTGACGCTGCAGCCGTTCTGTTCCCGATGCTGCAGCCGTTCCGTTCCCCATGCCGTGGCCATTCTGGCTCCCACCTTTCCCCGGTTCGCTGAGCCGGCTCCTCTCGCCAGCACCGACACAGGGTGGCACTCGGCTCCTGCCGAGCGCAGGAAAACTCCCAGGGCTGAGGAAAGGACCTGGCTGGGGCTGTGGGGGCTGGAAACGGCCCAGGCCAGGCAGGGCCGAGCAGGGCTGAGCAGGGCCGAGCAGGCCGAGCAGGGCTGAGCAGGGCCAGGCAGGCCGGCAGGGGTCCCGTCCTCCCCCCCGCAGACACGCACCCTCTGTGGGGCACATTAACCAGCTGCTCCCACCTTCCAGGCGGGTTTTCTTGGGATGTTTATGCTCAACCGGCTGCCACAAAACGGGCTGGGGGGGCGAGAGCCAGCAAACAGCAGGATTTGGAGCAGCTGTGACCGAGTCCACGCGAGCTGAGTGAATCTGTGAATTGCAAAATGCTCTGAAAAGCTTCAACCCTGCCATTTCAGCAGCGGAAAAGAGAAACTACAAGCAAAACTGGCTCCCCAGGGGAAAAGGGGAGCTCAGCAACGCGCCTCGCTGTCTGCGTTCGGGTTATTGGGTCCCTGCTGCGATTTAAATCCCGCCCAGGCAGCCTCTGAGCGGGGCTGTGAGCGGCTCTCAGGTGCCCCAGCCTCGGGTGCTGCCTCCAGACCCCCCGCCAGCCTCAGAAACTGGCTCTGCCCTGGGGAAAACCCCCTTGGCCCATCGCAGACCCTCTGCGGGGTTTGCAGAGGCTGTTCCTGACAGCCCGCGCTGGCACTGGAACGTGAGAACAGGACAGTGAGGAAAACAAAGCACCCCAGGCCTGCTGGCTCGTCCCAGACGGTGACAATGACAGCGACAACTGCCCTGGGACCCTGCACTTCTTCAGGTCACTATGGAGTGAGCCCAGAGCTCTGTGCATCTCCCAGCACTGCAAACCCGGTGGATATTCCCTCTCCTCCCAGCCTCTGCCCAGCAGCACCTGCTTCCCCAGTGCCAGCGCTGGCTGTGGGCTGGGGATGCGGTGACAATATCGGTGCTGGCCCAGGGGACAGGGAGGGGACATCCTGGGGACCCTTGTGCCCGGCCCCACCTGCTGCCCCTCGAGCCAGAAACCACCAGCTCCTTCTGGCTGCACGGTGACCGCCTGGACCAGCAGACACGGGGCAGCGCCAGGGCTGGGGGAGCAGCTGGACTCGGTGATCCAACCAAAACGATTCTGGTTCTTGCCGGCAGACCAGGAAAGCACGGGTGAGGATCTCGGCGACCCTGAGCCCACCAGCAGGAAGCCCCAAGCTCTCGGCTCCGTTTCCTCCCTCCCGCAGGTTCCTCTGCCCCGGTACCCTCCCCGGGCACCGAGCTGCCGAGGGTCTGGTTTGCACTTTGCTTTTAATCAAGACAGCGCTTTCCAAACATTAACTAATTAATGTAGCACGTTTCCATCAGCACAGCTGCTTGTGGGGGCCTAATCACGCCACTAAATACAACAAAAGCCTTGAGTCACAGGCGCTAACGTGACTGGGGCGGCTGCTGCAGACTCACCAGGAGCCACTGTCAGCAGGCGGCTGCAGCCTCCTCCTGTGGGAACGAGACTGAACTATTACATATGGAGATTTGTTGCTGAGGACAGCAGTAAAGCTGACGAAATCCTCCTCTGGTGACCGGGGGCGTGGTGGGGATACGAAATCCCTCTGGCCAGCCTGCCCGGCTCCAGAGGGGCCTCCCTGCCCGCTTCCCGACAGCCCGGGGACGGGAGTCCAGCGCTTGGATGTTCCGGGGAAGGGACAAGTGTCGGGGAGAGCTCAGCTTTCCGGCAGCTGAAGGGGGAAGCTCCTTCCCCACCCAGTTCAAGGTGTCTGACTCCTCTCCGGTCGCTGGGACGATGGCAGGAGGCACCAGCAAACCTCCAGCGAGCTCCTCCCTGTTGTGCTGTGCTGCCTGGCGTTAGGGTCCAGAGCAGAAGCGCGAGGAGGACAAACTGCGGCTGCCCCAGCTCTGCCACCTCCTTATTCCACAGGCTGCTCAAGCCTCTTTTCCCAAGGAACAAGCACGAGGAGCAGAGGAAACGGCCCCAAGTTGCACCAGGGGAGGTTGAGGTTGGATCTGGGAACAATTTCTTCCCCAAAGGGCTGTGGGGCATTGGAACAGGCTGCCCAGGGCAGTGCTGGAGTCACCATCCCTGGAGGGTTGGACAGACAGATGAGGTTCTCAGGACATGGGGCAGTGCGGGGGGTGGGAATGGTTGGACTCGGTGATCCTCAGGGACTTTTCCAGCCAAAACAATCCTGTGACTCTGAGTCCCACCACCACGTACCAGAAGCTCTCCAGGGCTCAACCGGCCACCACGGGCCACGGCTCCTACCGAGCGCTCCAGCTGCTCCAAGCGTATTCGTGACCATTTCACTGAAATGGAGATTTTTACCCCAAACGGGAGGTACTAACTGCAGGAACTCGTTGCTGAGGTAGCCAGGCTGCAAAAGCTCTCAAATTTTGAGCACCGATTTTTCCGCTGGTCCTCTCCCTCCGCTGAGCACGTGGAGTGGAAGGTCTTGGGTACCACAGCACAGCACAGCTCACGGTTCCGGTAACGCTCTGAGAGGGTCAGAGGCAGCGTGAGGGGTTTTTTCCCAACTTTACCTCCCCGTGTCCTCAGAGGCAGATTCAATATAACCAGGATGACCCTTCCCTGAGCCACCAGCCTGGCGCAGGGCCCGCGGTGGCCGGGACTCACACACGTTCCTAGTGCCCACCAAAGGGAACCTTGCCCTCAATTTTATGTGCAGAACGGCGGAGCTGTCGCCCCCGCCCCGCTCTCACCTGTCTGTTGAAGTCCTCCTCGTTCTCCATCCACATGTACTCGGCGAAGGGGTTGTTCTCCTTCTCATCGTGGCCGTTCGCTGCCTGCTCCTCTTGGGCCGCGGGGCTGGACGCTGTGGTGCTGGCGAGGTCGGGGCCATTCATCATTCCAGACTCTGCGAGGAGAAACCAGGGGCTGAGGGGCTGCCGGGGACCCCCGTGTCCCCCCGCCCAGCTGGACACTCACACTGGTGGTGGCTCATTTATTTTCCATGGTTTTGACTCATCAGGGATAGTCCGAACTTAACACAAGGTGCGACCTGACTAGCAGCTCCCCCGGTTGGACACACACCAGCACCCCAAACCCCGTCCATCCACCCCATTCATGGTAAATCTCTCACAAAACACACCCGGAGACCCCAGCTGGGCTATCACCGGCACCGCACAAGCACCAAAACGCTGAAGTTTTTGGCAGAACGCACCCACGCCAGCTCGCGTCCCTTTACCCCTGCCGTAATTTCTTTATTTTCAGAGGGTATTCCACAAAAGCCCGCTGGTCTGCGACGCGCAGGCTGCCGCTCGCTAAAGCCGGGCACTCCGAGCCCCAGGAGAACAGAGTGAGGCCAGACAAACCGTCCGGAGCCCAAAGCTCCGTGTCCGAGCGGCTCGGGGGGCAGATCTGTGTCCCCACAGCTGCTGCAGCCCCCAGAGCGGGGATCCCACGTTAAACTTGGCCTGCGCCAGGGACCAAGCACATTATTCCTATTTTTAGGAGGAATCTGAAGCCCGGACGAGTCCAGGAGAGCTGCCAGATGTTGGTCCCTGAAAAGCAACGCTGTGTGCACTTTTGTGCACGGCTCTGATGCACCAACACCGTTGCATCCCCGAGAGCGGCACAGCTTCGGCACGGCTGCCTTCGGCAAAGAAAAAAGGGAGGAAAAAGGGAAAAGGACGAGCGGGAAGGTCCTGGGGCCAGGCCATGCTCAAGCAGCCTCTGTTGGCTGGAGAGAAAGGAGAAAAGGCTCCGGATCGAGCACGGAAAGTTCAGCCGTGCCAAAGCCAACACGGCGGCTCTCCCGTCAGCAACAGCAACCGCGGGAGGCCAGAGAGCTCGGGGCTGGCGGGAGAGCGGCCGGGCCGGGCTGCAAAACCAGCAGAAAAGCACAAAGGGCTTCCGGAGGGGGAGCTCGCCCGCCAGCCCCTCGCTGCCAGCACAGGGCTTCGCACAGCCTGGGCACCGAGCTCAGGGACAGGCGGGCTTGGGGAGCCGGGGGTTCAGAGCTGATGTAGGGCCCAGAGCTCAGGGACAGGCGGGCTTGGGGAGCCGGGGGTTCAGAGCTGCTGTCCAGCACCCAGAGCCAGGTCCCCGTGCCGGGGGCGCTGGGTCCAACCCCGAATCGCCCCTCGGGGCGATGTGCGGAGCCCGTGGGTCAGGGGCTCCGGAGCCCCCGCTGCAGAGAGCAGCTCAGCCAGAGGAGCCGCACGAGGGAGGGGAGAAGGGGCTTGCAATGGTTCCTTTTCCAGGTTTGTAACCAGGACTCACGGCGGTTAAGGACAGCACGACGGGTTTTTCGGGCAGCCGGGGAGCAGCAGCTCCAGCACAAACAGATGGGAGCACCCCCAGCACCCCAAAATCACCCAGCACACCCTGGGCTGCCGCCTGAGCTCGGCGTCCCCGATTCATCCACCGGGAATAACGTTCCGGGTGGAAATCTCAGCGAAGAGGCAGCCAAGCGCCGAGTGTCCGGTGCTGCGGGTCCCACAGATGCGCGGGGGGATGCGCTGCCTCGGGAGCACGGACACCGAAACCAGCAAAACAAACCCCCACGCCAAACGAAACAAAACCACCCCTAAACAAAGAAAGAAAGAAACAAACAAACCCCCTCAAAATATAAACAAAAAAACCCCAAACAAAACAAAAAACCCCAAACAAAACAAAAAAAACCCAAACAAAACAAAAAAAACCCGAAGCCAAAAATATCTAAACACCACCCCCCAAATAATTAAAAAAACACAACAAAAAAAGTTATAAAATAACAACAAACAACAGAAAAGAAACAAACAACAAAACCAAACAAAAAAAACCCAACCAAACAAAACAAAACAAACCCCAAACAAAACAAAACAACCCCCAAACCAACCAAAACAAAAAACCCCAAACACAACAACAAATAATTAAAAAAAATACAAAAAAACCCCAAACCGAAACTAAAAAAAGCCCCAAGAAAACAAAGCACAACAAAAACCAACAAACCAAAGCAAACCGACAAAAACCCCAACCCAAGTGTTGTTTTCTGCCCTGTTTTTCACACCCAGCCCTGAAGGGCCAAGCTCTGGGCCCCATGGGTGTGTGGGTCCCAGCCCGGCGGGTGTGTGGGTCCCAGCCCCGCGGGTGTGTGGGTCCCAGCCCCACGGGTGCGTGCTGTGCGCTGTTTGCTGCCCGTGCCCCTGCTCTGAGTCAGCGCCAGTGCTGGAACCCGCAGCCCATTGCCACTTTCCCAAGAACGCGGAGCCGGGGAAACGCGGATACACGGCTGAGCCTGCGGAGCAGCGCCCTGAGCTCTCGTTAAAACTCCAATCAATCGGTCTGCTTTTTGAGAGGGAAGGCTTCTTGGATTGGCTCTCCATTTCCCCTGGACAATTAAATAGATTAATAAAAAACAGAAGTAATATCCAACCTGGGTGCTGAGAGCTCAGAAAACAGGCCCGGAGCACCCAAAGCAGCTCCGGAGGGCTGGGACACGGCACACGGCGAGGCGGGAGCCGCCCCGGAGCTCCTGCTCGTCTGCACAAATATCGTCCTTGCTCTCAGTGCCCCCGCGCTGGGGCTGGAAGAGCGGCCTGGCGAGGCAGGGCTCCTCTGGAAAAGGTGCTGGGTGACACGGGAAAGGGAAATTCAGCCCGTTTGGGACCTGGGTGACACCTCACGGCGACGGATTTGGCAGCACCGGATCCCGGCTGGGCCGTCCTGGGCCCAGGGGGCCGGAAATGGTCACCGATGGAAACGAGTGCAAGGGACAGGGACCTCCGAGGGCAAATCGATCAGTGTGGCTCAGGCAGGACGATGGCAACGCCAGGTCACCGTCCCCACGGCATCGGAAGGGGATGGACTTTTTTGGGGGGAACAAGAGGAAACGGCCTCAAGTTGCACCAGGGGAGGTTGAGGTTGGATGTGGGAACAATTTCTTCCCCCAAGGGCTGTGGGGCATTGGAACAGGCTGCCCAGGGCAGTGGGGGGGTCACCATCCCTGGAGGGCTGGACAGACAGACGGGGTTCTCAGGACAGGGGGCAGTGCCGGGGGGGAACACGTGGCAGAACAAACGGGGCTCGTCACGGCAGCACCGGGAGCTCCCGCCCCCCCCGCCGCTTTCTGTCCCCACGGGTGTCCCCTCCTCACACCCAGCACGGCAGAGCCGCGCTCCTCCCCCGCAGCCCCAAAGAGTTAATAAAGCAGCCCGGAGCGGAGGATCCAGCCCAGCTGTGCTCTTGGCTCCGGGGGAGGGACATCTGGTCCTTCTCACCCTCCCGGGCCGGCGCGGCCGGAGCCAAAACCTCGGCGGAGGCTGCTCGGGGCTGAGGAGGCAGCCGGGCCGGGCTCCGGCTCTATAAATAGCTTCGGGAATTATCGGGTTCGCAGACAGGCTGGTTTTTCAGCAGGAAAATCCACCCAGACGTCAGGAAAAAGACCCAAACCTTGCTTTCTCTGCGCGCTTTGAGGGGTTGGTGCTGTTCCCTCATCCAGCCGCCTTTGGGGTTCAACACCACTCAATTCAACTCCATGAGCGTTCAGAAAGAGAAACCCGGTATTTTTTCCCCCTCAGCCAGCGCAGAAACACCGAACACGAGCAAACGGGTTGGAGTCCAGAAGCCCAGGATGGGTCCGGGCTGGACCGGGCTTTGCAGCCACCTCTGACTCCTGCGAAGCAGCAATTAGAGAAGGGCAGCTCATTAACCTCGTTTCCCAAGAGAGCCGATTCTCCCAGCTCAGGAACTTCTCCCGTTCCGCAGGTCGAGCTGGTTCAGCCCCGTTTCCGCCGCCCTCGCTCACTTCTCCTCCTGCCCGCCCACCCCGAACAAACCCGCGATCCCAGCCCTAAGACACCCAGCTCTAATCTCCGTTTGCAGATAAAGCCCCAACACCTCCCCAGCCCAAGCTGCACCTTTTATCTCCAGCCCCGCAGACTTTTCCAGCAGGCGGGAGCGTCCCCAGCTGCCCCACATCACACCTGCGACGTTCCCCGTTGGGTCTCACTGGGAACCCAGCCTAACTAGGTCTGGCTTTTTCTGGCCCAGCCCACGCTTCACGGCCACCTTGATGCCTTTCAAGTATTTTTATTCCCCCCCCAGGCTTCTCCTTCCCCTGACACCAGCACTGCAGGTTTTACTCGCAGCACTGAGGGTGAAGCGCTGAGCTGGCGAGCTGCTCTAATTAGAGGGTGTGAAGCCTTCCAGGTTAGTCTGGACTTTTAATGTTAGGCTGGACTCCCAGTACTCCCTCCCAGGCTCGCTGGGGGGGTGCCAGGCCCTGCTCGCAGCAGACGCGGAGTTTTCCATGTGCAGATCTCCCGTTGCTGAGGAACTGCGCCCGTTTCCATCTGCGGTCGAGGGGATCTTCTCATCCCTATTTTAATCTGCATCCGCAAGAACAACCCCACACTCCACTCCGGCACAAACCCAAGCGCCGCCAGATCCCCCCGTCGTTCTGAAAGCACCAGAAATACCAACCGCGCTCTCAAAATGCATCTGAGAAACACATAGAAACCTAATTCCAGATTCAGCCTAAACACAGCTCATCGTTGAGCTACTTTTAATCTCAAAGACGACACGTTCTGCGCTCAACAGCTCACAAGTGGGTCCTGCTGCTCGCCAGGATTAATGCCGTGATATTGCCAGCCAGCAGCAATAATCTGTACATTTTTAATGGGAATCGGTGATAGAACTTTTGTAAAGGCTTCAAAACGGAGCATCCATCAAGCAGAACCTTCCAGCTCCCCGGGCAGCCGCTTCTGCTCTGGGACGCACCGTGAGCTCCGCGCAGGGACACCCGGGGACGGCAGGAGGGAACAGAGGAACACAGCACCGCAACTCCTGGGCACGGAGAGCGGGGCAGCAAACCCAGCGCTCTGGCTGGGCCTTCCGGACCCACGGGACTGGCTTTATCTGTGTTTGTGCCGGGCCCCGACACAGAGCCGCACTGGGCTGGACGCCTGCCCTGTGTGCCGGGGAAGCAAAGTGCAGCGAGGCTAAGAGAACCAAGGCAAACGTGGCGATTCGACCCCTCAGCACCTCGACCTCGCCGGCTCCTACTGCTCCTGCCTGGCTGCGGTGCCGCGGTCACGGCTGCCGGGGTCGGCACCGCTCTCCCGGCCACCAAAACCCGACAAAAGGCGTCCTGTCAACACTGGAGCAGAGAAGGCGCCGGGCAGGGCCGCCTTCCAGCCTGGATTTCGGCTGCTGACAACACTGGTGTAGATCAAATTAACACCGGGGTACGGTGCCAGCTCGGGGACAGGCGCTGTCCTGGCGCAGCCGCGGGACGGGTGATCCCGAGGAGACCGGCCCAGGGTCTCGCGTCACCGTCCCGTGGCCGCACTCAAACCGCAGCTCACAGCAACCAGCCGAGAAGGGAAAACAAACTCCTGCTTCACAGGAGGGCAACGAGCCTGTGTCCGGAATAAAAGTTTCAAAATCTGCAGGGGGATGCTAGCGGCCACCTCACAGAGCCCTTGGATACACCGTTCACTGTGTATGGCCGGTGTTTTCTGCCCGTCTCAAGTAAATCCACGGGGAGCTCTGCAAGGAGACGTGCGCGACCCTTCCCTTCCCAGCCTGGCAAGGGCTGTCCCCTCAGCTCGCCACCCAGGAGCTCGTCAGAGGGAAAAATCGCAGACTTCACTGCGCAGAAAGGAAACGTGGACATTTTCAATGCAATATTATGATACATATTTTTGTCTCGAGCTATTAGGAACCAAATGAACACAACACAGGGCTTCACGCTGCCTTTTCTGTGGCCTCTATGGCCAAGGCCGACAGAGGGACAAGGGTTTGGACCAACACACCGCAGCCCGTCAGAGGCAGAGAGAAGTTTCCCTCCCTGGCCGCGATGCTCCGGCAGCAACACCCGACTTGTCGCTGCACGTCAGGCTGAAACCTGAAGAGCCAGCACGTAACAAAACACCTGAAGGGCACGAGCCAGGAGCTGGCTACACATCCCAGCCCCGTCAACACGGCTGGGGGGGCAGGACAAGCCCTGCCAGCCCAAACCCACCCGTGTGCCGCATCCCCGGCCAGTGAATTGGAGAAAGCGGCTCCCAGTCGCTGCGACCTGTGCAGACAGCGCAATGTGACACCTGTCCCCACGGTGCCCGTCCCCGAGCACTTGGCTGGGCTGGGGCGATGCTGTGGGAACAGGTTTCACAGAATCCCAGAATGTCAGGGGTCGGAAGGGACCTGGAAAGCTCATCCAGTGCAATCCCCCGGAGCAGGAACACCCAGCTGAGGTCACACAGAAGGTGTCCAGGCGGGTTTGAATGGCTGCACAGAAGGAGACTCCACAACCTCCCTGGGCAGCCTGGGCCAGGCTCTGCCACCCTCACCACGAAGAAGTTTCTTCCCATATTTAACTGGAACCTCCTGTGTTCCAGTTTGTATCCACTGCCCCTTATCATTGGTTGTCACCAAGAAGAGGTTTAGGAGGGAGAAGCCCCACGGAACGTGTCCCATCCCGGCCGTAGCTCAGGGCTCCCCCGGGCTGCTTCGGGAACCTGCTCCGGGACAGGAGGAGGCGCAGAGCGGGCGGTGGGACAGGCCCAGCTGCGGGCTGGCGGGGGCCCAGCGGGCTGACACCGGCCAGGACGGACTTTGGCCGGTCCCTCCGAGCAGGACACCCGGTTCAATCCCGGGTCCTTGGCGTCCCCCGCACCCCCCGGGGATAGAGCTCCCCGGGCAGCTCCCCTGGCAAAATGCGACCAGGTGCAGCCTCCGGTGAGCTGGGCACGGGCCGGAGCGCGGCCGCACACCCGCTGCTCCCCGGGGAGCCCCGTGGCTGCGCGGGCAGAGCGGCGATCTCAGCCGGGCCAGGGCCGGGGCCTGCGGGCGCCGCGCAGCG
>VWYH01010060.1:87044-105842 GCA_013399365.1 Pampusana beccarii
CGGCTCGGCCGCGCCCGCCGCAGGTAGGAGTTCGGCGCCGGCCCCTCCCCGGCCCTGCGTGGCGCAGCGGGGAGGGGGACGCACAAAATGGCTGCGGGTGGGGGCGGCCGGGGCTCCCGCGGTGGGGACGGTGCCCCCGGCAGCCCCTACGGCGACCCCCCGGGCCCGGCCCCTGGGGCCGCGGGTAACGGCCTGGCCGCCCTCTTTCCCGCCTTGGTGGCTGCGGGGCCGCAGCGCAGCCGGTGGGTCCCGGGGAGCGGCGCTGCCGGGTGTTCGGGCCGGGGCTGCCGCCTCCCGAGCGGTGGGACCGGGACCGGGAGCGGCCGCCCGTGCTGCCCGGCGCTGCGGTCACCCCGTGTGCCCCTCCTGGCCCTCCCGGAGTGCGCCCGGTTCCCCTATCCCCTCCTCATCCCCCATGCCCTCCCCTGTCCTCCACTTGTCCCCCTTGATCCCCCTGTCCCTCCGCCATCCCCTGTCTCTGTTGTTCCCCCCCCGCCCTCCCCTGTCCCCTCTGCCATCCCCTGTTCCCTCCTGACCCTCCCGTGTCCCCTCTGATCCCCCCTGTCCCCCTATTCTCTCCTGTCTCCTCCCTTGATCCCCTTTGTCCCCCCCTCACCCACCCCTGTCCCTGCAGCAAAAGGCAGGTGAATAAACAGCCGGTGCCAAACAGCAGTTTCAGGTTTGTCGCGGTCGCAGCCGCGGCCCGGGTGCACCGGCGGTGGTTTAACGGGGTCGATAGATAGTACAACACGCGTTTGCTTGATCTCAGGTTTTACGTGCTTGTTAAGTTTGGAAACTGCACCATTTGCTCTCTGCTTCTCACCTCTGTCCGGCTGTGTTTTGGGGCAAGCTCAGACCTCTGATTAAATCTGTGAATTTAGCCCATTGCATTAAAACCAAACTAGCTGTCCATTTGGGAACTGTGGGTTTGGCTTTAAAAGTGGCCGTTGAATGAAGTAATAGTCTCTCTGTGCCCTGGTTCTGGCTGGAATAGAGTTAATTTTCTTCCTAGTACTGTGCTTTGGAATTAGAATGAGAAGAATGTTGATAAGGCACTGATGTTTTGGTTGTTGCCAAGGATGTTCATCCCAAGTCAAGGACTTCCCATAAACTTGGGGAGTTGGGGAGTGCACAGCGAGTTGGGAGGGGTCCAGAGAAGTGAAACAACAACTGAAATTCTTTTTCACTCCAGCCAAAGTGGTTTTGCACCAGTTCGTAGTGCTTACCCAGGAGCCTTGGAGATTTGACCTTTTTTTTTTTTTAAACTTAGTGTACTGGTTTTACTGGGATTGAGCTAATTTCCCTCGTAGTTAGAATACCTTCTTTTTGGTAGCTAGCAGTCCTTTGTTTTGATGCACTATGAGAAGGTGATGACACGTGCACGTCCCATCCCTTGGCCTGGGACAGAATTAACGTTTCCTTCCCAGCAGCCGGGCTGGGATTTGGGCTTGGGATGAAAAGCAGGTGAGAACTCCCTGATACTTGGGCTGTTGCCAAGGAAACCGAGGACTTTTTCACCTTCCCAGGTGCTGGGAGGGAGCGGAACATCCAGGCCGGGCAGTGCGATGTTCCCTGCCCTGCTCCCTGGAGAGCAGGACCTGGCTTTTCTGGCTCGTTCATTCATGTCGTTTTACTTTTTGTATTTATTTTTGTAACAAATTTTTATTTTTCTCCACCATTCTAGATTTGCTGTACGGGGCCAGGTTTTGTGATTGCTGCTTGGGGATGGGCTGGGTATGGGTAACTGGGTGGTGAGCAAACCGCGACACTTATACTGCTTTAGTATTTCCGCTCAGTCACAATTATTTTGGTGTAGTGATGCAATACAGGTTGCTAATTCTTTAAAATTTCTTTTTCTATAGGATTATTTCTAAAACCATGTAACTGATTAAAATATATATTTTTTCAAGCCAATTGTCCATCCTGGTTTATAGCCCCGAGTTGATGTTGAAACGTGTGTCCAGCTTGGGGTTGTGTTGAGCTGGTTTTGGCTGGGGCACAGTTAATGTTTCGGTGCTGGGTAACCGTGTGGCGCAACACAGCTGAGGTTTTGAGAAAGGGAAGAAAGTAGTTTAACTCCTACTGAAAGCTGGTTTTGCCCTAAAAACAGAGGAAGGTCAAGGGGCCTGCAGAGGAGATTCAGCTTTTAGCAATAAAACAGCGAGACGGGTGTTGTCAGATCCCAGATCAATGAAATAGCAGCTGTGTCTCCTCCAGCTGGTGAAAAGGAAACACAAACTTTTGTAGGTCTTGTGTTTTTTTTGGAGAATGCACATTCCAAGTAACAGTCAGATCGTGACCCCTCTCTATCGAGTGACTCGAAAAATGGACCATTTTGAGTGAGACCCTGAGCCTTTGGACAAATTAAGGGGAGATTATCCACTCAGTAGCTCTTGGGCCAGTCTGGGCAGGACAAGATATAAAAAATGTGCTTTATACCGCAGCCCAGAGCCTTGGGCAGAAAGCGCCAGGGGAGACTCAAGGTCGATCCGAGGGGTTTTGGACTCTCTGACTGAAAAGGAGGTTGGGGCAGCGTGTGAGGAGCTGGAGCTGCTTCGGGAGTGGTTGGTACCGAGGGGCAGCTCCTCCTGGATGGGACACGGCGGGGACAGCTGACCCACACCCACCAAAGGGGCATTTCCTGCCATATAATGTCATGCCTGGTGTGTAAAGTGGAGTTGGCCGGGCGACAAACATTCCTGCTGGGGAACGGATGGGCAACTGGTGTTGCTTGCTTTGTATATATATTGCTATTATTGTTGATTTTGTTTTCCTTTGGTGTCCTATTAAACTGTTGCTATCTCAACCTATGAGTGTTTTTCCCTCTCTGATTGTCTCCCCATCCCTCTTGGGGAGTGAGTGAGTGAGCGGCTGCGTGGTCCTAGTTGCTGGCTGGTGTTAAACTGTGACACCGAGGTTTTAGAAGTTGTCCATATTTGTGCCATACAGCCCTTAGTGACTCTGAAGCCCTCTACAGCGAAACATTCACGACTTTCTCAGCCCACAATAACGCAAATATACTCGAGCACATCTGCGCCACCTGTTTCCGTGTGGCCTGGCCGTAACTGCACCCTGACGTCGCAGGGAATGGAGGCCAAGCACTGGACCCGGTTCCTCCCGTGCAGGTCGGTGTTCTGACCCTCTCCTGCCGCCCAGCCGGGTGTTGTGCAGCAGCGAGCGCGCGGTGGAGCTTTACCGGGCTGGCTGTCCCGACTGACCTCGAAAGAGCTGCTGGAAGGGGCGGCTGGAAGATCAAGTGATGCCAGGACTAAGGAAACAAGAGGACATTTAAGGCTCGATTCTCACCTTCTTCTTCAAAATAACTTAATTTTGGGGATGTTTGTGATCCTCTAGCTGCTTTTTCTGGTGCGGTGACATCCTGACCCCGCTGATGCTTCATCAGAAGTGAATAAAGCAGGTGGAATTCCCCGGAGCCCACTGTGCTCTCCTGGTTTCAAGGTAGCCCTTGAAACTTCACATTTCGGAGTATCCCAGAGAAGCCAGACAACACCCTTCTTGCTTTCCCTTCCACTTCGTCAGTTCATTTTGCCAAGCTTCCCACCACGGATGGATAAACAGAAAGCTCTGTCTCCTGACTTACGCACTGGAGAGTTTAACAACCACGTTTGTTCATCTGGCGAGTACAGGATGGTCTCGCACCCTCCCTGGGTGGACGAAGTGGCTCGAATGAGCTTTTACCCTCTCCCTCCCGCCAGCTCAAGGATTTAAAAGGAAAAATGTGAACTGAGAATAGCAAAAAAAATACTAAAGAGAAAAAAAGTACAGGGAGACGGGTGACAGGAACGTAACAGTGAGGAGCCCTTTTGGGGAGCAGCGCAGCCGCCTGTTCCCAGTGCCCATCTGGTCCTACTGGGAGCAGTGGGAACGCTAGCGCTTCCACTAGCAGTTTGCTAAATCCTACTGGCCTGAGGGCATATTTAGCAATAAAGAATTGGGTTTGCGTTTTTAAACTCTCTCCAGCCTGCTTGCAGCGTTTCTTTGTGCAAAGGTAATGCTGCCAAACGAAAGGGACCCGGATAGGGATGGTAAGAAAGCCAGCAGTTCACTAGGCCAATAAAAATGTGTAGAAGACTCCTTTCTCTTACAGGTACAGGACACAACAGCCACAAGCAGTGGGCACTTGCAGATTTGAAGCAAATACAAGGAGTCCTGGGAGTGGCAGGAAGAGAACACAGCACTGAGCAGCAGCGCTGCCGAGTTCAAGCTCTTAGTTTTGAAGGTG
The DNA here is from genome assembly GCA_013399365.1 of Pampusana beccarii. Taxonomy (NCBI): domain Eukaryota; kingdom Metazoa; phylum Chordata; class Aves; order Columbiformes; family Columbidae; genus Pampusana; species Pampusana beccarii. Next base: position 91,288 of record VWYH01010060.1, read on the forward strand.
AAAAATAGAAGTGGTACTTGTGTCTTGAAGCTGTGCTGTTGGAGTGGGCGCCCGTCACGATCGGAACAGCTCTGAGCCAGCTGTGCGGTACAAAAATCAGTCACAAAACAGCAGGCTTGAGTTACAGGTTCGGCTGTGAGACCTCGTGAGAATGTGGAAGTTGCTTTCTCTAGTCACAAGAGAAGGTTTTATCAGGAGAGAAAATGTCGCACAGTCACTGAAAGGATAATTTTCTGCTGGTTTGTCTCTATAAACAGTATGGAATTTTCTGGATGTGTGTTACAGTCAAGCGAAGATCGCGTTTCAATATAATGGCATTCTGGGAACCCAGGTGTACCCCAGAGCCTGGTGCTGGGGCTGATGAAATGTTCACCCACAGCTGGTGCTGTTGGGCTGCGAAGACAGAGCCAGGACACGGCCGGGAGCTCGGAGGGTCACACTGCGGGGACGGCAACGTGACGGTAAACGTGCAGGGGTGACCCCGGCCGGCAGCCACGCAGCCACTCACTCACTTAGCCGGACAGGAAAAGGGATATGAAGTGATAGAAAGCTCGTGGGATGAGATGGAGATGGTGTGAAAAGTGAAATAGGGACAGTCAAGCAAAGGCTGTCACTACCTTAGAGTCATTGAATCACAGATGGTTTGGGCTGAGGGGACCTCAGAGCTCCCCCAGTGCCCCCCCTGCCATGACAGGGACATCTTCAGCAGCTCAGGTTGCTCAGAGCCCCGTCCAGCCTGGCCTGGGATGTCTGCAGGGATGGTTCAGCCACCACCTCTCTGGTACCTGCCCAGGCTCTCACCCCCTTGGAAGCCCAAACTCTCCCTCTTTCTTCCCCCACCGCACTCGCGCTGCGGGGTGTGACGTTACGTGGTGTGTTACATCCTGTGGCTGGTTCGTGTTGGGTGTCCCCCGAGCTGTGTCCCCCAGCCGCTCTGACGGGCCCAGAGCAGCAGGAAGCAGCAGCCCGGGCACCGCTGTGTGCCCAGCGCTGGGTGAACAGCTCTGCACCGGCTGCCAGGAGGGAAGTTAACTCTGTCCCGACTGAAAGCAGGACACCCAGTTTTACATGCTGGCGTCACGTCTCTTTACCTGACAAGTCTGTTTGCAGTGGGTGCTTCCCAGCACCGCAGGGACGGGGCCGGTGGCTCTGCTGGTTCTGGCTGTTAAAGAGAAGCTGCTGCGGAGGCGCTTTGGTTTTGGAGGTTTTTGGAGGGTTGGTTAGCAGGCTCAGGGTGACCATGTCCTCAACAGGTTGCAGCTTTTTGCTGGATTCTGAGAAAAGTCTCCCCTTGACTATTTTGCTTAATTAACATCTCAGGTAAAATGACATTGCAGCCTTTAGACTGTTAACTGAAGAAAGCTTCAGGACTTAGGAGAGAGTACGCGAACGTGCAGAGTGGGCTGTACGCAGGGTGTTGAACCTCGGTTCTGCCTCAGTCAGGCTATTTTAACGTTTTTAGTGTCCAAAATAGAAGGTGTTTTTTCCCTTATGTTCCTAAAACAAAGTAAGAAAAAGTTATCCGTGATTTTAGTTTAGAATATTCACTGAAAACCAAAAGACATGTAGTCAGGTTTGCTTTTAACTGGTTGATCCCAGTAGCACACTCTGGGGTAAAGTGACTATGTACCTGTATTTCCTGTCCAATGATTATGTGCCTTAGGAATTTGCTTTAAAAACTGTCATAAACCAGAAGAAATCTCATTGTGATGTTGGATGCCGGCCTGACCGTGCAATGTGTTGCTCGGCTTTTTCTACCTGCTGTGCAAAACCAAAAGGCAAGAGATTATTTTGTGGATGTTTGCTGAATAATCTGTTTGGAAACTGTCTTGGAGGAACTTGGCTGAACATGCAGTGACCGTTTCAGTATGATTTAATTTGTTGACGGAGGAGCAATATTGGGCGAGGAGTCCTGGATGAGAGGCCAGAGTTCTCGGGTTGTTTTCTGGTGGGAATCTTTTCTTTATTGTGGCTTTTTCGTGCTGGAGAAGAGGTATGATTAATGTTTCTGTAGCTGCTGTTTCTCCTTGGCCTGACTTCAGTTTGTACTTAAATTAACATTAAATAATTGCTAATAGAACTTGAAAAGAAAGTCGAACGTACGGGTGGTACCAAGTGGCAGGAATTCAGCTGTAAATGCGGAGTTTGCCGCAGGTTGTCCTCGGGTCACCTCTCCAGGGAGCTGCGGGTCGTTTGTGCTGGGGGGCTGTGGTTCTCACAGCTCAGGCCTTCAGTCCCTACAGGTGGCAGACACGGGGGAGCCACCGCCCGTTACCTGAAAGGCCGGCAAGACTGGCGAGGTGTGCTGGTTTTGCTGGGGTTGGGGTCGTTTTCTTTGCGGTTTTGGTAGCTAGCATGGTCTTCTAGTTTGGATTTAGTATGGGAATAACGTGATCACACGTATCAGGCCAGAGTTAAGGTTTCCTCACCAGCAGCCAGGCTGCGTTTCGGAGTTGGGATGAAAAGCAGGTGAGGACTCCCTGACATTTGGGCATTTTCCCCTGGGCAGTGAGATATTCTGTACTATTAGCATAATTCTCCATATATATGTGTATATATATATATAGGTGGAGCCAAATTTTCTGGCTTGTGCTTTTGCCCTATGCTCGCTTCTCTTTCCAGGACTGGCTGGGGCCAGGATGGATGGGCCGTTCAACACAATGGTGTCTGAGCGTGAACTGCTGTGTCCTCTGGGGTGGGCTGGCCGGGACCATTGTGCATCACTTCTTCTGTATATGTATTGTGGATGTTTTTATTATTATTATTATTACTATTATGTTCTTTTCCTTTACTGTCTTATTAAACTGTTCTCTCGACCCCCAAGGTTTTTTTGTTTCCCCCTTTCTGATTCTCTCCCCCACCTCACCCGTGTGGGGGGTGAATGAGCGGCTGCGTGGTCCTGGTTGCCAGCTGGGGTTACACCACGACACAAGAGATGGCGTGAGGACTTCTCAGGATCCTTTTGACTTCAACTTCTGCAGTTTTGGAGTGTGCTACATGAATACATTACCCAGATTCTGTGGTATTTCTTTTTTTGTTAGCGTGAGCATCGCTTTATCTTACTCTACCTGTATTTGTACGTTCTTCTGCTGCCTTACAGGATTTTCTCGGTGGTCTCAGCTGACATAAAAGCCGGCAGTTCCCATTGCCATTGTGCTTTTTTATGCCTGTATGTAGACAGTTTCAGTTTCTGTGTGATTTGACACCTTTCTGTTTAAAGCTGTTGCAATATAAGGTTGTGCCTTTAACATCTGGGCGATGGGAGTTTTCTGGCTGCAGAATTCCGGGACTGTCCCACCCTTGGCATGCTTTCGGGGTACGGTAGTTTACCCGGCAGAGCGCTCGGGGAGTGTCCGGCCTGGAAAACGTCTCTGGGCTTCAGTTCCACCGGGACTCGACGCCCAGGCTGTAACTGGTTTGCATTCTTTATATAATGGTTCCGCTTACAATCCGTACCTCGTCAGTATTTGGAGGGGGTTTTGATTCTTTGGCTTGTTGCTCAGAAAACAGCTCGAATTGTAAATGAATTTAAACTGTGCTGCTGTTAACTGAAATACGAAGTTTTAGAAAATACTGTTGGAAGAGTGCATTATCTGAGACATTGAACTTGTCGGGTAAAGCTCATTTACTGAATTATCTGTAATTTGTTCACTGCATATTAAGATTTTATACAGTGGAAGAAAATGTTTTTGTTCAAAGCAATTTTGAATTCAAAAAGTGCCATTTAACCTGTCACGAAAATACCGTTTGGTGACTTGAGTTGTGTTTCTCACCGGTTATAGAGTCCGCTGTGTGAAGCAGGGGAAAAGAGAAAATAATCTAATACTTGTGTTTTAACTTTCAGCTTTGTGTTATTCTTGGAAAGTTTCGCACCACTTGTGAATTCCTTGAACCTTGGCGTTGCGAGCCCGCTTGTGCTGGGCCCTCCTCCTTTACAGCTCGCGCAAATTAAGACCCGCTTGGCTCTTCAGCAGTTAACCTCAGCTGCCGCCCGCCCCGCGCCTCCCCATGCCTGGATAAATCAGGCATTGCTGAAAAACATCATGTTTGGCCCCAGAGGAGCTTCACCCCAGCGGCCGAGAGAGCCGAACCCGTCCGGTGCGAGGCCTCCGGGATCCTTCCCCGCAGGAAACGCGGCCGATCTTCAGCGCAAACCCGCGCCCGGAGCGCCGCAAGGGACCCCGCGCGGGCTTTCGGGACAGGAGTCGTTCCAGTCGACGCTTTCGCACCGGATAAAGGTTCTGGTGACTCTGCACAGACCGGATCCGAGGCAGGTAAAGGAGAAGCCGAACCTGCACCAGGAGCAGAAGGCGGAGCCTCGCCCGGCTCGCTGGGACGGGGCCCCGCGCTCGGCGGGGACGGCCGGGCCCAAAGCGCCCGGCCCGGCCCGGGGTGCGGACCAGAGCTCCGGCGCCCAGAACCGCTACACGCCAGAAAGCGCTTCCAGTATTTTAGCGAGTTTTGGGCTGTCTAACGAAGATCTGGAGGAGCTCAGCCGCTATCCGGACGACCAGTTAACGCCTGAGAACATGCCGCTCATCTTGAGAGAAATACGGATCCGTAAGATGGGTCATTCTGCGTCTGGTGTGCGTTCCCAGAGGCGAGGGGAAGAAACGGTTGGTGGTGTGAGCGGCACGGCCATCAAGAGTAAAGTGATTGATTACGGGCACGCGAGTAAATACAGTTACACTGAAGATCCTCTGGAAGTGCGTGCGTATAACCCCGAAGAGCCGACAGAAGATCCTCTCGAAGCGTCCGGCTATAATCCCGAAGCGCTGAGCAGGGAGAACAGGGAAGACTTCCAGCGGGAGCAGAACGTGCCGGTGGTCGTCCCGCCGCCCGGCGTGCCGTGCAACCCCATGTTTCCGGTCGAAGAGTTAATCAAACCGACCGTGTTCCAGAACGGTGCGTCTAACCCCGGCTCCTTTTTTCCAGCCGTGCCCGCCAGAAAGGTCCCCCCGCTGTGCCCGTCGCCCGTGGGGCTCCCCGTGGTGAAGCCGGTGGCCCAGCCGGCCATGCCGGCCATGCCGCCCGTGCTGCCGCCCATGCTGCCGCCCATGCTGCCGCCCCTGGCGCAGCCCATGCTGCCGCCCGTCATGCCGCCCCTGGTCCAGCAATCCGTCACCCAGCACATCATCTCCCCGCTGCCCCAGCCGCCCTTTTCCGCCGTTCTCATCACCACCGTGAGCCAGCACGAGCAGATCCCGCACGAGCGGATCGCGCACGAGCCGGGGCCGAGCCAGCCCGGCGCCCAGGGCGGCCCGGCGCCCGGCCCCAAACCCTTCCAGCCGGAGCCCGAGGGGCCCATCCGCTCTCCGTTCGGGATCGTGAAGGCGTCCTGGCTCCCCGCCTTCCTGCAGCGCGGCGCGCACAGGGCCAAGCGCTTGCCCGCGTCCACCATGATGAACGACTACTACGCCACGTCGCCGCGAGCGTTTCCGCACGTGTGTTCTCTGTGTAGCATTGAGTGCACTCACATGGAGGTAAGTGGCTTTCCGAGATTATTGCATAAACTTGTACTTGGCATCTCACCCGCTGCTCTGTTTGATCAACTAATTCTTTCCTTTGCTGTGCGCTAAATGAATTGTGGTGTTGGTCGCCAGTTTGGGGCTTACGTGTGAATTCCGAAATGCCAGAAACAGTGCTGGTGAATTATTGTAACTGCTGCACAGTGTGTTCTGTTCCAAATTGCTTTTCAAAGTTTGTTTTCTTTTTCTTTTTTTGGTATTAAAAACTATTTCTGTCTTCTGCAATGGGTTTCAAATGACAAAACAAACCCTTTGTCAGTGGAGTAAAATCCTGACACCGTGCGGGTGACTGAAATGTGTGCGCACGTGGGCCGTGGAGCCGCGGTAGGCCAGAGGAGATGCTCGTGTGTTCAGCCCTCCTGCAAAGCCTGTGACAAAACAAAGCAGCCTGCTGATCTGCAAAAGTTTCATCTTCCAAATGTGGTTTTTGTGCCGTTGCCTGTTCCAGAGGCCGAAGACCAGAGCTGAGGGACACACAAAGTACTTCCGTTCATCTGCCCGAGCTTTCCGCGCTGAAGCAAATAACAGTTCCAGCTCTTGAAGGAAGAGAAAGAAGGAACTGGTGAATACTGGGAGAGAGAAAACCATTCTGAAAGCCGTGGATTTGTCTTGAAAGACATAGGCTTGGTGTGTCAAAAATACAGGAGAAAGGCATTTTAAAAAATTGCGTAATTGATGATTAGTTTCCTGTGTTTGAAAGAGCGTTCGGTGACGGTGTGGAGCCCGTGGGGAGTGTTTGCTGCACTTTGGGAAATGAATGCAAGATCGCCAGCCCTGGATGAGCAGTGAAGATGGGGACAGCTGCACTGGGGCTGCAGGGGAAAAACACATCCTCAAGGGCTTTTACAGAGGAGGGGGCTGCAGCTGCTCGGGCAGGCTTGGAAACTTAACAGGGAAGTTGGGTTGAAAATAAAAGTGTGTGAAATTGAACAGGGCAACTGATTTGGGTTTGTGTTAATAAATGGACGAAGCAGATTGGAAAAGTATAACCCATCGAAATGTGAATTATTCAGTAGCTTGCTTACCGGTACTTGCTAAAAGTAAGTAAATGTTTTTGCTGACAATTATTGACAAATTAGCAGTGAGTTTTTCCAAAGAGATGTGCTGGTTTTGCTGTGGTTGAGTTAATTTGCTTCATAGTTCTTAGAATGTTTGCAGTAGCTGGCGTGGTCTTATGGTTTGGGTTTGGTTGGCTTTTCCAGCTCGGCCTTTTGCCTTTGCTCCCTGCGCTTCCTGGGATCGGCTGTTCGGGACCAGGATGCTCTTTTCCCCAGGCGATTGTGTTTGAGGTCTCTGCTCTTCCAATTGCACTGTGCATCACTTTTTATATATATATTATTATTATTATTATTATTTTCTCTTCTTTAGCAGTCCTGTTAAACTAAGACTCCTCAACCCACAAGTCTCTCCCTTCCCCTTGTATTCTCTGCCCCATCCCACATGCTGAGGGAATGAGCGAGTGGCTGTGTGGTCCTAGTTGCTGGTTGGGGTTAAATCACAAGAAGAGGCTCAGGGTCGCCGGTTCTCGTCCTGACGACTCTCCGGTGTAGCGCTGTTCTCCAGACGTTCCGCGGCCCTTTCTGCCCGTCACGGCAGCTTCTCCCTCTGCCTGATCTTAACTTGATCCTCTATAGTGTTTTTTTCTCGTGTTACACCTGCTGCTGCGTAGGCAGTTCAGAGCGTGTGGAGATCTCATGGGACAAGGCACGTTTAGGCACCGGTGTTGCACAATAACCACAAGAGTTACCCTTCTTACTGGAAAAAAACCCAATTGTTCAACAAGCGTCAGCCTTGTGTGTTTATAAATTCTAAAGAACAGAGGATTGCTCTTGCTTTCAGTGTTACCGTTTGTTTTACAAATACAGGTGTGTTTGCTTTAGCCGCTCGGTTCCAGATGACCTAGACATGCAGTTGTTTTGGTTTTGGAGGAAGCACGTGAAACGGCACCTTCAAACTGCGATGGGGGAGCGGAGCTGGCGGGCCCGCCAGGGCAACTTGCACGAGGAGGCGGTGGTTTCACACGCAGCGTAGATGCTGTTTGCCACGATGTTGTGAAATCCTAGGTGAAGACTGGGAAGTGAACGGCGGTGTTCCATGGAATCGCAGCCGGGTTTGTGTTAAGGGCCGTCCCACCCTGGCTCGGAGGGCTGCTCCTCCCTGGCGGCCCCTCCGCTGCCGCTGGCTCCTGCTCTGCGCCTCTCATGAACTGGGTCTTAGCTCCAGACAACTGGACGCCGTGATTTCTGGTGCGTCCCACCGAGCCGTAACAAGCGGTTTGGGAATTCCGTGTTACAACCAGGTGTCTTTGTGGGAAATGGGGGAGAAAACAGGCAAGCGAAGTGGATAACGTGGAATAAGAAAGGATGGAGATGACGGAAGACGCCAGTTGAGGAAAACCTTCCCTTTATCCAATGCTTGAAGAGGTTGGATACCTGACAAAATAAGTTTCAGTGACGTTAAACTGATGGATTTCAGGTTATTCACAGTGACAAACCATCTTTTTGTAGATTCTTTTAATGCAGTCTTGTACTGACCCGTCTAGAACTCGTTTTCTGGCTGAGGTGGAGCAGAAGCTGCACGGCCTGTCTGGAGAGAGCTGAGGTGTGTGACCGGCCGGTAGTTCATTACAACAGCGGCTGGGGCTGGGTGCGAGACCCGACTCCTGCTCCTGGACACTCGCTCTGCGCTGACCGATAGCGGCCAAACTTTTGGATTTCCATCATGTGAACCGTGCCCCCCTTGTTCCTTCAGCTCGGCTGGTTTGCGTTTGTTTTTTCTTTTTTTTTGCTAATACGCCGCTTGGAAGTCAGAAGTTACAGTATCTTCCGTCTGCACGGCACGGCTGTGGTACATCTCACCTTGAAAAACGGATTTGTTTTAAGCTTCATACGGTTTTTGTGAGGCATATGGATAATGAGGGCAGCAGGGCTGAGTGTACTTGTGCTGCTTCGGAAACACTCTGTGTAGCGTTTCTCTTCCTCCCAAAGCTGCCCCTGGATCTTTAGCGGTAAGTGGGGCAGTCTCTGTTATTTGGTGCTGTTTCCGCTGGGCTTTGCTGAGATGTTTGTTCAGAGGTGAACGGGGTGCAATCCTGTGTGTTGGATCAACAGCGCGCATCCAGACCGGGACCTCGGCAGGTGTGCTCTGCAGGCTGCTCAGCCGCCTCCGGTGCTGCGGCTTTGTGGTGGGCGGCGGTGGTTACCGAGGGCTCGCAAGCTGATGCTTATCGGAGCAGCGTGGGGAGCGTGCGAGGCTTGCCCTGGTTTTTCTCTGGTGTTGGAAGGTTTCTGGAGCCTGGTCGCTTCTCGCCTTCGGATGGCTGGATGCAGCGTGTTACGGAACTTGGCGCGTAAGGAAGACGGGCTTTTGGAGCTTCAAAAAATGAACTTGGAGAATGAATTGGTGCCCAGGTGACTTGCTGGTCTGGAGGGTGTTCTCAAAAATGTGGGCGTTTGTGTCCTGCAAGGTTTTTTCAGGGCAGAGTGCCCGATTCTGCCCTTAGGTAGGTGTGTCGTCTTCTTTCAAATGTATTTACGAAATGCATAACATATTGAAACATTTCCTAAATATTTCACAGAGCAGCTTCATTTTCAACTTGAACTTGTGGATATGTTGGAATAATAAAGTGTGATTTCTCTCTTCGCACGTCACTTTTGGAACCAAGTAGATTTGCAGTGTTGCCAGCACGAGGGATCGTATTTACCCTGTGTTACAGTTTTTGTTTCCTAGCTTAACTAGAGGCGGATTTGGAGACCGGAGACGCTCGGCTGTGTCACCTGCTTCTTCCGGACCTGTTTGGTGGGGACCCACAAGAACAGGTCTCCAGAAGTTAAAAAGATGTGGCGATCGAGGAGCTGCTGCTGTAGGAATCCGGCTGCAAGTTCTGACCCGGCCCGGGCTGTTTGTGCTGGGAAGGGATCCCGTCCCTTCGGGGAAAAGGATCCGGCTGTGCGGCCAGGCACCGTTTCTGCACCGTTTCTGCAGAGGCTGAGGAGGGCGAGGAAGGAACCAAGAGGAGGGACGTGCAGCGCTGGAGATGCCTGGAATTCCATGAAACGCAAGAGGGCACCGGCGTGGGGAAGACTCGAAGGCGAGAAGCCTGTTGTGTGCGTTAGGGAGGAGAAAATCTCTTTCCAGACCTGCTGGTCTCGTTAATGCTCATCGGACCGGCGGCTGGAGACGCTTGGAAACAAAATACCCTCGGTCCTCGCAGCCCCCGCCTGTGTTTCTCCGTCTGGGACTGTGCGAGTGGATATTTGAAGCCCGATTTTCTTTCATTTCCACACACCAACTTGCTTTAGCCCTTGAGTGATAGTTTTTCCGAATTTGAAGACTCTAGAAAAATAGAATTGTTAAGAATGGGATTGCTCAGTAAGGGATTATTATTAGGAAGAGAAGTGTCTAGTGGTGTGTTCGCTGTGCCCGTGGTTTCTCAGCCTTCCCCCTGCGCTTTGCGTCAGACACTGATGCAAAGGGGATCCCAAGGAATGTTTTCCTGCCTTTATCTGAACAGCTGGAATGCTCATGTGAACACAGCCAGTAAAATCTCCCAGTGCCTTTGTTTGCTGGCTGTGCAGTGTATCTGTTCCTTCAGGAAATCGTAAGCCTTGTGCTCCCAGTGTGTTTGAATGGCTTTAACCCCCGTTTTTCTGTGTTCCCCGGCACTCTGGGCAGGCCTGGTGCAGCAGCACGTTTGCTGTCGCTGGGCTGATCGGTCGGTGCAGGAGCCGCTGTTTGCAGCACGGTCTGTGTGGCAAAACGCACAGAACTGCTGGGCCGGTCACGGTTTCCCCACCTCAGAGCTCTGAGGGTCCATCACCAGCTTTTCTTTGCACCCAATAGGCAGGAGAGTTTTGATTCTGCCCGCGACACGTTTTCTAACCTTTTCTGTTACAAACCAGCACGCGCTTAGAAAAAATCCTGTGTAATTTCACAACCTGAATTATTTTACAAAGCCTTGTGTGTCAGTTGTGTTATTCAGGCGTTTTTAGCTATTTTAGAATGTTAAAGCAGCTGAAGTTGGGTTTTGAAGGCTGCAGCTGCGGCCCCAGCTCAGGTCCCTCGGTCCCTGTCACCAGCACGGCACCGAACAGAGGCCGCAGGGCTCGTTCCTCCTGCTGGAGGCTGCTTCTGTGTTTAAAGTTAAACCTGCGCTTCAGTAATTTTCAAGATGAAGGGTTTGCGTTGTACTTCTGGATTTCTCTCATGCTTAACCTGCTGGTTATTCCCAAATAAAACTCTTGTTAAGGTTTTATTATTAATATAAAAAAAAATAAGGGTGTGTATGAAGAATTTCCTCAGGATTTCTGACTGACCTTTAGCTGGAACGTTATTAGTGGTGAATGTTCTTGAGCTGAAGGCATGAGAAGTGATGCCTGTGGAGGAATGATGTTTGACTTACAGATCCCATGTTGTGTCGGGTTCCCCGATTCATTCGGCTTAATTTCCTGTGTGCGTTCATCTGTCTGCCAATCTGAGCACACTGCAAGTAGGTGGTTGTCTTCTAATACAGCCAGGCTCAGTTAATACGATGCATATTGCTCGAGTTCCACTTAGATGCTTTTCTGTTCTTTAACAGCTTTTGATAATCAATAAGTGTTTTAGTCTTTTGCATAAAGAGTAATAATCCTAAGTGAGAAATTTGATGTTGATGTAAGATTGTTTGTGAGGTAAAATTTGAGGGAGGGTCAAATATGCCAAGGCGTAGGTAGGAAGTGTGAAATGCTGCCGTCTGATGCACTAATGAAGCTTCTCTGGGTGTTTCTGATCCCCAGGACTGGATTCTGCACCAGAACTCCACCTCTCACATCGAGAGCTGCCGCCAGTTACGCCAACAGTAAGGAATTGGTGTCCGGCCCCTGGGTGCTCAGCGTGCTCTGTGCCGAGGCGCTCGCTGCGTTTCGCAGCGCGATGGGGCCTGGCTGGCCCTGAGCTGGTTTGGGTCGGGGGGAAAGGCCCAACCGGGTGCTCCGGGAGCCCAGGGCAGGGCCGCGTGTCTGGAAAAGCTGCTGCGTGTGGGCAGAGCTGGGGTTCCAGCGGCAGCCGGAGCGTTGGCCCTGACGGGACGTTTTTACCCTGAACAGGTACCCCGACTGGAACCCCGAGTCTTACTCCTCCAGGAGGTAACTGCTTGTTGCTTACGGGCTCTTTTACCTTGTTGCTCTTGTAAACACGGGAGTTAATGCCGTTAATTTTCTTGTTCTGCTCCCTGACAAGCTCCATTGGTGGTGTCGTATTTTCATTATCAAATGGTGTGGGTGCTTTTGTGGTTTTTGTCCGAAGTTCATTGAGTCCTGAGAGTGGTGTAGTGTTGAAAGCTGTGTGTCAAGGCTGAGAGTGGTGTCTGTAGAAAAGGCCGAAGATGGATCTTGTTCCCCCTTGAACCTTCTGCCTGTGCCTGGGTTTGTTGTGAGTTGTTGACCTGAGGCAGCGGTGACGGAGGAGGCTGAGGCCGGTGGTAGATCCCTCATTAAACCGGGGAACTGCTTTAGTTCAGAAAGTCTGTGTCAGTAGTCTCGGGTTAATTATTGCTTTCTGCCCTGTCCAAACTCATTCTGTGTGTTTATTCCCCCAGAGATGCGGCTGACAGNTTGTTGTGAGTTGTTGACCTGAGGCAGCGGTGACGGAGGAGGCTGAGGCCGGTGGTAGATCCCTCATTAAACCGGGGAACTGCTTTAGTTCAGAAAGTCTGTGTCAGTAGTCTCGGGTTAATTATTGCTTTCTGCCCTGTCCAAACTCATTCTGTGTGTTTATTCCCCCAGAGATGCAGCTGACAGGAAGGAGAACCAGACCCCCAAGCGCCGCTCGGGCTCCGGCAGCCGCAGCCCCAGCCCCCGGCGCTCGCGGGGCTCCGGCTCCAGCTCCGCTCGGCGCCGCTCGCGCTCCCGCAGCCCCGGCCGGTACTGGCCAACGCGCCCGAGGTGCCGGAGCCCGCGGCCCACGCGGCGGCCGAGCCCCCGGCACAGGTCCCGCTCCCCGCAGCGCTCCCGGAACCCGCTGAGGAGCAGCCCCCGGCCCCGCAGGTCGGCCAGCAACGACTGGGCAGCCAGGAGCTCCGGCGGCTCTCAAGGTAAAGGGGCCGGATGCGCCGCCAGAGCGGAGCTTCCTTCCCGTGTGGGAAAACAGCCCTGGCTTCAAGGGGTTTGTCCGTCGGGGTCACCCAGGCGCTTTTGGTAGCAAAAGTCTGGTTTTGAAAGGAACTTTTTGCTGTGGCTTTGTGACAAGCTAAGAAGAGAATGGGCGTTCTGAAAGCTCCGAAGTTTTCCTGAGCTGCTGTCCCAATCGGTTAATCAGCGCAGTAACTGCTCAACAAGGGTCTGCTCCAAGCGTGCTCGGAATTTGAACCAGTGAGGACAGTCAGGGATTGAAAAGAACTGCAATGTCGTGTTCAGCATCAAAAGCTGGTTCTGCAAGGCAGTTGAGCTGGGGGGAAAGGCCGTGGGCTGCTGAGGGGCTGCACCGAGGGCGGCGCGGTGTGCAAGGACAGCGCAGTGATCTGGGGGAATTCTGTGGAGACAGGAGCACGGGGCCTGGAAGAGTTTGCATGAAACATGCGTTGTAATAGTGAAGCTCATACCGTGTTGTGACGGGGGGTCCCTCCCAGCTCAGGACATTCTGTGATTCTACCCACATTTGTGCAGCACAGTCTGCGAACGCCATGGCTGCAGCAAGGATTGTTTTGTCATATAAATAAACCAGTGTTCTAGCTCCTTCCAGGGTCGTTAAGCCAGGGACAGGACACGTGGGAATGGTTCAAAGCTATGTCAGGCGTGTCCGGACTTGACAAAAGGAGATATTTCTTCACTGTGTGGGCAGTCAAACACTGGAACAGGAGGTGGCTGGTGCCCCAGACCTGTCAGTGTTTGAGAGGCATTTGGACGATGGCCTTAATAATGTTCTTTAACATTTGGTCAGGCAGTTGGACTAGATGATAACTGTAGGTCCCTTCCAACGGAACTATTCTACTGTTATTTACAGACCATCTCTGCTAGAGTGTGACTGAAGTTCTCTGACCTGAGCGGCTCTTGAGGTAGAGTGGGGAGTGGGCTGTGAAACCTGAACTGTAAAAAACTGAACAGTGAGATATGTACCTTTTCTTCTAAAACCAAACCAACCAAGCCCGGTTTGTCTTCCCTTCCGCTCACAGACAGAAAACCTTCTCTGGAGACAGTGGTGAAAACGCTGAGACCCGACTTCGTAGCGGAGATCACCAAACATAAGTCGCTTCAAGCAGCGGGGCAAGGGCCTTCGGGCTCAGGAAAACCCCCACGCTCGCACCAGGCGGTGGGGAAGAAGCCGCTGAAAACACGAGTTTCTGCAAAGGCTTTGAAGAAAGTTGTGACTGCGGTAGCTGGGTCGAGTTCTTCACCTCCTGAAGCGGGTGATTTACCCCAGAGCCAAGAAGCTGAAGAGGATGAGGAAGACGCGTCCACAGGAGCCGGCGGAGCTCATCCCACTGCTGACAACAGGGTGAGCGGCTGCAGGTTTTCTCTGTTTTCCAGAATGTGGTTCGTATCTCATTGCGGGGGGCACTGGTGGAAAGGTGAACCGTTCTGTTTGCTGATTCTGTGCAACAGATAATGCGTCTTCATGCAGGGATTTGCTGGCTGCCGGGGAGCGTGGTCGTTTACACAGCAAGGGTTTTGTAACAGATGTGAAGCAAAATCTCTCTAGAGCTTTGCAACAGCAGGGAGAAGAGTCTGCTAATTTGAGTCCTGGTTCTAGGCACTTGTTTGTGCAAACTGTGAGTGATGAGCTCTGGTTGGAGGAGCTTATTGTGTAATTAAAAGTATAAAATCATAGAAAGTCTTGAGTTGGAAGGACCCACGGGATCACGGAGTCCAACCCCTGTCCCTGCACAGCACACCCCACAGCTCACCCCGTGTGTCTGAGCACGCTGTCCAGTCTCTTCTTGAACACGGTCAGGTTGGGCCGTGCCCCCTCCCTGGAGCCTGTTCAGTGTGCAGCCCCTCTGGGTGCAGAACCTGTTCTGAATGTCCCACTGACCCCCTGCACATCTTCTGCCAT
>VWYH01010061.1:4392-166829 GCA_013399365.1 Pampusana beccarii
ATTCTTATTTCACTGCACCCCAAATAATCTCCTAACCTAATATCCGAACCTGTATCTTATGTTATTGGAGTGCTAACTAACTGTATAAACCCTGTTTTCCAATCGGTTTATCGGCAGTACTTTTCCGTCCGGAATAAAGTTTGTTTTGGACCTTGTTGTCCGCCTAAACTTATTTTTGGGGTGCCTCCATGACACCCAGTTTCCAGACACATCACCCGCAGCACTCAGCACTGGGTACTGGGGACAAGCCTTCGGGCACTGCCATGTGCATACACATGATGACCCTGAACCTCACTTGAAGTCTTGAGGAATCTGATTCTTTTCATTTAACTGATGTAAATAAAAGCAAATACAGGGAGCAAGCAGGGCATAAAGATATGCTATCGCAAAATAACTGTGAGCAGTGTTACAGTAACCCACCGCCCACAGAAACAGTTGCTCCAAATATAAACCATGATAAAGACACATTTGTAGCCATAAAAGACACCAACTCAGAAGAGCACATGTATTTACCTAGAATACCTGTAAGAGACATTCTTTTTATAGCAAAAATGGCACGTAAAGCACTTAGAGGCACCTCTAAGTCTCCCCAGAGCTCTCACAGCCCCAGCGCTCACTGGGGTTACAGCAGCAAGCACAGAACAGCAACTAATGCTGTGCTCAGCAGCCAGCTCGAGGGACAACCTGGAGGAGGCAGAAGCATTGAAAAAAAAGCAAACCAAAAAACCAAACAACTCAATGCTCCTTTTAAGAAAGTGGTTTAAACCACTATACTTAAAAAAAAAAAAAAAAAGGAAAAAAAAAGAAAGAAAAAAGGTAAGCCCATAGTATTTCAACAAGCACAGCAACTTCTTCAGCTTTCTCAAGACAGGGTAACTCACAGCAAACGGAAGAACAAAACAGTAGCCCTGAACATAAGCAAACAGACAAAGGAAAGAAAAACAAACAAACAGATAACAAATGACAATCAAACCTGCAGCCACTCTCTCCAGCCCTCGAAGCACCACCAAGCATCCCCTCCCCTCGGCTGCACGGCGCCATTTTGAGTTCCAGAACCATCCCCCTGGGGCCAGCAGGGCAGCCACACAGAGGGGCCGGGGCAGCCAGAGTGCTGTGTGAGGGGAGTGACAGGATCGGTGGTGTGAGGGGATCCGCGGTGCGAGGGATCCACGGTGCGAGGGATCCGCGGTGTGAGGTGAATGGCGGTGTGAGGGGATAGGTGGTGCAAGGAGATCTGCAGCACAATGGGAGCGGCTCGTTCTTACCTTCTGCTCCCACGTTTCACTGGGAGTTGTGCTGCATGTTACGCAGTTTCGTTCTCGGAAGAGAAAAACGGAAAAAAACCCGAATCTTATGGAGTTAATCCTTTTTAACTGAGTGCTGCTGTGCAGTTCAAGATGACTTAGGCCTCAGGCTCGAGGATTGGTTTGTCCAAAAAAGTAGCTTCATGCAGGGAAATCGTTGTAAAATACAACTTAAATAGAAATGCTTACAACGTTAATGTCTGGCCAGCAAGAAGCAGGTGGTGTGTTTATTTAAACATTTTCTCATCATACTAGAAGCCCCCATGAAACACTTTGTGCCTGAGAACTAGAAAATGAGTCTGTCAGCTCTGAAAATTGCTCTGACCAATTTAATTTCCCTATGTAAACTGGGTGAAGCCTTCACTGCAGTACTGAAACGAGCTTTTGAAGCTATTTTGGCTTCAAAGGTGCAGCTGTTGGGGTGACAGGAGCCCCTGTGGGGCTGGGCCGGCCCTGGGGCGGCACTGCCGGCGTCAGGCCCTGGACAGGACGGGCCTTGGACGGACATGGGCTGCAACCGCAGCTCGAGAGGTGGAAAACACACTGGGCTCCAACCTGGAAGAGTGTTCCAGCCCAAAGCACTCTGAGGTGAAATTGTCCTTGCTGTGCTCCCAGCTACGTTCTGATTTCTTTCACGTAGAATAAAAGCAAAATCATAACTGGCTGCTGGAGATGGAAGTGAAAATGAAGATGGAGGCCTGGAGAGTTGTCCTGCCTCCAGTGGTTTCCATCCCTGAGTTAATGCAACTTGTGGTCTTAACATGTTCCACCACATCCTAAAATGGGTGACATAATTACTAACAGGGTCCTTGATGCCAGGTTGGAGCCCTTCCTCTGTTCCTAACTCTCTGAAAGTAGATATTCATAAGTGAACACAGGATCAAGCTTCCACTATAGAAACTGCTGCAGTGACTTGGGTTATATTAGGACAGTACTAAAGTCAGTAGGGGTTACTTACATGCAATAGAGAGAAACACAGAGCCTCAGGGGTCCACTAAGAAGTCTCTGAAAATCAGGTGGAGAATATTTGTAATAAAAGTGTTACATGATATTTATGCCTGTTGTCTCTACCTGCCATAATCCAGTCCACTAGCTATCTTTTCTCAATTTATGTTATGGACTGTGAAAATGAGTTATCTTCTGGTTTATGTAGGATTAAGAAAGTTTCCCCTCCATCCCCATAATCCAGATAAATTATATCCACTCTGTCCTGCCTACTCAGAGCTACCAAGCACATTCATCTTGCCTAATCTTCTTTTCCAGGATCCATGCTGACTACCCCTTAAGCAATTACATACATCTAAATGTTCTGTGTACATAATTGCTCTCCATGTATTTTCTGCCACTGAGATCAGATTTACAAGCCTGCAGTATTCTCAATCTTCTTCCAGTCATTCTGCTTCTATTAGATGCTTGCTGGTGCCTAATGCTGTACTTTGTCCTTTAATAAATTATCAGTAAAATACACACTTTTTGTGAAGAGAAAGTAAAAATGGGCACCACTAAGGCTCAAGAAGGAAAACTTTCTAAACGATGTGTATCTGCTCCCACACAGCCTAGAGGCTTTTCCCTTCGTACAGGCCCGACAATTCGGAAAGCCAAGTTGACAGAGCCTTTCTCAGCAGTTTCCTGGCTGGGGGGCAGCCGAGCAGCTCCTGACCCACTGGCCACAGCCCCTCCGCACCTGGCTGGGGAGCAGGTGCTGCGGGCAGCCCTGGGGCAAAGGCCCGGGGAGGCTTCCCCAGCGCTGCCCCGCAGAGCCTGTCTGGCCGCTGGACCCCAGAGCATTCTGCCCTGTGTCAGGGCTGGCCCCACGCTGCAGCCAAACCCAGCCAGCGCCAGGGAAAAGGGGCTGCAGGGCCAGCGGCACCTCAGGGCCCTGGCATCTGCCTGCAGTGTACCCTAATGATCCAAATTGTGTCTCTGAGCCTATCACTCCACTATTAAATACATTCCCTTGCGTCTTTTGTATCTGTTGAGTATTTCTTCTGTTTCCTATATTGTCCCTAGTAGTTCTTGATGTACTGTTTGCCTTCTGCATTATATCTCTCCTTTCTCTACCGGAAGTCCTCTGCAAAATCAAACAAAAGAGTTTGCTGACCTTCCATCCAACTCCACATGTATTGCCCCAGAGAAAGAAAGAAGTAAGAGTCCTTTGCTCTGAGCTGTGAGGGGTCCAGAGCCAGTCTTTCCAGATTTCCCCTCCTTTTGTCTGGACTTCTTGTTTCTACCTCACTCTCTTCCCTTCCTCTGTGTTAGTTTAACATTGACGTTCAGAAGTGAAGCCTCTAGATCTGTGGGGTATGCAGGCACTTACCAGGAATGCCCCCATGGTCACAGTTGGATGAATCAGGTTTCCAGAAGCCAAAGAAGCTGCCTGTACTTTTCTCCTGATAGAATAAACTAGAACAGTTCTCAGCAGGAGGGAGGAGGACATTGTGCAAAGCTCCCCACTTAAATGCAATGAGTAGATAATGTAGAGAGGGGATGTCAAAAGTACAGGTATAAATATTCAAATAAGCATTTTGCGTCCAGTTCACATTGGCTGGATACATAATAACCCTTCTGTGCTTTTAAAAGTCAGGTTGAAACGAACAGTACCCTTATGAAGTACGCAGGCTATGTGTGCATTAGAGACAAGCACTGCCTGCTGCAGAATGCTTAGGGACGTAGCGTTTATGATGCGTATTTGCGTGTTCTACTCCATGCCTGGCTCCCAAACAGCCCTGAAATGCCTTTGTAAAATAAAAATGTATCACGTATTGAACATTGCTAACATCTCAGTATGATGAAATACGTCTGTAAGACAGAGGTTTGCTTTTATGGTATTGTTATTTACATCTTATTTGCATAGAGAGATAAGATGAATATTACATATGTTAATATTTTAGTTATTCAGTTAAGGATATCTTCATTTACACTAATGTTATTTGTTTTCAGATAGAGGACTTTGTTTATGGATACTGGTTATGTTATACTTCCACTGTGTCTCTTTATGCTTTTCTTGTTCTTAGTATCTGTTTCCTTTGTGTATCGCTATCATCAGTGTACACAGTTGCATTTATACTGGAGCTAACCATCCACTAAAGACTTGAAACAGTCATGCACAAGACTTGGTTCCTTTTGTATTGCCTGTTCTTGCAAGGAACACTAAAACCATTCCAAGACTGTTGATTTTCAATTCATATTCATTATTTTGAGAAAATATACAGAACATCATGCAGAGGAACATGTTTTGCTTTCATTTGGACACTTCTTTTCACAAACTCAAGTCTTCCTACTGTCTTCCTGTGAAAACTGAACTTAGGCAAAGTAAAGCCTAAGGCACGTTTGTTTATTTTCAGTTCTTCAGATCTCCACCATCTTCTGAAGCTCCACTGTTGCAGAGCATGTGCTGCTCAAAATATTTCTCTTCCCACTCCCGCTAGAATACCAAAATATATAATTCATCTTGACCTTGTGCCTTGTCAGCTTTTAATACTTCTAATTGCCTGTCTGCTCCAGCATAACCATAAAACCTCTTAACATCTCACTCCAGTTTCCAGGATTTGACCTTCTTCAGTCTTTCTCATGAATAATAGCCCAAATAAATTCATTTAGACTACTGACGGTGCCAGCATCATTCATCTTCATCATTTCTTACTGGATTTTCCCCCTGGCTATTTGCTGCTTATGAATATAAAATAATGTTTGACTTATTTCTACATGTTCTTAATTCACTTAACCTTTTTCTCTCATAGGATTGTAGGATAATCCAGGTCAGAAGGGACCACTGGAAATCTCTAACCTGACCTCCTGCTCTAAGCAGGGTCAGCTCTGTGGTAAGGACAGGTTGCTTTATTCCATCTGTTCTTGAAAATCTCCAAGAACAGAGACTGCTCAGCATCTCTGGGCAACCTGTCCAGTGCTCGACTGTCCCCATGGTGTGAAAGGCTTTCTTTATGTCCAGCCTGAACCACTCAGGTTTCAGTTTATGTCCGTTGTTTCTTGTTCCATAGCTCTTCAACAGCTCCCTGTCTGCCAGAACCCCAGAGCCTTTCCTGCAGAGCTGCACCTCAGCCTGGTTCAGCTGCAGAAGTTTCTTCCTTCCCAGGTACAGCACTCGGCATTTGTCCTTGTTGAATTTCCTAAGGTCTCAGTTGTCCATTCCTGCAGCCTGTTTAGATCCATCTGAGTGGCAGCCTTGCCCTTCTGCATACCAGCTGCTCCTTACTATTTGGTGCCACCTGCAGCCTTGTTGAGCACACACTCCATTGCCTGCCCCAGCTCCTAGATTCATCCCATTTGCTTCTGTCAGCTGTTACAGAGAAGGACACCATTTTCTTCACAGTAGAAACGGTGCAGTTGGCATTGTCCTTCCGATATTTGTCTGAAGGCTGGTGTTTGCCTCAGAGATGAGTTCTCCAGGGTTGAACTAACATAAACTTCAATTGTTGAACTGATTAAACTTACATGGGATATTTGTGCTACCTCTTTATATCTCCTGAGGCTACAGAACTAAGTGGCTAAGACTGGAATACAAATCCAAGCTTCTTTTTTATTGATTCTTTTCCCTTCGCTCCAGTGAAGCTTTTTCCCCCCATACCTTATTTGCCCATCCATCATTCAGGACTTTCTAAACTACTGTCCTGATTTTCCTATATTCTAATAACTCATAACTGGCAAGCTACTCACTATTAGATGATGATCGTTAATTCTGAAAATTAGACCATTTGCTTGTTGAGTTAAAAATAAAAAGATACTGGTTGAATCAACAGAGAAGAACATAACCTGGTATTTGAAACGGTAAAGTACAGGGCTGTTCTGGAAACTTCCCACACAGGCAACGGCAACAAGCACAACAAGCTGTGCATCAGACATATCAGAAAATAATATATACATATTCATACATAAAATGAGGATCAGAAACTCCAGGCGTTTTAATAATTCCTCCTGATGTCTGAAATGATTTGTGTGCTGGCGTACCGGTGGAGGGAGGCAGAGGATAGCAGGACATCAGAAAATGGTTTTTATGTATAATCAGGCATTAAAAGTACATCAGCCTTGAAGGTTCAGAAGAGGCTTTTCCTGGACAAATGGGCCAAATGTGTCTTTTCTACCTTCTGGCAGTGGGCCAACCTGAAGGACCTAGAGCCTTTTACCACAACTGTGAACCATGTAACCTGTTCTCTTAACTCAAATGGTAGAGGCCTCTGTGTTGGTATAAGAGGACGTTCTATAAAATGTTTCTCTAATTTCTCTGCTCTACTACTAAGTAGTGTGTGAGTTTTCCCAGATTTCTTTAAAGTAAAATCTACAAGATGTTTAGCTCCTCCTTTGCCTTTTACCAACAAAACAAACCCATAAAATGCAGTGCAAGCCCTATCTGCACGTATTCTTACTAGTACAGAATTGTCAGTGGGGCTGGGTAGAAGCAGCGGCTTTGGCGATATGATCAGGCCCATCCCCCTGTGATGGCACTCACTGCTGTAATCACCAGTTCCTAGACTGCAATAAAAAGATTTGGAACTTAACTGTTCCACTCTTCGATGCTGATATGAATTACAGTAACCCCAACAGGGTACTATCAAAACTTAAAAATCCACATAAGGGGACAATCTATATCCTTACCTCTCATCAAGGTACTCCCAGGCATTGACGCTTTGAAGTTTTATGCCTGTGTTTAAACGTAAGCATGGTAAGGAACCCTACTGAAATCAGTGGAACATGAAGCACAGACAGAAATATTTTCTGTAATAGTTTTCTTAAGGTAATTCCTAATCCCTGCTGTCCACACACTTTTTCTTTCTCTAGAACTAGTAAGGACAATTTGTCATGCTGGCAAATGCCCTATAACATTACACGGCAGTCATTATTTTGGAAGCTAGTGTCACAAAACAGCCAATCCTCCTCAGGAGCCCTTTCTCAGGTTATAAAGAAGCCATTTCAGACAGAAGTCTCATTTCTCTAAGGTTTTAATTAAATACTAATTCAGGCAAATAAGAGTTACAAAGTAAATAAACCACACCACAAAGCCACAGGTTCCCTGAGCTCAAAGCTACAACTCAAGGTCCCTCAGGACAGTGCTAAGCTTACCATTCAATTTATCTCTGAACTCCAAAATCTCATCAGAACAGTGTATATTGTAGGAGGCTGTATATTTTATTACAGTTTATCTAAGCTCCTGTTACGCTGTAATCCCTAGATACTCAAGCATTTTTATATGTGACTGGTTGTAAAGTAACACATTAAACCAACAGCTTAAATAAAGATGTGCCACTTAAAATGAATATCCAGTTATGATTTAATTGTAGAGCATGTGGGAATAGAATGGTTAAAAACACATTACACAAATACTGAAGCAAAAAAAAAAAAAAGCCCAGACAACAATATGACTGGAATTCATAGTCTTCTCACTGTATTTCACAGAATTTGAGATGTTCTGAGTGGTATCCTTCTTATTGTAAAATACACTGAGGAAAATCCGCAACCCCACCGCTTCAATCGTACTCCCCATGTTTCACAACAGCCTTTAAAATGCATCTTCTCAAAAGCCTGCAATGGGTATGGGAGGAGAAGCTACTGATATGGTTGCATCTGAAGCCACTTGTAACTTGACAAATCAGTCTATTAATTCTGAGCAGACTGCAGAACAACTGCAGCCTCATGGGGTGATCTGGATATCAGAATGTTGTTGCTCCTTTGCTCAGAGATTTGGGTGCAAATTGCTTCTGCCCTCCTTTAGCTCTAGTAATTTACCATGGAACAGACAGGTGCATTGATCCCTTGGCCAGATCCTCTTCCAGACAGCAGATTGGAAAAATGCTAACATGCCATTTTGTAACTTACATTTATTTTTGTGTGATGAACAATGTCACCAACTTCCAGTTTTATTTGAAATCTACTGCATAACATACAGTATTAGAGATGCTAAAAGGTTGTTTTGGACTGAAATTGTCTTCCTAGAGATTTTCATGTAAATTTGCAAAAACGTGGCTCTTAATCAAAGGGATTTAATAGATCATCTGATTTTCCCATTTCACTTTCAGCCCATAAACTGTGAATCCCAGCATACTAAAGCAGAGTGGATATGTAGCGCTGTGACATCAGTTTTATTTTGCTTTCAGCATTTAACAGAGAAAATATTAAATTTTGTAATTTAAGAGAATCTAGCACTCCAGAATCCAGCAAGTTCACTTCATACAATTATGGTTTTGGGGAGGAATTTTTTTTGCAAAATCTTTACCAAATTGGGAATTTGTCTATTAGCAAATAGGAAGTTTGGAATGCAAGGAGGCAGTTTAAACCTTATTTTTTGAAAAAAAACTGGCAACAACCTGTTTTATAAATCTGATGGGCATGAAAAGTCCAGCTGTGCACAAAAACCCTTGGAGGTTACACCACTGGCACTTCTGCTACAGAGTTTCTACTGGAAAGCACCCATTTTTTATACCTTAGCACTTCCCAAAACAGTTAAGAAATTCCCTCAAATGACTCACTCCTGAAAAACGTCAGGTTTCTATTGAACCCACTGGAGCCCAGCTTTCTGGGCAATTGGTCGTAGCTATTGCTTCCTAGCTTCAAGACCACTGGTCTAATTAGAAGTCTCTACCTTCCCCAACGGCTTTTCAGTTTATCAGTTACGAGAAGCGTGCCATTTGCAGAACTGATCCAGACTTCAGTTACTTGCAACACACTTTTAACAGCAAAATGAGTCAAGTGACAAGAACGACAACTTTGTGAAGGTTTACAGTGACAACCTTCTCATAGTGCCTCAGGCTCGCAGTAAAGCAGAAAGGATGGAGTTTAAAAACAGAATTTTGTCACTGAAGAACACCACAAAACTCTTTTCTGTGCGCAGACATGAACAGATATCACTGCTATGAAGCCATGCAAATAAAATTAGCTTTAGAAGGTAAAGGTACAAGAATAAGCCAACAAGTTACATATCTCTTGAAATGGAGTACATAGATTTTAATCATTTTTTTACATTACAATATTGTTATATCCTAGAAGAATAGTGAAGACCTAGAAAAGAACTGAAACATAAAATGCTAGTTTAGTTTTACTTTCATTTTTTTAGGGACAAATCTGTATGGTCTTTATCTGATATTTATGTAGAAATAAATCAGAAGAGACCAGATGATACAAGAAACATCATTTCATTCATGAAAATCAATTCTTTGGGTTTAGAAGGCTTGGAAGATAAAAAGTGAAGTGCATCTTTGCAGTCTGAACAGAAAATGAGACTTCAAAACCAGTGACTTTTACTTCTTTATCCCCTTAGCTGCCAGAGAGCAATGAATACATGAATATAAAGATCAAATAACCCCAGAATGAGGATTCAAGCAGGACTGACTCTATATTGCCATACTTTCACAATCACTAAGCTGGCAGAAACTGGCAACTGCTTCTGAAAAAAGAAGCCATTCTTCCCTCTGCATACAAAGATCGTGCCTCATGCAATCACTATGATTCTGACCCTGAACAGTTCCAAGCTCTTGTTGACCAGACACACACAGAGCCACAGAGCCAGAAAGACAAAGCCAGAGAAGAAAAGACCGATTCTTTCAACAGCAACAGCGCTTCAAAGTGACTGGAAAATTCTGGTACTGGTTCCACTGTCTTGCAATATCCATAGTGCTCTCCTAGGTATCTATAGCCAAAGGAGGGAAATGTCCTGAGGGGTGTCTGTCTAGTAATAAAGGGTCTTGCATACTACAGTCTCTCTTTACAGGGGGTGAATGCTGAGGACACAGATCCCCTTCCACAAGCTATAACTGACTAGTCTTTTCTTCATAGAAACGACAGGTATAACTACAAAATTTTAATTTGCTGCTGGGACCCTTGAAGGAAGGATTCCTCATTCTTGACTTGGTATGGAAAAGGTAAGAGGAACTGTTGTTTCTGTATTTTGGTTTAAACATTTAAGTCAAAGATGACAGACTGTTACTGATTTTGTAGCTTATATTTACGAGCTATGATTTTCACCTTTTAAGCAATAAGAACATTTATTTTTTGGTCAGGAAAAGCATGTACTGAACAGATGTGACATTTAAGAACATACTTGCCTTTTGCCTTTGGAATGTCTCACAGCCTCCAGATTACAGTAATAAAAAAATGATAGTCGGATGGAGTTTGGTGTTTATTTTTTAAAGACTACATATGGAGCAAGATGGAAAATACATTGCGAAATATAGATTGCTAAATTTTATCATTAACACGCTGAAATAAGGTCTATGTTTATCTGAACAGAATCCGTATCTTAACACATATTTATACAAAAGAATTTCATATCTCAGCTTGGGACCTCACACATTGAATTTTGACAGCTTGATGTTCATGATCACTTTGCCAGAATTTAGGCAGAATTACCCCAAAACTCCTGGTTAAGAGGATTAACAAAGTGAAGCTTCTATCTAGGTTATGCTTTTGAGCCATGCTGTAGAAGTTAATGCATGAACGGAGCTGCCCATTTAATCCAGTTATAGTCAGTGTGACTTACTTCAAAACCTTTTAGGTCGGTTTTCCTTGCACTTCAAAATAATTTTTGAATTGTCAAAACTGCACCCAAGACGTTTTTTAAAAGCACTAGTAAGTATACCCTTGGAATGCAGTCTAGCTGGGAATAGAGTTTTCATTGAACACAGCCTTTGAATAGATCTAAACAACTTTTTGTAGAAGTGATGCAGTAGGAGGTAGGAAAACGCACATTGCCTTAACATTTGATTTTTATGTGTCTTGGGTCATCCAAATATTCAAGCACACAATCACATTTTTTGATACACCTCTTGTCGTCTTTGTATGTTCCAGTCATACTGGCATACTTAGAAACTTACTTCAGAGTTACAGCACTTCATTGTAACCAGCTCCAGACCCTTCATTTTCAAATGAATATATTGTCCCTCTTTTTGCAGTGAAAAAAATTAAGTATTAAATTATTTGTCTGCCTGTGTTGCCTGCAGCAGTTGCAGTGGTCTTAAGAGACCACTGGCTGCTGTACAAACCAGGGCAGGTGGAGGGGCAAATGATACTTTTATTTGGCATTTCAGTGTTAAAGCACTAAGACTGGGAGTCACTTACTTGCTCAGTGCGAGAGAAATTCAAAATTGCAATTCTCTCCTCCCAGTAAAATGCTCAATTCATCCCTATTAGGTGCTTTACATTGGGGAAACAAGTCGGCCTTTTTCCTTCTTGGTCAAACCGCTCCATTGACAACAATGGATGCGCCAATGAAGTTATACCAGCTGAAGGGCATGGATACTTAAAGCACTTTCCTGTAGGGGGAAGAGACAATTTTGCATCATCTTGGGGTAAAAAAAAAGGGCACTTTGATTAAAAGAAAAAAGAAATGGATACTGCCCTGGTTGGTACTGTAACATCCACTTTTTTTTTTTCGGATCTAGCAAAACAAGCAATTTGAGAACAGTTTAACAAAAATCATCAGTAAGTCCACAACTGCTTTCCAAATAGTAATGTATTTTGCCATGTTTTTAAAATGGAAACAAAATAAAGAGAACCACTTAAAGAATTATTTTGCTACTTTAATAAAATACTGTAACTTCTGATTATGTATGCCAAGGAAAACAAACCCAAACCAAACGCAATAGCAAGCCTACTGTCCACACCTCAGTGTTCCTCAGTTTTCTTCTTCTTGTAGCTTTTAGCCCCATCTCCAATTTTTCATATGAGTTTTAAATTTACTGTGATTTTTGAAAAACCATGATGTCAAATGTAATAAAAACTTAGCTGCCTGCAAGTGGAGGGGATGTACTCAGAATCTTCCTGATCAAGCACTGAGGCCCAGGATGTTTCAGGCTCTACTTTCAAAACCTCCTGTACCTTTTTTTGTGTGTGTACATTTATAATATCCCCAAGGCAGCAGCACAGTGACAGCAAAACACTGATCTAATCTAATCCAATCTAACCTAACTCTGGAAATAGTTCTTTGAGTTAAGGATGATAAAAGAAACAAAACCAAAACCCAACACTGAAAGAGCACACAGATTTCAAGAAGAATTGCTAATATTTATGATTCAGATAAACAAACCCTGATGACAAAGAAAGAATCGACAACTGTTTCTCATGCTGGCAACAGATATTTATTGTCATTTTGGAGATAGGTTACCACATGTATATCAGGACTTCAGACTAAAAACAAATTTGGATTATCAAG
Source organism: Pampusana beccarii (assembly GCA_013399365.1). NCBI lineage: Eukaryota > Metazoa > Chordata > Aves > Columbiformes > Columbidae > Pampusana > Pampusana beccarii. Next base: position 16,852 of record VWYH01010061.1, read on the forward strand.
TCTTAGCATATGCCAGTTGGAAATTAAAGAACTCGATGTAAAGCTGACCTTTAGAAGATCTTCAGTTGGTCTGTGTCCCAGCCCACTTTTTTTGGTTTTTTTTTCATGAAAAGCTAAACATCTCTCTCCCACCCCCACCTTCATTTCAACCTCAGAAAAATAAATCATCATCCAAATGCATCTTTTCCTAGTAATCCGCTGGCAATCTCAGAATATTTGATTCTACAACTCGAACAGGAAGCTAACCTGTACATCATCCACTTTACTGGGCTACTGAGTCCAACTTCAAGGACTAGAGCTAAGCAGATTAAAGATTTGCTTATATTAGACTACTGTGGTTCCGTTATTATGGTGCAAACCTTCACCACAGGCGCTTTGCTGTTCCAGGACAAGATACATCAGTGCAAGATCCAACAGTCTGTGCAAAAGAAGCCGCAGTACTACAAATTCTTAAAATACCTTTCCTCTCCACCTCACATGTATTGCCTAACAAACATCTCCCTCCCACTAATTTCAACAATCCCAAATACTGCCCCGAAAAAGAGATAGATGAAGACATTTCATGCTTTTATAGAAAAAGCAAACAATCTTCAACTCCAGTCTCCCCACCCAAAAAAATAACCCGGGTCAAAACTATTTGTTCCCACCCTCCCAACCCCCTTCTAGCTTTTATATGTCACCAATAAAATAAATGAATACAACTTACTGTACAAATATGAAGCTGCAGGCATTCAAGTTACAGAATATTCTGAAGATATTTCAAGCATAAAAAGTACACTTGATAATTGCAAAAATAAAGTTTCACTTTCTTAAAAAACATTTTGATCAGAGCTCAAGCAAAACAAACATTTAGCGATACCTAATTCAGTTTAACGTCATAAGAACACCACCTCCAGAAGTTAAAAACAAAAAACCTCAGATTTTTGGTGATAAAGTAACTGAATATGTCTTTTAATGAAGAGAAATGGTATATACACAACGATGGCACAGACCTTAAGCATCAACAACAGAATTCAGCCAAGAGTAAGTCTACAAGTGATCTGAGTCATTCTTAGCATCAAATGGCACTGATTACTGAGAACCACAATCTGCTAGGAATAGACGTTAAGTTAGATTGGTATGAACGGAAGGAAAGATCCATGACATCAAATAGGCTCAGTTTTTGACACTGAACTTTTTATAGGCTAACAGTTCCACTAGTGCAAGACCATATGTTTACCTGATTAAATGAAAACTCATAAATGTCACAATTTAAGAACACTCATACAAAACTATTTTTTTCTTTTAAAAAAGTGCCACATACCATACTTTTACTAAAAAAGTTACAAACTAATGGAAGACTGTCTGCCTCCATCTCTTGTCAACAAGGAAAGGCCAAAGCGATTCCTTGATCCCAGCTCGAAATGGTGTTCTCTGACCTATCCCCAGCATCTCCAACTTGGAGCAGTCTAGCTGAGCATTCCTCGGACGAAGAGCACCCACAACTGGACAATCAGTAATCTAGAAAACAAACAGAAAAAACCCAACACACCAACAAGTAATCAGAACTGACGGAAAAATAGTTATTCTTATATATGCTCATTTAGAAGTTACCCCTCATAGCTTTCTATACAGGTGCGTCCCTCTCCTCCCCTCCAGCTATTTTGTGTGTTGCATATTTTTTGTCTGTGCTTTTTTTTGTTTGTTTAGGGGGTGGATTGTCTGTTTGCTTGTTTTATGGTTAATTTCATTTCGACATAAGAGATATCACGCAGAGCGACATGACGTCTAAATTTGAATTGTTCTCACTTAGTTACTGCTCACCATTTATGCTTTTCCATGTTTTACTCCTATTTTCACCCTGTGACTATAATCACAAAGTAAAAAATGCTCTAAAATGTTGACAGAAACATGTCTTGATCAATATACTTGAAGAGAAGCATATTTAGGCAGAAAAAATTCAGACCAACTTAGTGTTCTCCACTACTTTTTTCTCCATCTTCCAAGCCACGTTCCAGTTCCAGAATCCTTGGAATTTATTTTGGAAGTAAATACAATCTGACACGTTACAGTCTCACAGCATTGTCAGTGTGTCTTTTAAGAGGGGTCTTACTTTTAAGTGTCAATAAAACTGCAGGAGAGGTGTTTTAAGCAAAGCAAAAATTATTTGAATTTAAGTGAAGGTTTTCAGAAATAAATTTGGACATTGAAAAGTTCTTGCAGATTCCTACCTTCAAGTTAATGTTTTGTCAATCTGTAAGCTTTTTTAAGGACAAAAATACAACAAAAAATATGGATTTACTTGTGACTAAGGGTAATTGTTGTGCAGAAATACCGTTACACTACAGACTGCAAAACTGGTTACCGACTGAGCGGGAAATTTTCATATTTCAGCAGGTCAAAGCAGCTGTTGTTTTTCCCAGTTAGATACCAGACAGCGTCCTCAGCAATACATCTGCTGTGCTAGACATACACAGATCATCCTGAAGAGGAAGCTTATTTCTATAGCTAGTGTGAGACCTACTACTTAAAGTACAACCATCTTCCTACGGGTCAAACAACACATCACTTACTGGTCTCAAGTGGCTGCTGGGGAGGTTGAAAGCATCAGCAATTGCACATGCCATTTCATACTTAGTCATCTGTTCATTGCCGGACCAGTGAAATGTTCCTTTTACTGATGGATCCTACAAAAGAAACAGAAAGCACAGGTGAAAAAAAGCAGCTAGCAAGCTGTCAGACTGATTCCCACGCAAGAATTGTGCAGAATAACCTTCCAGCAAGACCCTATCCTGAAAGGAATGTTACAGCACCTCACTGATGCTCTAGAAACGTCTTGTGCATTTGCAGAGAACCTGACTAGGGACTGAGACTGAAAACTGGTGTTACACATATCTGACCCGACTTTTCACAAACAGCTTGGAGTCTGGAGAATTACCACAAGGGAAAGGAGCGAGCCAACCAACCAAATACCCAACCAAGGCAAAGAGCTGGGGAGGAGGAACTCGGCTCTTCCATACAAATCACTCGAAAACAAATGCAAAAGTCACCACAGACACGCTGAATGTCAAACTGCAAACCATGGGGAAGTCCTATCAAACAAATTGATCGTACCACATCCACCATACGGACATGGTCCATTTTTTTCCAAGTTATATGTATGAAAAATAAAGGTGGTTGGTTTGGTTTGTTACCTTGCAAAGGTGCTAATCTGAAGATGCTGTTGTGAATGAACACATTCAAATCTTTAAATCAAGTGGCTTGTTTTTGCCACTTCAGTGTTCTTAATCCCATATGCAAAGGCATCTTTGACAATGACATTCAACCACCGTGTTGGGTTTTTTTTAGTCCCAAATGGCAGTTTGTAAAAGGCATATTAGAGTAAGTTGGGTGTTTGCACTTCTCTCCTGTATATTAGAAACACACAACAATTTTCAGGGGATCTGTCCCACCAGTTCACTCAGTTTTGTTTCAAACATCAGAATATCCACAAACTCATGTAACCATATTGTAGTATTACACCAGCTCTATCCTCCCTCCTACTGTTCCAGAACTGCAAAGAATAATGCAGGTTATACGCAGTTCTCAGTTTTTCAGAAACAAAGCCAAGAACTCCAACCCATTTTAGTCGGAAAAGGCTTGATTGTTTAAATTCTTACCAGCATTCTCTTCTCCGCTAGTTGTCTGCAAACAGCTGCCACATCCTTCACGTTAGTAGGAAATCTTTGTTGCCAGTGGTCCATGTTGGCAGATTTATTACTGAACTGAACTTTGTCAAACATAACAGTCACAGCGCTTTCCTCCAGTCTTTCCACCTCTCCATACAGGACAGGAATCCTAAGTACTGCAGCACCTAAAAGAAAGAGCATTTTTAAAGTACTAACACTGTTAGGAAGAGGTATGAATGCTGTAGTATAACTTGAAAAGTGTTAAGAAATATGTTGGTGATATTAAGCATCAAGAAAAAACAAAGAAAATACAATTAAAGTGTTTGCTCTCAGAATAACATTTTAATTTACATCAACTAAAACCTTTTACAAACATTGAGTTTATAGAAACTTATTGCCATTTATGCCACTGATTTCCAGAAAGTTAGCAAGCTTTCATGAACACTGCAGGAGAAAAAAGAAGGCCTGTTTCGGTTAGAACAAAAAAAATTAAAAATTAAAAAGCCAACTGTAACTACGCAGCTACTCCAGCACTCCACATCTTCCCGGGGTAAGAGCACGAACAAAAATTCCCACCAAACACCATATTCAGGCATCAGTTACTTTTTTTCCCAGAATGTGGAAGCCTCCTACATAAAGGAGGACATTATTTATCAGAAAAATAGACACGAACCTTGGAATGAATAGAAAGCTTGATAAATATGGAATAGATTCACAGAATACAGTAGTAAAGAGTATCAGATTTCAAGATAGAGATATGAGAAATTAACAGTGAGGAAGTGCAAAGAGAAGGATATTTTATGATGGAGTACATCACACTAGCCTATCCCAGTCATGAAGACTCAAAAGGCCTTTTTGAGGGAAAATCGAAGGCTATGAAAATTAAAAGTAATACAGATATTTTTGCTTAAAGAAAAAAAAATAAAATCAGTCCTGAAATTACAAGCGTAAGTCACCGAATCATTGCAATTTGTAAAGATTTGTAGGAAAATGCTACAGTTATTAGAAAGAAAAAAAGAAAAAGCTAATATACAAATTATTCTCACAGAAAAGTAAACTGAAAGAAGTCCTTAACACACACACACACACACACACACACACACACACACACACACACACACACACACAAAAAAACCCAAATACAAACCCCCCTCCAATATGATGCCGATTTCCTGCTGCTCTAAAAACAGTTGTCACTCAGCAAATTTGTTCTTCCTCTCTTTAAATACCGGTTAAAATGTCCCTTATTTAATATCTTCAGAAGTACTCATCATTTGAGAAAAAGACTGCCCTCCCGGTGTTCTCAGGAGCTGAGCCCTAGAGAGCATTACCTCCAGCCCAATGGTTCTGAGGACCTACTGAAACTTTTCATTTTTATAAGCATGAGTACTAGATACAAGGTGTATCCTCTCCTAACCAAAAGTAAAATATATTAAAAAAAAAAATACACAGAAAACCCCAAATTATTAGTGGAGATTGTTGCACTATGCAAGAGAAATGGATAGGGAAGTTCTTCATGCAACTACAGACATTTGATAGACCGAATTCTACCTATACAGTATTAGCAAATTAGCAGTTGGAAGACTAATATGTGTAAAGTATTTATATTTGTATGAAACAATAGAACTGACATTTTCAAGCACCTTAGTCAGCACCCTCTCCCAATCCGTTCTGCTAATAACGGCTCTGCTGCAGCCCACGGCTGCCTGACAGATCACGCTCCAAAAGGTTATGAAACCCAACTGAAGCGCTGAGCTGGGGGAAGGATCTAGCAAGATACCCACACGTACTTGAATGTGCTGCAGTCCTATCTTCATTAGCAATCTAGAAGAGGGAGCAAACAGCATCACGGTCAAATTCAGAGATGACGAATTAAGAGGTGGAGTGAAAAACTCTTTATTTAAATTGGTTTTTACTTAAGATTTGTCCTATCAAAGTACTTTTTTGGAAGTCTATTTCTTAGTAGTAATGACAAACCTGTATTAAAAAGCCTATCATTTTCAAATATAGTATATATTTACTTACTGCAAAGATCATCATACTACTTTATCAACTGCTCAATTCGCTGGTTAAGCAGAGCTGAATCACAGTGCTTCTCTCCTTAGAATCTGTGAATGGAAGCTGACGGCACACTAACTAGGAACAAGCAAACCTCTCTTTTATACAAGAACTAAGTTTTAAATGGAAGGGAACATGTTCAGTCCCAAGCTTTTTCCCTTATTAAGTACAATTTTAAAAATTATGTTTGTATATTCTGAATGTCAATTTTCATTAAGAAAATATTTAAATAATAAATTTTAAAGACTAGTTGCTTAAAACCAGAACTATGTTACTAACCCTTTAGGAAGTGTTACAAGCAAGAATCTGATGTGTGTGGTAAGAAGTGGGTAAAAATAAGGTGGATGGCTTGACTGCTTATGTAATGAAAGCAAAACAGGAGACCAGCAAGAAAACCACAAGAGTGACAACAAAACTTACGTGGATTTTATCTGCATAATTAATGCATCTCAAGTCTGATTTTCCCTTGAAGTAAACATACGTTTAGAAGAATTGCAATACACCCCCCTAAATAACAACAGCTATAGATTAAGTGTGGTAGAGCCTGTGCCATTACAAACATATGATGATGTAATTTTTATCTGTCCTTAGCAATAGTTGATTCACAGTAGACAAAGGCTTGTGGATGTCTGTCAGCAGAGACTAGTAACACAAATGAAGATCAGAACAAGTAAGAAATAAAGCTTTAGCCAACTTATAAATAGTAGAAATCGTTTAAGAGCCAGGAGACTGACTCCTAATCACATTCTTTCACATTCTTTTCTAAATCTCATTTCCATGGTTTTGCAACTTTACCACTGACTTATGAGTCTATTACGCTAACACACAACTAAGTAAAAATAGAAAGCCTCTATTCAAAACGTGCAAGTGTATTCTTACCTTCATTATTTTCCAGGACTGCTTTTTCACCTTCCAGTTTGGTTTTACCATATAAATTCAGGGGATTTGGTACATCAGACTCTTTATAAGGAGGGCTTGTTCCATCAAATACATAGTCTGTACTAATGTAGATGAGAAACGCTCCAACTCCAGCTAGGAAGAAAATGTTTATACATAGTCTGTTTTAATTCGCGCCTTGTTTGAAATGCCAATCAGCCTTTAAAGGACCTCATCTTCTAGCCCCATTCCTTCCCGCTGCTTGCTCTGTTCACTGATCCTTCATGTAGACATGCACGCTACTCTTAAAAAAACAGAGCAACGGCACACTGATGGCAGAAATTACATTCAGCACTTCGAGTCGTATTTATGTCCCTGGATAATAAATGCTATATTTTAACAAGAAACCTAATCCGTTAGGTGGTCTCCTTACCTGCCTCTTTCGCCAAGTTCCCTGAAGCAGCCACATTGAGCTGAGAAGCAGCATCTGGTTGACTTTCTACAACATCTGGCCTTCTCTCAGCAGCACAATGCACTATAACATGAGGCTGGAAATTAAAGACTGATTTTAAACAACAAACACTGTCAAGAGGTTGCAGTTGCACCCTAACTCCAGCAATGAACTCCCTCAGGCAAAAAGGCATTTCACTCAGTTGTGAGAAGCAATAAAAGCAGTACCCTATTTTTAATCGTGACATTCTGAGGAGCATCTTTTCCTTAGGAAGTAGGATAGAACCATGCTGCTTCAAGATACTAAAAAACCTGATGATTAATTTTGCAGTTATGATCTTCAGTAGCTTTGATTTTACATCAAGATCTAAGTTTTTTTTTCTTTTTATTTCTGTATAATACTATAAAATGCAATAATAACATATATCTCACACACATAATGGTATTTCAAAAAAATCAGCGGAACTATTTTTGAATAAACCATTTACACACAGCTTATTTGACATATGCAGACTAACAAGATATTTGAAGTAATCTGATAGAATGGCATCCTGTATAATGTATTCCAGGTTTTATTTATTCCTCTTGGAAATTAGATTGGGAAAAGAGTGAACTTCTTACTGCATGCTAAACATAGTTACTGCTGTTGGATTCAAGTATTCCTCAACTTCAAAAGAACTGCCTCGTATTACTATGTCAATAACTCACAGTTATCTTTTTCCTTCAACTCTTTACACAAGCGTGCTGACACGTACATCTGTTACTTTGCAGTCTGTCTACAGCGATGACAGCACAGCTCCGAACTATCGTATCTGCAGAGCCAACCTACGCTCCAGATGCGGCAGAGAAGGCAGCCGTCCGCTGCTCAGCTCCGCCGAAGCCTTAGCCTCTCCAAAGCCACAACAGCTCCCTATCACAACAGTACTACCAACTGATTACTAGACGCATAAAGTACCCAATTCACCTACTTCATACTCCAGAAACTTACCTGAAAATCATGGATAATGTCATGAACTGCAATCGAGTCCAGAAGATTAATCTGTTCGAATCTGGGCTGAGCTCTTCTGTATCCACAGCCAACTGCATTCCAATTATTTTCATTGAATTCTTTGAAAACAGCTCTGCCAAGAAGTCCCGTGGCACCAGTAATCAAAACTCGTCTACTGGGAATATCCACGTCTTCCTGGAGAAATGAGAACAGGAAAAGTTGTGTGTCTACTATTATTTATTGCTGTTTTTTTCTTAAAAAGTACGCAAGGCTGCAGTCAGTGCTACTGTATTAAACAGCTTTCCTCACCACTTGAGTGCTCTGGAGCATCTCACTGAACACAAACAAGTAGGAGCACCAATACTGTACCTAGCCAAGTATTTAAACATATTTTTGAGGATAAGGTAAACAAAACTTACATGGGAAAGTCATTTACTTCCACAACAAGAGGGGAAAACCAACCACTAACAAAGACAGAATTTTAAGTTCACTCAAAATCTGCTTTGTGCAATTTGAAATGACAGAAATAACTTCTTTTGAAAACGGACCCCAACTATTGAACATCTAGGGTCCACCTCCTGCAACAAATAATCGTGCACAGACTGTGCCTGCTAGAGGCTGCAGCAATGCCATACAGCTCGCGATGGGCCTGCCTACAACGACTGTAACAACTGAACACTCGAATTTTATCATTTGATAGACCAGTAATTCATCATTATCCAACCCAAGTGTCTAACAATGAGTAAAAACAAGACACAGCTCTCTCTTCTCAGTTTTGCAAAATGCATCTGAAAGTGATTTGGTAACTTTAACTGTTAATCTACACAACACACTAAAGCTTTACTTCAGCTACCACACACTTCAGTACTTGAGTCAGCTGTGTACATCAATGCACGCAAAGCTTGTTCCTCTCCACTGCTCACCAGACCACCAAGTTTTCAAGACAGCAAATCTAAGATTCCTGTCTGTCTACGCATTCTTTATTTTCCTTTCCTGCTTTCCTTCTGCACTTATCATGGAACAAGAGCCCACTAAAAAGAAAAATAAAAGCATATGCTCACATGCCTGTACAGAACTGCAGGTGTGCAGAATCCATAAATCCTGGATTTCCTGACAGCTTTGTCCACAAGGACACTTTGTGACATTGATTATAATTTTGTAAATGCCCTCTACTATGCAATTCAATTAGCCCAGTCACTTCGGAGCATTCTTACACTTTCAACATTGTGACAGATGGCTGCTTTTTGATCAAAGTACAGGAAGCAACAGAAATCGCTTTCAAATAAACACCTGTGTTTTACCCTTCAAGTTAAAAAGCTTTTGTTCCATAAAGGTATACGCAGAGGTGCATTATGGAAACAGCCTATCCCAAAAAAATTGCCCTAAGTTCCTAGCACACTGCATGTATTTTCCTCAACTCCAAATCTTCAGGCAAAGGATGACTTGTTCCCATCAGTACTGGATGAAAAATAACCATTTATGTCTGCACGGTCTCCTGAAAAGTACAAACTACAGCAAGTCATGTTCTAAAAAGTTACCTTTATCTTTGCAGTCAATTTGACCTCATAACACAAGTTTATCTACAATTTTTTAAGCTTGCCCACGCTTGTCTGAAAAGCATAAGCGAGAACATACAAGTACTGTTTTCTGTGTTTGTTATATACTTTTTATCTTAGCAAAATGTGGATACAGCATCATAGGATAGATTATTGGTGCTTCTATAGCCAGAGGAGAACTGCTAATAAAGGTCAAAGACTTCTTGAAGAAAAGAGAGCTGAAAACTTCTCTGAAAACGCCAGACTATCTTTAATAAGTAGCAAGTGCCCAACACAAAAACATGGCATTCGTAAAATCTGGCATTTTTAAGCACCTTTCATGCAAGTTTGTTTATTCTACACATCAGGAAGAGGACATTGCGTTAGCAGCACAGCTTGAACTGAATGAGCACAGCTTTCACCCCGTTAAGTACAGCCTGCATCCTGTTGCTCGTCTGCAAGACAAACTGCTTTCAGGAACTTGTCTCTGAGAAACCAAGAGAGGCAAGAGATGTTTCTCATAAATTCAACACAAAGCAACTACCACTTCAAACATATTTCACCTTGCTTGAAGTTAAACATCCTAGTAATACAAACACCGCCCAGATTAACTCTTTCCGTACACGTTCCCTTGCTCCCGTGCAGAACGCAGCCAGCTGCAAGGGTATTTCTGTCTCAGACCCAGTAACTGCAGACAACAGAGCCTGGGAGGTGCTGCCAAGGACCTCGGGGGTTTCCCGTTCCCACCTCTGCGGTTGCTGACGCTCTCCCAGGCTCCAGAAGCTGCTGCTGCTGCCTCTCAGCCGTCCACAGGCACCCAAGTCACTCCCGATGAACAGCATCATTTACTTCAGAGCAGCACCCAGACTGTCCTTAAGAGTGAGCAGAGCTAAAACCTTAATTCCTGTTACTGACTCTGTCTAGCAAGGAATTAATCATTGTCCTCTAGAAGACAAGGAGACAAAAAGCTATAACTACTACCTAGAAGCATCAGTACTTAACTGAAGCCACGTACGGCAGAGCATCTCCTTTCTAACTTCTGTCAATATACATATTTTTTCCTAAATATGGCTCAAATATTAATAACATAATGCAACTAAAAGACTGCTCTTAACTTATCCTGACAGACTAGAAAGTACACTTACAATTTGCAGTAATTTAGTAGGTACTCTACGTAAAGAATAAAAGACATTACACAATTCAAATGTTGTCCTTTTGCCTGCAAGTTTTATAGGCTTAAACACACATTCTTGTTCAGGTTAGCCTATCTGCTAACAAACCTTTTACGCATTTCTCAACTAAGAAGCAACCATTTTCACTCATCCAATGTGCAAAAAGTTCTCCTAGCAACTTATTTTGAATGCTACTTAAACGCACAATTTTGAGCTTGACAATAAAGCATCCAATTTAATCTTTTTATCTGACGTTCAATGCTCACTAAAAATTCATGTTATAAAAAGCAATGTACTCAGTAGTCAAATTCACATAGGAATATACAAACAATATTGTAAGACTAAAAAATGGCATTTATGAGAAGATTGCTTTGCAGACACTACCAAAACGCAAAATAAGAGTATAATTTACAAAAATAGTAAAATGTGATGCATTTCTACGTGAAACCAAAGATACAAGTATTTTCAAGCTTTATAGAAACCGAGCTTGACAAAAATCACGATGAACTCAGAAAGATGAATTTTAAGAAACACCCACTAAAAGCAGAAACTGCTGGGATACCACAGATTTGCGATCTAAAACGACAAAAAGCTCTGGACAGGGAAGTCACTCCAAGACCGACCTCTTTATTCGGCTTTGACGTCACCTACAGCAATAAAAGCAAAAGCAAAGCCCACAGGCGCCGAAGTCCCGGCCCGAACACCTGCGAGCGGCGGCACAAAGTTGTGCCGGGGTAACTCGCTCCTCAAACTGCACCTGCTCGGCGGTACGAGAGCAGAACGCGACCAACAAACCAGCAGGTCTATGTGGAACCAGCGCACGGCGCTCCCGTTACACATACACCTTTTCTATGCAGTAAGGGCGCTAAGATTAAGCGGCTCAACAATTAAGTGAGCTTAACAAACCCAACTTCTTCTTAGAAAATAATGAATACGGTAGCTAAGATAAAGATAACGGAAGGAGATGAAAAATTCCTTAGATTTCTCGAGCTCGCGAGTGACGCCCGTACGGGCGCAGCGCGAACGGACCCGGCTGGATCGGGGAGAGCCGAGGCCGCCGCGCTCCCGACCCCGCCCGCGGGCGCACAACCGGCCCGCGCCCGCCGCACTGCGCCTGCCGCCCGNAGGGCGGGGCGGCCGAGCCGCCACGGAAAGCCCCCGCCCGCCGCCGTTGCGCACCGGGCGAAAACCGCCTCTCCGCGGGCCCCCGGCGGCGCCACTCACCTCCACCAGCTCGCAGCGCCCCGGCACAAAGCGGATCTTGAGCTCCTTCTCCCGGCCCACCATGGCGGCGGCGCGGGGCCCGCCGGGGCCGCGGCCTGTGCCTGTTGTGCCTGTTGTGCCTGTTCCGCCCGCTCCGCCGCAGGGCTCGCAGGCGCTGCGGGGGGAGGGACCGGCCGTGCGCCGCGCTCCCTCATTGGGCCGCGGGGACACAGCGACGCAGGCGCCTCACGCCGCCGCGCGCCCATTGGCTGAGGAGCGCCGAAGGGGGCGTGGCCCGAGCGGGGTCTTAAAGAGGCGGCGGCGGTCACGGAGCTGTCGGGCCGGCCCGGGCGGGGCAGCGCCGCCTTGGTCTGTGAGGGGACTGCGCGCCGGGCGGAGCGAGCGGGTCCGGCCGCAGCCAAACAGGGACTGCGCCGCCGAGGCCGCTTGGGACGGACCGGCCTCGCCCCGCGGGAAAGTTTGTCATCCCCGGAGCGGGAGGGAGAGGCGGGGCAGCGCCACCGGCCTGGAAACAACCCTCGGTACCACTGCGCATGTAAAAGCCTTTTGTATGAAATAGGTGACCCAGCAGGCCCAGCACCCCGTCTTCAAAAAGAAATTGAAATTACGGTTGCAACAGGGCTTACTTTTTAGACAGTCCAGATATTAGTTACTGATTTTCTTTTCCTCATGGTAGAGAGGAGAAGGAGTCACCCTTCACCCAAAGACTTAGCTCTTGAGCACTCCTCCCATGTCCTCAAGCGTCAGCTCCCGTCCCTCCCTGCACCACAAGCCCCAGCGCAGCCCACCCTCCCGGGCTGCAGGGCTGGCTCCTGCCGCACCCCTGCCTTTGAGCATGGTCGTGCTGCTTCCAGGAGGAAGGGCAGGTACTCTGACCCTTGAATCGCTTGCAGAGTTCTAACATTATCAGGCCTGCATATTGAAACTGTGACCTTTCGTCGGTATGAAATGAAGGACAGTAACGTGTATTTTCTAATTGCCTTTATCCACAGATTAGTATGAAAGCAAATGCTAACTCCCATGGCAAAGGCAGGGGTTTGCATCTGAACAAGCAACTGCTGCTGGCAGTACTCATACTATATACAGAATTTTATGCTTACAAGATAACAAAGTTTATTTTTTAAATGCAAGTCCTTGAAGTAACATGAATCTGGATACAGAGCTGTTTACTGTCACCTTCCTGACCCCCACAATGCAGAGGCTGTGTGCATAACATCATTTTAACAATAGGACTAAAGTTAAGGAGACACATAAGAACCAGTGGCCAGGACACAGTTCAGCTATGTTGACACTTTCATCTTCACCTGATAAGTTTATGTCAGCTTGACTTGCTTAAAACAGCATTTAATTGGTAGCCAAGGGAGAAAACCAGCCGATACTGCAGGAGTTAACACACAATTCAAGAGAAATCAGAAAATCTACTAAGAATTGAATGGGATCATATTTTAAGTGACCTTTAAGACAAACAACAGACATTTATAGGTCAATAAAGCACACATAAATAAGCCATTTTAGCCAGTTTCTGCCTTCTCGGAGTGCAGACACCTTGTTTTTCCTCTTAAAAAGCTATGGACATTTAATTCCCTCTCATGAATTCTGGAATTCTATTAAAAAGATCAGTAATTCATAACTTGAAATTTAGAAGAAAAAGATCTACAAATACATATTGAACTGCTGAGCAGCATTGAGGTAACAACTGAACACAGCTCACATCACACCTCTGCCTCCTGACACAGGCTGACCGAGCTCACAATACATCTTGGCAGAAGCAATGAACTGGAAGTTTGCCTTCCAGGCTGACAGCAAGAGAAATTGGGAAAGCATGAACACTGGAGTCACAAGTAGGAACCATATATTGTCCTGTAAAATAACTGCATATTTTTGCCACCAGTATAAGTTTCAAAAACTGGGTGTAGTTTTTTATTTTCATAACAGAAGAAAATATATTTTTCTTCACATATCTACACAGAGTTTAGTACCATTCTAGCTTACATTTTAAATCTGTTATTATTATGTTCACTTTATGAAACACTATGATTTCATGGTATAAACCAAAATTTTATTGTAGTCTGTATCACAGCTATTTAAGCATAATGCATCAGTGGGTGACTAAATGCAATGCTCATTAACACTACAGACCGTAATTCGCAGAGGCTAAAGTATCTCTCTCCTCCTGTTTGCTTATCCCCGGATTCTGTTCTCAAAGTGCAGCAGCAATCTATTAATGCCAATACCCAGAGCCTTACCTGCTCCCTTGCCACCAGCATTTCAGGCATCACCGCAAACCGTGCAAGGAATTGTCAGCCTAGGAAGTTACTGCACTTCAACTGTGCATTTGTCCCTTTGCCTGCAGAGAGCACACGGACTGGAAGCAGCAATAGCTCGGTTGACCTTTCAAACCAAAACGCTAATCCAAGCCCTGTATCACATGTGGCTCTGAATCCTGTTAAGCCTTCGGTTTATTCACAGTAGTACCATTTAAGCAGCTCAGTATTAACTTAAATTTTTACTTCATAACAGCTGGCATGAACAAGCGCAGCCATTGTGTGTCTAAAATCTTTTCAAAGCACAGACACAGAGTCTTCAGCAGATTTCCTTCCATGGAAACAGGAGGAGGGCTCTGACTAGGTCAGCCAGGTTAAGGATTCCAGCAGCTCTTCCTTTACGTCTACATTAAGTACAACCCAGAACTTACTACAATACAGCAAGGTGGATCATCAGAGAAATAATTTCTTGTTAAATTATATACTTTTTCAATAAAAACTATGTTCCACAACACAGAAGTAATTGATTCCTGCAGTGAATACTCAAGTCCACTGAGCTACCACTATCAGTGTTCCAGTTTTTAATACCTATTTCGTAGAGGTTGACACAAAGCACTCAAAGTTTCCCCTTCCACTCTTTACTTCTCTCCTCAATCTGCTCTACATTACTTATCTGTATTTTAAAGTTAAAACAAAAATCAACATTGCCATAAGGCTTGCATAGTTATTTGTGAGAGTTTCCCTGTTCTTTTTGTCCATATACTCTCCTGATAAGTCTCTAAAAAGGATTTAAAATGACACCTAGGCAAAACTGCCAATTAAGCTAGCAAGCTTTAAGAATTAAGGCTATTAAAAAAAAACCCAAAAGTATGTAGCCATCATAAAAGCACAGTCCTGTAATACCTGCAATGTTTAGCTTCACTTGGTATACTGTCATCCTTTTCAGAAATTTGCATATTTGACATAGGACATGTAGAACACCAAAAGTGAGATTCAGTTAAAAAATATACCTTAACTCAGTGTCCATGTTTCCACGTTTGAGTTTTCGGGAACTTTCTGTTAGCATTCACTTGCCTTAATCTCTTGAAATAAAAGGCTCATTTGCTTTTTTTAAAAACACATTAACCTTTCATAATTTTCACATGAAGGCTTTTCATCCAATCTTGACATTCTGACTTATGAATAGTGATTTTTGCCTTTAAAATCCCCCTATGAGTAGATCACAGAAAATGAGCAACTTTCAGCAATGCTGCATGAAAGATTAACCCCATCTTATGAGAAAGTCTCCAGTATAATAGCTGTGGAGTGGTACTTGCTTTCTGTTTTGGGTTCTGTGTAGGTCTCCCCCCCACCATCCAACCCATTGCTCTATCCTTGCTGCTCACTAGATCGACTCTGGTTCAACCACCTGCTCACTTCACACCCACTGACTTGTGGATATACAGGCCAGGTAACACCAGGATCAAACCCATGTTCTCCTTTGATGAGTCTGACTAATGCACATTTCCTCCACAATTTTCTTTTACCACATTTAAATATTTTAGACAAAAGTTTCATCATTTTCTCCACAAGCAGAACTCCAGTATGAAATTATTTCAGCAACTTCCTAATTAAAATACGCCTCTCAACACTCCAGGCAAGCTGCTGAATGAACACTAAGCATTTCTCAGTTCAAACACCTGAAGGTAATCCTCATCCTCTGTCTTCACAAGTTCAAGTAATCCAGCAAATACACAAAGATGACATTAACAGACAAGACCTAGCAGTCTCTTTCCTTAGACTTAATACCTAATAAAGGAGGTACCAAAAATGCATAGTATCAGTTCTCTGTAAGCTTGTAATGTCAGTATAAATGGCAATATATTCAACATACTAATCTTTGTGTACCGTCTCTCTGCAGCACCCGTGTGCAGGGTATTAGTAGATGCAATAACAAGAACAGAGTTCTTCCTTTCACTTAAGTTCCAGTATTTACTTTCATATTAAGAGAATTTTACAGGGAATGAGAGGATAAGGAAATTATAGGTTGTACATAAGGTAGAGTTCGGCTTAAAATTATTTCTTCTTGAAGACTAGAGAATACATAGGCTTTTTAGGCAAGACTGACATTGGGCTTTGTTATAAAGATATATGACTAGAAAAAAGAACACTAGGTCAATTACACTATGTAATTAGATTTTGGGGTTTATCTCTGGTTTGTGAAGGAAATAAACAAGTCATTTCATTAAAATTTTTATTGGGATAAAAATTCTTAATTTTAGATGCAGTTAAACAGGTTCTTTCCACCTGGCCCAAATTCAATTCTGTACAATTGGCACACGTCCAGTGGATTCCTCCTATCCAATTAAAACAAGTTCTGTTGTTACTCCCCCCCACATAGCATTGATCAATTACAACAGCTGCCTACAAAAATATTACGGCAATTTAGGACTCCAGTGAGCAAAGCATTCATAAAACAGACATTTCTGTTAAGACACTAATCTCAGCCACAGTATGCCAACCTGCAGGTAAATGCAGTCAATTTGAGTTTGACCTGAAAATCCTCTCCTGAAGATCAACAGTTGCAATAATATCTAGCCCCTGGATCTAAATTAGCATGTCCTGGAACAGATCCCATTAAGAATATCAAAACTGACTGTACAGTGCCATTTTCTACATTCATTCTGTATTATGTAGACCACAGAAGAGGGGTCTTGGCAGCATTCCTGCCATTGGTATTTAAACAATCATAAATGGCAAAAGTACTATAACATAAAATTGGAAACATGAGATAGATGCAAAAAAACTATCTTTCATTAAATCAAATTTCATTTGTCATCCTCATTCTCCAGTGCTTATTCACCTTTTCTGAACTCAAGCTGCTCTGTTGAAAACAAGCTAAGCAGTTTCAGAATGCAAAAAAAAAGAGTGGAACAGTGAACAGTTCTCAGTTCAAGAGCACAACGACCTTACCAGGAGTACTGAAGAGTCACCTATGGCTTTTCAGTATCACTGCAACCATGGTTTTCTAAGAATATACAATTTTACACCATTTCTCTAGTACTCCTAATAATTGGCAGTATATACAGCATCCAAGTTCACCTTGAACAAGTAGTCTGTTGAAGTCTTCCGTAGCACACTGATTTATTGGAAATTTATGACATTTTTCTTAATAACGAGAGATTAACTTCTAATTTTATTACCTGCAATAGAAAAAAGATTACTAAGTTTGGGTTTTTTCACTATTGCTCCCACCATATCAATTCATTACTTGTTTGCTGGGGGAAGGAAGGCATCACATTCCACATAAACCTGCAAGGCAGAATTTCAGACCCTGAAATATACTGTAAAATGAAGGTGTGGCTGAGATCTATACCCTTCCACACTCTGTGCTACACTGCTTCCCTTTGTGCACCCCTGTGCTCTTGCCACCTTTCGCTCCACATCCTCCTGCAGGTCTTTTGCATCTTACTTTTCCACCTATGGAATACAAGGTCCAGCCAGGCAGCAGCTCAAGAACCAGGGCTCAGACCTGTGGAGCCACTTCACCCCCGCCAGCCCCACAGGAGACCCTGCCCAGGGCAGGGGACAAGGACCCAGGCTGGGAAACACACCAGCACGCTGGAAGTGTCCTGTGGATGCAGCCTTCCCACGTCTGCTGGGAAACACACATGCAATGGCCCTCTCCTTCCTTCCCCAAATGCAGCACTCTGCAAGACTGTCATACAACCTTGCATTAGGTTTAAGAGGTACAACAACACAGTTACATAAATATCTAAGCTCACCTTCTTTAAAAGGAGTTTTTGGAGGAACGTTTTCCTTGCTGTCATGCTGGAAAGCTTTGGAAGGATCAAAACGCTTAATACCCTGAATTGTACAAAGTTGCTGCTGAAGATTCCTGTTGGTTTGCTTTTCTTTAGCTAACAGTGCACGCAGTTTTGAAACATCCTGAAGAAAACATAAGATTTGGAAGTAAATTTAACAACAGAAGAGGCTGTTGCATCATTTATTGCAGTGGCCTTTTTGACTGATGCTAAATACAAACATACCCAATTATTGACAATGTACACCAAACATGTAGGTGTAGAGAACCCAGCACCATTGTAGAATTGCAGTTTAGCACCACTAAGCAGTATGGTGGCCTGACACTTTGAGGTGCTGCTTTCAGTTTTTGGTTTACTAGTCTAGAACCTCCAAAAGAGACAAGAAAAATCAAGCAAGCTAAGACTAGGGGTAGTAATTTGCACTGGTGACCCCTCTGTGTATGATATAGTCACCCAAAACTAGAACAGATTCTGTTGCTGCTTCTGGAAGCTGGCAGTCTGTTCTAATCTAGCTTTTGCATGGAATTTAAGAACCCTAGAAAGGAAGCAGTTTGCAGGATTAGTGTATAAATATGTGGAGCAAAGGAATCAGGCAAATGAATAACTTCTAAATTTCTAACTTTTCATTTCACAAACCTGCTTCAGGTGGGTATTCTCTTCCTTCAACTTCATAACATGCTTGATTTTTTGCTTCTGGTTCTGGTGGCCAAGTAGTTTAGCATACGCATCACTTAGTTTACTCAGTTCTTCTTGGGCTGCACCGTGCTCATTTAAGAGTGCCTTCTTCTCTGCTTCAAATGCATCTAGTTGTTGCTGAAATATACATTGAACCATTAAAAATCTTCAAATTCAACATAGCTTGTTACTGAATTGAAATCTACAAAGAACGATTGGTTTGGGAAGGGGAATAGCTGGCTTGAGGCATAGTAACTTAGGATACCATTGCAGGATAAATGCCTTAGAATAGGAAAAGGCACTACTACTTCTCAAGAGCAGAACTTGAGTCAACTGTACAAGTCTTAAATCAGATATGCATAAACATTTACTTCATAACACACCTGAAAAGGCTTAGTTTTGTTATGTAAATCTTCGTAGAGATTACGCCAGGTCTTTATCTCTTCTTTTAAGCTAGAGGTTACATCTTCATTTATGGTTTTCCTAGAAAGAAGTGGAGTTTCATTATGTTCATTGTTAGCTCTCAGCACTTCACACTAAAACTTTGATGTGCTATAACATGCAGGTTTAGTTTGATAAAAGTCACCTTGATCTTTCCGCTTCAAGTTTTCTTTTCAGATCTTCATTTTGCTCTTCCAGCTTTTCCTGAAGTTTAGCCATTTGTGCAAGGCAAGACTCTTTTGTTCTCTCTGATTCTGCTTCTTTCAGTGCAAGCTTTGTCTGGACTTCTAAAAGCATCCTGAGGACAATATAACCCACCCTTAATGAACCATAATTTTTTTTTTGAACACTACTCTAAATCTGAAAGCACAAGTCACCATGATCAAAAACCTATTAACAGAAGAAATGCAATAAAGGTTTGCAGAAACAGTGCTACACGAGAAGAACACCACCACGAAAAGCAATCAAGTTCAAGACACACAGTATTTTAAATCTCTCCTACAAGGAAGCAAGTAGTGCTTTTGAAGAACACAAAGATATGTTACTTATTTATGACTGTTTAATGCAGCAGCTTTCCGTGGAAGACACTTTAGTCGTTAGACTTCACATGCAGAGGTTTGCTCAACCAGAAACTAGTCAAGATTGTTCAGTGTGGATGTACTCAAGGGTCCCAAAACTCTACACATAAAGCATAGTCTTCCCCCTCTAACCTCAGCTGTTTGTTATATTATCTAGGTGGAGACTGAGAATCCCTTCCCTGCCACACTCAACCAGTGAATTGAACAGGAAAAAAAAAACTCTTCAGCTGTTTTTCTTTTACCAGCTTTAATGGAAACTGGAAGCAATATTAAGTAGGTGGAAAAGAAAGAATGGGCAAATTCTTAAGCAGCACAGGTGTTTTAAGATAAGCTGGGGTATGCTGTAATTGCCCTTCAGACCATCTTAATGTACTGGCTATGGGTAAAGAAGACAGCAGAAACATTACGCAAGTTTACAGAGGCATTTTATAAATCAGCAAAGAGAGTAGGGAAGATAATAAATGCCCAACTCAGGCCAAAACAGCATTTCAATGCAGCTGAGTCATTTATCCACATGAAATAGTTCAAAAGATGAGAGCACACTTCTTGACTTAAAGCCAGCTCCAACTTTAGAAGCCAGCTACGAACCACATTGTAACAAGTGGGGAGGGAAATCTTCCAGCACATACACACTATATTCCACAACGCAACTCACACCCAGACAGCAACCACAGCTGCATAAGGCAGGTGACAACACACCAGGCCCTCCCACACTTCATCAAATAGTCATGACTTCCCAGAGCAAGGGACTTGCTCATGCTCTGTGCAGTGAACTGGGAGAACACAAACCACTAAGCTGCTGCCAGCCAGCCACAGAAACACACCTTCGGCTGGCAGACTACAACAACTGCTTGGCTGTCACTACTGATCAGCTGCACTGCTGTGCTTTCACTTAAGCAGAGAGAGGACCTTCATGTACCTCCCTGCAGTGTGGTAATTCATGGGTAGTTAATTTGCACTTGCTTGTGAGCAGAATTTGGGTGACCTCTGCATTAAGTGTTTGTTTTTCTGCCCCTGTGGATATTATCTGTGGAACAGTGACTGCAGCTTATACTTCTGATGAAGACAATATCTCAGCATATTTCAGTTAAATATTTTCCCTTTCCTGTATGATGCACATAAACGAAAAATTCAAAGCAACTGACCAGTTTTCTAATGCATACAGAGGTAATGAATTTTACCAATCGATATTTTCAACCCTTACCACTTGGAAAAGGAAGAAACTTCAGTTTACACCAAATATTGATTTCATTTGGTAGAGCACCATATTAAGTTCTAGTTAAGAAGGCAAGCCTTAGTTGTCATTCTTTAGCTTAAGGAAAAGTTAGTCTGTCTAGTACCTTGCACATTCTTCTTTTGCTTTGTTTTTAGTGTTCTCAGCTTCCTGAAGCAGCTGTAGATTATCTTGGCCTATTTTTTTTAGGTTGGTAACAACTTCTTGCAGAGAGGTGTTTTCCAGTTTAAGACTGCATATTTCTTCAGCTGTTGTCTTCTTGTAGCTGGTATTCCAATGCAAATAAGAAAATCTTGTTACTTTAGACAAAATACAGATCGACATGTTCAGGCCTTACAAGAGCAACACAAGGTCATGCTAACAAAAGATTTTATAATCTGGAGATACGGCGGTGTTCTGGCACTGATAAAACCAGAGTTAAAACAACCCACATTTCCACAAAGCCATAAGCAGTAACACTATGACAAATTCTGTGACACAGATATTTTCACATTTTGGTAGATATTTTAACACACAAAAGACCTACTATCTTCAGCTTACATTGCCAAATAACCCACTGGATCCTTCCTGGATGCCTTGCATACTTAGCAATATCAGTATCACTTCTACAACCTGAATATTTTGGAAGGAAAGACCTGAAGAGCTGTAGGAAAATCCTCTTGATTCAGTGCAAGTTTTGACTCTAAACAAGGTCTTTTTGCAAGAGATTATAGTGCAAGGAGAAAACCATCGTAGTTGCAACTCTCACTGAGACGAGAGCACTCAAGTATTCTAATTGGTTGTACTTCGGAAGAAGAAACATCCAGTTGCCTGAACTAGATCCTGAGCATGTCACTACACCTGACTAGTACTCAAAAGGAATAAGTGAACTTCTTCATGTCAAATAGTCCTTCACAAAATCCTCTGCTCTAATGCTGTACCAAAACTCATACACGGTTTTAAGTACCAAGGCACATGAACAAACAGCATATTTTATTGTAATCTTTGAGACAATCCCCATGCTAGGTCTTAATGAAACTTAAGTACCTTTCAAACTCAGCAACAGTCTCTCCAAGTTTACGCAATGTATTGCTGTGCTCTTCCTGGATTTGCAAAACAGCATTGCTCTGCATTTCTTTGATTTGCTCCAGCTCAGCATTCTTCCTGAAATAAAAAGGCAGCATTCCACTCTGGAGATAAAGATGTCTGAACACATTCCCAAATACTGTTATCAGTTACAGAAGGCTTGCAGTGGCAGCAATAAATTGTGACAAAACAGTCACTTCTCTGCCACAACTTGGCATGTATTAGAGCACAATCTTCACAGCAGATTTCACTAAGCGTTTCCCCTTCCCTTATTTTCAAATACAGCTATGGAACAGATCAGACACCTCATAGGAAACTTTCAGTAAGTGACAGGAAGAAACAACTTGCTTGAAAGTCTCTCCTAGTCATTGACCTCTCCAGGGCAGTATCACCCAGCACAACACGCATATGGTTTACCCGTCACAGCAATATCATATTACCACAGTCCTGGCATTTCAAGCAACTCTCTGCTTGCTAATGAAACAGTTTTAAGACAATATTAAACTGATTTGAGTCAATCAGAAGGATTATGTCCTATCAATAATAAACAACCAGCAAGAAATAAATTTAGATCTGTTCAGGTCTCTAAAACCCAAATTAGGCTCAGAAGCCTTGTTTATGCTACTGATGTAACATTTTTCCTTTGAAAGCTTTAGAATCAGAAAGTTTATTTCACAAACCCTTTCAACTTCGCTTCCATCTGTGCAAGTTCAAGAGCTTGAGATTTGATTTCTTGTTCCAACCGCTTCACCAACTTCTCAGCTTTCTTCTCCTTAGCATGCAATTTATTCAGCTCATTCATTGTATCATTCAGCTCTTCTTCCAGAAGACGTCTCTCACGTGTTACCTCATCTTGAAACTCCTGTAACTTCTCATGCAATGATGCAGATGACTCCTGCATGCCAGAGTGTCACAGATTTTAAAACTACCCATACTTCCCTAGATATTAAAGACTCATTTACAATGTTCGAACTTGAAAGCACAAGAAAAAGGTCAAACATACAGGAAAAACCGAAACACCCATCATACCAGCTATGATTCTTTGAGGTACTGGACCACACACCGTTTCTGCTGGCCAGCACCCACTTGTGCGTTCCACAGGTAAGACCATTATTAATACAGCAATCTCATGCATACTGAAACCAGAGCCTTTAGTGCCAGTCAGTGGGGTCAGAGTCTATTTTTAGACTGATCTGTAGACTGCATTTACCTTTTCTTGCTGCAGCTGAGAAACCATCTCCTCATGTTTCTGAAGCAGTTTTTGGTGTTCTTGTTCTTCTAAGCCAATTTTTTCTTTTAGATCTTCTTTTTCAGCATTCATACTCAGGATTTTTTCTCTGCTCTCAGACAGCTCTTTCTCTGCATAGAGGAATAGTCAGTATAACTCAAATTCCCTTCTCTATCTTCTAAGAACTACAACACCTCTTCATTATACTTCCATCCTAGCCTTGAAGTTAGTCAGGTAAGAGGGAAAATCCAACCCAACAAAAACCAACCAATAAAACCCCTAACCTGACCAACACAAACAAACAAAAACCAAAACCACATCCTAAACCCATCTGGAAACTCTTATTTGGATCAAGCAATTCAGAACAGCAGCATGGCCAGGGAAAGACAAGTAAATGGTTTCCCCAAAGCTTCTTCCACATAATGCTAGTGCATACAGGCCAACTGGTAGAGAGTCATTTGCATTCAGATTTCAGATTAAATGCATTCCTACTACGTAAACGACTTTCATTCTATGTTATCTACCTTAGTAACCCCCTCCATGTGAATAGAAAATTTAGACTTAACATGTCAGATTGAAGGTAGTTTCCATAACTGTTAGAAATACACCTAGCTCTTTCCAGCTAGAGCTCAGAGACATGACTTTTAACCTACAACAAACAAGTCTAAATTGACTTTTTAGAGCAAACCTATTTGAGATGCTTTAAGACAGTGATCCCATATAAGTGAACAGCACACAAGCACTAACAATTACCTTTTTCTTGTTCAAGCAATTTACACCTTTCATTAAGTTCATTTATCAGCTTAAATGATTCTTCCTCTTTCATTTTGAGGGTATGCCTCAAGATCTCAGTGTCTTGGTCTTTCTTTATCAGTGTCTCCTCCATCTGGGCAACATCAAGTTTGTATTTCTCAACAGTTTCTGCGACAGTGCTATAGGAGAAAATTCAGGTACTTGTTATCACTGTATTTTATTTGTAAGCTTACACTTCAGCACAATGGAGAAAGGCTTAGAACTATGGCTTTCCAATAGGAAAACTGCCTTCATCTGTTTTATCAGAAACAATTTTTTTGCACATTAAGACAGGTTAATTAAAAAGTAATTTACTTCAACATTGATGTTTTGTTTTGAAATAAACAGTCACACAACTAAAACGTAATGGTTAGATTAAAAAAGAATTAGTTACTATAATTGATATATAGATAACTCTTACATCCAGTTTTTTTTACAAAGCTGAGTTTTGTCAGAAAGCATACACATTAATAAACCAGATTTTACAAGAATAAGTGGAATCTAGAGATATACAGCCAGTTAATGAGGAATCTCTTAATGAGTAAACTGACAGGGGAAGGGCAAAGAATGAACTACTTATATTTAAATACTTGTGTATTTTCAGCGTGTTCTAAGCTAGGGACACATTACTGTGTTTTGATGGAGTTTTCATCACTTACAAAGCACTGGATTAGTAAGTTTTACAATCAGAATTATGCTCATACATAATTCATCACAACTCTTAGATGCAAATCAGTGTGCTGCAAAGCTCACTGGAAGCCAAAATTGAGGGGTTTTTTTGCCCAACGGTACATTGTTTTGCAAGTGATGACAAAAGACATTACTGCCAGTACCTTAGAGGAAAAAGTTTTTATGTACAAATAACTCAGGCTAAAAACATGATTTTAGGATCCTGATACAAAACTCTTCCATGTTCTTAGCCCAGAAAAACAGAAGCATTTAGAAAAAGAAAATAATATCTTACAACTCCTTTCCATTGTGTAGAAAAATAACAGATTTCTTTTCCTTCTCTATTTTAATACTATTAAACACAACTGTTGCCAAGGTTCTACTTCACCAGTCACAAGTGAGGCTTGGTTTTACTGCCTTTTAATTTGCCCAATCAAATTCAAGAACAATTCATTACCTAAGCTCTGTGATATATTCCAGGAGTTTTTCAGTGTCAGACTTCTTTTCAACTTTCTCTCTCTCAGTAGCAGACCTAAAACCAGGACATTTTCATGAAGGATGTATCTAAACAAATTCAGAGGTACTTGTAAGCTATTTGTTTACAGATAAGAAAATAGAAATAAACCATTGAATCATGACTTGGCAGTAATGCATCCTTTACATAATCCAGTTGGGCTGACAAACCGGTATTGGCTCTAAGAGGTGATTCTACCCTTTTTTGATACTTGTTCCATACAGTCTTCTCATCTGTAGTAAAGATGCTGAGCCACATTCTGCTGCAAGCAAGTATGCTAGAACAGCTGCATTAGCTAAACAAATTATCATTGCCTTCCTTTGTGAACCGCACTACCTGCATTATTAACTTTGTTACTATTTTAACTCTAATGTAAAGTATAAAAATTCTGCTCATATCTGAGCACTTGGATGTTAGGTAAATGAACAAAACCTAAGGACGCTGCAGTGCCAATCACACAAAATTGAGATAAAACCTTAGAAGTTCATCCTTCTTAGGTCATCATCCTCAGAAATAACATATATTAGCACACTGTTCCTCTGCACCAAATGACATTTGAGCAGAACAATTGATTCTGAACTCTCCCTTCCTACATGCAGCTGCTTCAGCCAAGATGCTTTGCATTTGCTTTTCTTCAGAGAATGTGGCTACTAAGAAGCAAATTTCAAGGCACCGCACTGCTCTTTACTATGCTTAGCTGGAGAACACACATGTTCATCCAACCTGCATCAAATACCTGGCTGCTGGTTTAAGATCTCAACTCCTGATCCAAAGCTTTTTCATTCTTGCTTATTCCTAACTTGCCAGTTTGAAGGGCCAGGCACTGAAGTATCCAATCCACATGAATGTCTTGCTCCAAGGTGAACAACAATTATTTTCTCAAGATACACCTCTTCCCTCCCTACTCCATGAAAACTCCACCCCACCACAGTGAAAGACAAACGGTTGAGATGATATGATTTGTCTTTTGGAAAAAAAATTAGATACCTTAAAGGAACAACATTTTGTATGTTCATTTTATAAGAATACAGCAGTTCCTAAAATCCATCAAATTTATTCCTTGTCACAAATACCGATAACTTCTGTTCCTCCTCAGTAGGGAGACAGCCTGTATTTTCCCTAAGCTACGTGCTCTGTATATGATATGACCATGTAAGCACAGCTAGATGACAATGTCATTTAAGTCAATTCCCTTTCTTACTACTTACAGTTTTTCTTCTAACTGTGCTACTTTTCCTCTTGAATGCTCTAGATTCCTTTGCACTTCCTGCAGCTTCATTTCCATGTTTTCCTGCTTTGCAAGTGCAGTCTTAAAAAAAAAGACAAATATTACCAGTAAAATAAGACTTAGTAAAAAATAACCCATTGTCTAAGAGAAAGTGGTAAACTGAAATGAATTAATAACTACAGCTTAATGATAGCACTTGATACTATGCTAAATGTGATTGTAAGTATACCTCTGTAGAGGTATTGGCCATTTGTTAAAACAACCACCACCAGCACCTGAAAAATGCAAAGATTTAGGAAAGCTTCAAACTATATTTGGGACCACTGGTTTTCAAAGACATTAATAGTCTGACCAACACATTGATATTGTCACAGAGGTATTTCTAGGCTTCCTTTCTTGAACTGAGATTTCCTCTGCACATCAATAGCAAAATCAAGAACACTGATTGTTTGATCTTGATTTTCACTCTACAGAAAGTAAAGGAAACTACCACCTTGAGGACAGAAACAAAACAGTTTGTGTTGAAAGCCAGTCGTTGTCTTTTCCTCAACAGTTACAATTACTATCCCATGCAGCGCAAAGGGTCATACCTTTTCCTTAGCATCCCTCATGTTTCTGAGCTTCATTAACTCCATGCATAGGCTGCTCATTTTCTTCTGCACATCATCTTCAGACAGCTTATTAGAGACGAATGTAAAACCACTAGATGTAACTCCTTCATATAACTTCAGACAAGCTTTTAAAAGTGCTCCCCTCCCACCCTCAGCACTGATCTCTGCCCACCCTTGAGACAGATGTTCACAGGTCTGGCTCTGTCTTTAGACAGAAGAGCATGAGATCCCAAACCTGACACGCTCTGTCTCTGTGCCAACGAAGGGGCACAGGGAATGTAAAAATAGATGCTGATCAGCAGCTAAAGTTAACTCTCGCTGAGCAAGCTTAATAACAGCAAAAGCAAAGCAAATACAAAGGCAAAGCAAATATGTGTTTATTCGTCTGAATACCTTCGACTTTAGTAATTCATTGGCTCTCGTTAGCTCCAGAAGCTGTTTTTTTAGACATGCAACATTCGCCAAAAGAGAAGTTTTCTCCTGAACTGCAGCACTCAGCTTTGCTTCAGTCTTAACCAAATCCTCATCCAGAGCCTGAAGTTTTTTATCCTGCTCTCCACGCTCTCTCACTAATGCACGGATCTAAAACAGAAGAGGTATTTTCTTTATTTCCCACTATTATGCTTCTTAAATAAGTTTGTGTGTGGTTTTCTTGACTGTATTAACTTTCATTCAAAATATTATCTTCAACTCCACTATTCACAGGAAAGGAGATCACAGAATCACCACAGTTCTCTATGATTACACATCACAGATTTGCAGTCCTAGCATCTCACCTGGCTTATTTTATGCTATTGAGGCAGTACAACATGTTAAAGTTAGAAAAGTTTTTGTTTCAATTTGCAACAGAAGCAAACTCTCCCCTTTGGCTGTGGAATATAAACACAGAATGTGACATTTGAGACACACAAGGCAGAGATTAGTACACAGAAGAGGACTAAAAAGGTAAAACTAGCTGTGTCTTAAACTTTGAAAATATGCTGATTATTAAGCAAAAAGTCTCAAACAGTTAAATAGAACCTTTTTGTGGTAGAGAACATAAGACTTGGGTTTGTTGGTTGTTTTTTTTTTTAAAGAACACCTGTGTAGCTGTTCATAATTAGTAGGAATTAATGTAATTCCATTAACAAAACCCATGTTTTCTACATACCATAACATCTGGTAATCTCTGCTTTGCAGAGACCTGTTTGCAAACTACTTGTATGCTATGGTATGCAAAAAAGGCTAATTTTACTGACTTGTATTTTTTATGGTAACTGAGAAAACACTACAGTATTACACTCAGATCATGTATACATACCTCCTTCTCCAGTGTCTTCTGTTTCTTTTTCTCTTTCATAAGGATAAGGTCTTTTTTAGGCTTCAGAGTCACATTAGCTGGCTTTTGAAAACAGAGGTATAATAAATATTTAAACTGTTGTCTAGCTGCATACTAGTTTACCACCACACTGAAATATAAGAGTGGTTGCCTTCATACAGACAATATTACTAAAGATACACACAAACAAAATAACAAGCAAGCATCTCTCTCCACACACAGGGCAGACAAGTATCAGGTCAGGATGGGTTTTACCATTGTACTTTCTCATAAATATTATGATGAGTGGACAGCTCATAACATTGTGACAGGAAGAAGATAAAGTTCAACATGTTAACACCCACTGAACTC
Organism: Pampusana beccarii; assembly: GCA_013399365.1. NCBI lineage: Eukaryota > Metazoa > Chordata > Aves > Columbiformes > Columbidae > Pampusana > Pampusana beccarii. Next base: position 45,573 of record VWYH01010061.1, read on the forward strand.
CATTAAAAAAATAAAACCAGCACTTTAACTATAGGTTTGCCTGCAGAATTTTATCCTACATCATGAATACTAACACACTACATTAATAAGTCAGGGTTAAATTTTTTCAACTTGTTAACCTGTGCATCCTGAAATCCATATCTTCACAGACTGCACTGAGAACCTGTATATACAGTATCCTCCCCTGTTTCTTTTACAACAAGGTTTCTGCTCTGGCCACCATAGGAAGGCAGAAACACTGTTTTCTTAAAAAAAAAAAAAAAAAAAAAGGAAGCAGCCATACTATTAATTACAAGGTCAGCAAAAGGCAAAAAAACCCCAACATTATAACAACAAAGATGACAAGCCACTCCATAGCCCCAAGTAATGGTTTCCATTATTCCATTATTTCCATTTCCATTCCAAATCCACATGATTTCCAAAGACACTACAATTTTATTTTTCCTTCCTAGTTACTAAGGAAGAGAGGCACAATAGCATGTTTCATAGTTTACCCAGGTGAGTTAACAGTAACTGTATAGAGGGGCTACATGATTTAAGTAGTCACCATGAGATTTAACTGGAATTTAGCAATGCTACAACAACTACAGAACAATCTTACTGTTGATCCAAGAGATGCAAATCTCCTTCCAGTTACAGGAGTAGGTGCACTGTTCTCGCTGTGCAGACTCGACTCACCTGCAGGAGGATGAAGAAAAGAATGGTGAAGGAAGAGGGTGTGGATGCACATGATGAGGGAAATTGAACCAAACTAGACAAGGTTAATTGACTTTTTATACAAAAGACAGGACATCACCAGATTATTAAACTACCCAGTCCATAACACAGTGCCAGCTGTTTTCTTACTGCCATCCGGCAGTTCAGGATTAGTCGTGTGGGCATTTGACAGACTTTTTGAGCCAGTTTTGAGAATTCTGCTTTTGCCAAGTTCCCCCACCACCCCAGATCCATGTAATCAATTTTCATCTGAGGGATGTTTTATGTCTTAATAACTCATCACTAAAAACAAGGTCAACAAAGTAGTTAAGTAATTTATTCAGTCTCCATAGGTCTCCCTAGTTTGCAGAGATCACATACAGAGCAATTTTGGGAAGATTCAGTTAGACATGGTTTTACAGCTGCTGTCCCGTGGAGTTGAAGGTGGGCAGTGAGCCCCTGCAACTGAAAACAACTTCTAAACAAGAAGCAAGCAGTAACAGCATGTAAGCACTAACAATTGCAGCATTCAAAGATATATATATACTATACTATTGTGTTCTGTGCAACTTACATGACTACTTACTCTTCTGTTTTCTAACCCGTTGAGAAGTTTCAGAGGACAGAGAACTTTTCAGCACATCTGAAGATTTAACATCTCTGGATCCTTGCAATGGGGTATATACTAGAAATGAGATTTTCAGAACAGCAGAAAACCATTAATGTAAATGACAGGGTTTTCAACTTCAATGAGTTGACGCTAGTAACACATCTAAGTTAAATCTGCTTAAAAGAAAGGAAAAATTAAAACCAACCAACAACTCTAGTCTCAGTTCTCCTCATCCTCCCTATAAAGACAAAGGAACTATACAGCACACACGATGGGGAAAAGGGCTCTTTCTTACACCGCTAATAAAATTAAAAACTGTGATGTACATATACAATATTGCAATGCATCTTATAGTGGTATCAGTGCATTAACTTCCATAAAGAAAAAAGTCAAATAATTAGAGGACCCCAACGCTAACTGATGAAAATGCCAGTCTAAAGTGTTAAATTATAAAAAGCAAACTTAACTGTTTTTAAAATGCCTTCCAGTTTTGAAGAGACTCCTTACATGCTTTTGAATCCCAGACTTTTCCTCTAAAGAACTAAGTTACTTAAAACTCTTATAAAACAGTGTTTTGAAAAGGTAAACAGCTTGAAGGAAAACAGCAGACAGAAACAAGATGGCTACGAATTATTATTGTTAGAGTCAGGTGGTCTTAAGACCAGTAAACACTTATCTACTTGCTTCAGCTTTCTGCAAATAAGAGCAACATCATTTAATACGAGAAGAAGTGACAGCAGCGTTTAGCTACAGCCAAAACCACATGGTAACGCACTTTGACATTAGCAAGCTCTCTGAGGGGCAGTACTGCACTAGGACGTAGGTTTCTGTGGTAGCTTCGTAGCACGATATCCGAAAGTTATTGAGTTGTGGCTTGTCACTGTTCTATTTACTACGTACGTATATATATTCACACTTACATTTAGTAGCAGTTTACCTAGGACTGAGATGCGACCTGAGGCCGCAATATTTTTCCTCAGGAGAAGCCTCCCTCCCTCCCTCCCGCGGGGACTCGGACAAGATGCCTCACACGGGCCGTTACGGGCAGCTCCCTCACGGGGAGCACAGGCAGGACCGGCACACGCCGGTAACCGCCGGCCGCAACCCCTGCACTCGGGCCGCCTCCCCCCGCTCCTAGGGCACTACCGCGCACGTACCGGAGCTCTCGTTGAAGCGCCGGAGCGGAGCCCGAGCAAACGCCATGGCCGCAGACAGGAGCCGCGGACAGACGCGCAGCGCCGCCGCCCGCCCGCATTCAAAGGGACCAACGGCCCCTACGCGCCCTGGCCAGCCAATCACCTCCTCCCGTTCGGAGCTCGCTGAGCCAATCAGCGCCCTGCCCAAGGAGCACGCGCAGTGCTGTTCCACGATGTGACGGGGTGGGCGGGCGGTGCCGGGGGTGCGCGCATGCGCAGAGCGGGCCGCCCTTCTCCGGGGCTGCCGTCGCCCATGTCGGCTCCGTTCGAGGAGCGCAGCGGGGTGGTGCCCTGCGGGACGCCCTGGGGCCGCTGGTACCAGACGCTGGAGGAGGTGTTTATCGAGGTGCGGGTGCCGCCGGGCACCCGGGCCAAGGACGTGCGCTGCAGCCTGCAGAGCCGCCACATCGCGCTGTCCGTGCGGGGCCAGGAGCTGCTGCAGGTACCGGCCGCGGCCGCCGCGCGGGGAGGGCGGGGGGGGCGGCCCGTTGGGGGCCCCGTTGCGGGCCGGGCACTGAGGGACCGTCTGCGGCCTTGAGCATCCCCCCTGTGTAAATACCTACATTTCCATAAAGTCAACGTGGCGTTTATTAGAAACAATTCTGTCGAACTGCACGGTCGTTCAACGACGCCAGGAAAATAAAGACGACAAACTTCCGTGGCTTTTCATTCTTCTGCAGTGATTTGGGCAGTGTTTCAGTGCATGGCTTCACCCGCTGCTGAAACCCAAAAAGCCCAGATCAAAGGCAGGTTTGCTTTCACACCGGTGATCAGCAGTCCTTTGCACCGTAGCTGGCCGCTCCCCCTGGCAGAAACACCGACCTGTTCATGGCAACTTGTTAAAAATGGCATTGCCCCCAGAAACACAACCCCTTTCGATGAACTGACACGCTGAAACAGTGACGAGCGTTTTTACTGTTATTAAATGCTTCATTAAAAAAATGTGTGCCAAAAGATAATTCTTCGATCATCTGTGTGCAAGTCTGTACTTATAGGGCCTGATCACCTTGTTCATTTTCAGTAAAAAACAAGAAGGTAAGTTGAGAGTAAAACTTCAGAATTCAACATGAACTGGACACTGAGCAGGTTTTCCTGTTTTGTAATATTGTACATGTCTTTTGCAGGGTAAACTTTTTGACTCTACAATAACTGATGAAGGAACGTGGACATTAGGTAATAACCTACACCTGAAATGACATTATGAGGGCAGCAGAACTTCTCAAAATATTCTGCAAAAGAGTTTACTCCATTTTTTAATGGGAAAGATTAGTTCCTTCCCTATTTATAACTTTGTAAAAAAGACAATCATTATTTCCAGACTGAGGAACTGAGGTAGCACAAAAGCCCTAGAGAGTCAAGTTAATGGAAAAATGTGGTATTTGGAAGGCAGCAGTCAGTGGATTACAAACACTTCCATAGAGTGAGAAGTTTTTTGCAAACCCTTAATAAAGCTAGACAATTGCGGTACAGTTATGTGGTGTGTGCCTCTCCATAATTGTTACTTTTCTTGTTTTTTCTCCTCTTATGCATTATATATTTGGGATAGGTGACATTATATGCGTTATATTTTTGGGATGGGTGACAAAACCTATAGTCCAAGACAATAAAAAAGCAATCTAAAAATCATACTAGCTACAGGTAATGAACAAAAAAAGCTTCTCTGATTGTTACATCATAAATATTGTAAAGTGTTCGGAATATTTTGGGTTTTGGCAATCGTGTTTGTGGACTGTGCCTCTCACTTAATGTTTTCCTATAATGGATTTTGTTTTCCATTCAATATTTATTCTAAATATTGATTAATAATTTGGTAACTTAAACATGAAAACCAGAACTGTAAACAAACATTGTGAAGCCTACTCTTTTTCAGTATGCAAATAATCTTCAAAATACACTTAATAATGCTTTATTTATTCAGTTAAGTATAACTAAATATCCTACATGTTAACTTCGAAAGGTACTTCCAACATATTGTCTTTAGGCATACTCTCTGTGTTTAAATAAATTGATTACACCTCCATGCGTCACTAAAACTTAGTTCTGGCTTTATTGATGATAACTCTCTGTAAAGCTTGACCTCCAGTCCTTCATTATTGCCTTGGCTGAGGTGTATCTATTAATAGATTAAATATTTTTTGTTGTGAACCTCTGTAAAAGGTTAGTTTATGTTTGCAGCAGAAGTACTTACGGACTGTGTTTTAATCCCTTAAAACACCTTCAGCATTTTACAGGCCAGAAAGCGAGAGATGGCTGCATAAGCTACCTTTGCTTCAGGCTTTTGATTTATTTATTTATCAATAACCCTGTTGGCATTGGCATTCAGAATTTAAATTACATCACTAAAAAGATCCTGTGCTTGTTAATGGTGAATTCACCAAAACAACAACAAAAAGCTTGCACATAGGGGTTTGACGTGTCTGTTCTTATTCAACAGAAGACAGGAAGCTGATACGGATTGTTCTAATGAAGACAAATCGAGATGCTGGAAATTGTTGGACATCTCTGTTAGAAAATGAATATGCTGCTGACCCTTGGGTACAGGACCAGATGCAAAGGAAACTCACACTGGAGCGATTCCAAAGAGAGGCAAGTTAGAGGACCATCATTACTCCTTATATTTGGTGTTTGCACACGTTACGGCCATGAACACTGACCACAATTGTTCTGCTGTCCAGTGCCATAGTGTAGCTCAGTATATACGGAATGCTCATGAGGCTTCGATTATTGTGTCTGTAGTTTGTCTGAAGGTTTTGTGAAAAGTTGAGTTTGGGGTGGATATTAGTGTTTTAGCGTTTGTTACCTAATACTAACAACTTGTAACTGTAGGTTAGGCTACACACAATTTCTGTCATTATCTAGAATTATGACATAGCCATATTTACAATAAACTTCTAACACCAAGTGCTATTGAATATGTTTGTTAAGAACATCAGGTGATGTAGAATAGTTAGCTGGAAAATATTTTCTTTGCCCTTTTGCGTAAATTCCTTTGGTAGACCTTTAGTGTGCAACTATTCCTATGCAGGTCTGCAGAGTTGTAGAATTACAACTTCTTACCAGTGCAATCAGCACAGCACATACTGCAACAGAGAACATAATTTCTGTGGAACCTGTTGTCCAGCATGGCAGGTACTTAAACTTTCAACTAGTAACTTCAGAGGGCACCGGAACGCAGAATTTGTTCTTGAGACTTCTCTTAATAGTTCTGTACTGGGAGATCTAACTGCTAGCTAAATTGAGAACAGCATCACTTCAAATAGTAGGCAACCAAACTATGACAATTTGAGGTTTATTGTTGATGCATTTTCCAAGAATTTCAGTGCCATCACAAATGAATGACAAGTTGATCACTATATGTCCATGTTAGAATGGCAGAATATTAACATAAAGAGTTTTGTTCTTGTTGGTTGTGGTGTTTCTAACATTTTTATTAGAATAATCTATCTGTTAAACTTTTTTTCTTATTTCCATCAGAACCCTGGATTTGACTTCAGCGGGGCAGAAATTTCTGGAAATTACAGTAAAGGAGGACCAGACTTTTCTAGTCTTGAAAAGTAAACTGTTTTTATCTGCGTTCCTTGAGAGGAATTACACATTATGCTTAAAAATTGACCTCACGTAACTGGTGAAAACTACAGCGATCTCTTCAGTGGATTGTTGTCAAGTATTTACTTCAGTGAAGAGAAAGAAGGTCTCTTCCAGTAGAATGAAGACAAAGTGTTACCAGCTGATTTATAAGCTGAAGTAACTTTACGATACTAAGGGGCAAACTATAGAGAAAAGTCTACATCGAGAAGTAACATCTCTAAGGAGAATGTTGGTTTGATTTTGTTTGTTTGTTTTTAGAAACACCATGGTAAACTAGTCAGTTATAAACACATCCCTTGTCTTTATGCAAGAATATCTTATTCAATGTTGAAGAATAGATCTTATAAGCAAGTTATTTTCTCTTAAATTGCAACAGGAAGGCTACTAGGATGGATACAGTTACACTTTCCCTCTGTAGCAGCCCTCTGAGAATTCATAAATGTCTTTCTAAACCAGTGGTTTAAATAAACAAACTACTGCATCTAGCTGCAAATAAGGTTTTCTAATCCACTGTGCTGTCAAATATAGCACTAATGATAAATACTTGCTACCAGGTATGTGATGCTAGAAAGCTGAAAGGTCAGGTGAAAGTCTGGATATAAATAATTTTATGTTAATGTAATATCACCTTTCAGTATAAATATTTAAGATTTTTCACAGTAAGAGAATATAATGACTTTTGAAAGGAATATGAAGCACGTAAGTAGGAAATGGTATCTTGCCTCTATTCATTACCAACATACAGCACAAGTTGTTCATAGTGTATACAAGAAGCTCTAGATTTTTGTAGATAGTTTTAAATTTAATAGCCACATTATAAACTTGGCTATTGCATGATCTATTTTGCATGAGCCAATTATAGATCAGGAATTTCCTACTCATTGTTAAAGATGCAGCTGAGCAGCACTCCAACCACAGCATCACACAGAATGAATGCTGTGTCAAACAGACTAATGGAGGAGGAAAACATGATTGCCAAATCCTATTGTATTCTGAACTCTGAAACTACTGCCCATACTTCAGTCCTAAGCAGAAGTTTCACTGGAGATAAATTGCCAGCAGCTGTCTGTCATACTGCTTATTTCTAAAACCGTATCATTATTTCGGTTGGCATATGGCAAAAATAAAGCAATAGTTGAGGAAGAATGCTTTCATTGTAGTTATAGCAAATGCTTGTTGCTTGTACGAGCAAGCAAGCCTTAGTACCCCTGAAATAATCAAATGTGCTCCTCCTACCCATGTCATCTTTACAGAATGTTAATTAAGTCCAGACACTATACTTGGGTTGCAGAGAACTTGCCTTACTATACAAAGGAAAACAGCATGGTATCAAATGCTGCCTTATGGCTATGAAGTTTTGTATCATTACTGTGATCCTAGTAAAGAAGGTGGACAGTATAGTTAAGAAATGAATGAGAGTGCTGCAAAAGTAATTGCATCAAAATGCTTAGGTACTATCTAGTGAAATAGTATTTTTTGTTACAGCAGTTGGATTGCACACGACAGTTTTGTACATCTTTTGCTTATTGCAGAAGGTTAGAATGGCATCTGACAATCCAGTGCATGAACTTACATGTACTATACGTACTTTCAAAGCTAAACTTTGTTCCCATATTTGCTGCTTTATGACATAACATGAAAGTCATTCTACAGTTAAGTCCAAGGCTGATGTCAAGGGAAGAAGACAACAGTGAAATATGTATTCAGGCATCATGGCTCTGAATTGTTTTAAGAAGAAATGTTTGAATTACTTGGTGAGCTACTTAATAATGTCTACTCTAAGTTACAGACCTCCAATTTTTGAAGAATCTAGATCAAAATAAAAAGATACTGATGCTATGATTTCCTTAATCAGTATCTACTCAGTTCTCAGTCTAACAAATGGTGGTTTATGTTCCAGCTCACAGCAGTCTCACTGGGATTCAATCCCTTGCTTCTTAGAAAAACAGTGATAGGTATTTGACAGATGCATAAATTTGGGTATGTAATACAGTATCCAGAGCAACCCATTCTATAGGAAATAATCCTGTGCATTTACTCAGAGTGCGACTCTGCACTGTGAATGGGTGGAGGACAGCCTACTGGCATTTTTTCAAGCATCCGGTTCAAGATCCGTGCAGAGTAATGTCACAGCATTGCTCTCTTTATTAAAAGGACCACAGCTGTTCCCAGTCATTGTTGGGCACAGAAATGTATGGGTAAATTCATACCTGGTCAAAGTGGGATTCTCAGATCAGTGCAAAAACTCAAAGCTTGGGATTGGATAGAAATGTGAGTAACAGGTTCCCTTAAGCAAGCACCACCCATGTATTTACTGCAGTGTATAGAAACAGTGATACGTACTATTAGATAAATCATTGAAGAGGGTTGAAGTCAACTGAAGAGTCTAAGCTACTTAAGTCTATTTTCAGTCCTGACACTTCCACATCTTAAAGGACTCAGAGTAATCACGGGCCAAGTTAAAATAATTGTAATCAAGAACCTTGAGTTTTTATTGTTGCTTCTCTAGCCTTTCCCATGCAGCCTAAACCTCTTAAAAAAAAACCCAAACAACTCCATAATGTCTTTACTTCTGCGTGGAAGTTTCCCAGGTAGTGTTCAGATACAAGTCACTTCATACGCTTCCTACTAACACATTTTGTAACAAACAAGACAAAGGTTACTCAGTTAAGCACATTTCAATGTTTAATTGAAAGGTACGTATCTTAATATTGAGACATGACAATTATAATTGCACATTGCATCTTTTCCATCTCTCCCAGCAGGCTGACCACACCTTGGTCTGAATTCCTTGTATGCTTTTCAGAGGCCAGCATAATGCACAGCTAGCACTGGCAGATGATGTCAGGCGGTGCAATCACACCCTTGAGTGCATGAGAAGTCTCGATTTGTCCAGTATAGAGCTTTGGTATTAAGTCTTCTGTGAAAGATTTATCTAGTTTGAGATACGCAGAGTGGTTTCCCCCTCAGCTATGACCACAAAGGAGGAAGGGTTGGCTTGCTAACCTCTAAGCCCACACTGTATTTACAACATTCTGATCTCTCCTCCACCAGCTCGGTTCATATGGCCATCAGTTACGAACATCCTATCGCTAACAGCCTCTGCTCCACAGTGACGCAGGACTCGAGAGGTCATTAGCAACATTCCCCCAACACCTCTGTTCATCTTACATACAATGATACACTCTCCTTAATCACTTCCTTGTTAGCATCAGAAGCCTGATATGCCTCAAGCACTGATCTGGTCTTCAGAAAAAACAGTCGTATTTTATGAATCTTACCCCGAAAGAGATCAGAGTTGAAGCAATCTTCAATGTTTCTCAAACAGATTGCTCCCACATACAGGCCAAGATGGACCTTCAGCCCTGCTCCTACTGTGCCTGTAAAAATGCGCCTGTTCAGCAGCACCATTTACCTTTTGTACAGTGACACTTTGTAAAATAGACATCAGATTTGGGGCAGGTGACCTAGTATTTTCCCGCAACCTTCATTAGATATCATGAAGTTTTTACACTCCATTAAATAATTTGTAATCTTACTAAACTACACCACTTACAAAATACTGGAGTTACTGATGCTGTTAGTGACTACCTTTTACAGGGCAATGAAATAAGGTTTGTCTTTTCTCCTGCTCTAGCTACTTGACATGTTCAGTGAGTATCACAGAGCCTGGTTTAAAACGTGTGTCTGCCCTGCCCAGCAGGAATGTGCAGACGCATGACACTGCCCAAACAGCGTGTCAGGTGGACTGACAGGCATTTGCTATTGTCACCAATGTCTTTAGTTTGATTGAGACACTGCAGCACTGTGCTACTGCACATGATGTTTTCCTGGTGTCAGATAATCTTTGGAATGCAAACCAGATTCTAAAAATTATATATTTCAGCACCTGCAGTTATAGTAAACCAAGCTTAGACTACACAGGCTGCTCTACAAACTATAAAGTGTTTAAATTCCTTATACTGGTATTGTGGTATTTCACTGAACAGTAACCAGTCTAGTAAGACTGAAAACTGACACTAAATATAGTTGTGGTCATCATGAAAATAACTTATTTGCTGGAAGGAAATTTAGTCTGAAATGTTACGTATTTTTTTCCATGAGTTGAATTCTTCATTAAGACCGTGTTTCAGACTTCGTTTCTCAAATATTCATGTGTCTGTTGACAAGGTCATAGAACGGTTCTCTCCTTATTTTATTGTAGCACTGTAAAAAAAAAAACGCAACAAACCACCAGTCAACTGAAGGGCTTTCTACAGGAGCCAAACAAAGCATCAGATTTTAATATAGCAAGATAGTTGCTATAGACAATATGCAGCCTTTGGAACTGAAGTCTAGATGAGGAAGTAGTTCAAAACTGCTACCCAGTAAAAAAATAGTAACATGAATAATGAATTACAGTGTTTAGACTTCACTAAACAGACAGTTATACAAGTAAAACTGTATAAAACTGGCTTCCTTTTAAGAAGTTTAAGTGAATAATTACAAGAAAGTCATTCTAGTAGGCAACTGTTTCCTCCTCTTAGCCAATTCTTTTTAGGATAGGAGCAAGCCACCTTTTTTCTCTGCCTTTTTACCAGTTTTACTCCACATTTTAGTTTGAATTGAGGTTCCAATGTCTGTAGAACACATTTCTGCTCCCACAGGACACCAGAGGATCAGTTTTTTCTCCAGTGTTCATATATTAGGTTGCCACTCCTTTAGGTACAGCACTGGCTCAAGCATGAACACAAGAATATACCAGCCTCTATGACAGGCTTACTGTGTTTATGTTACACGTCTTTAAGTGGTTACCCATGCGGAGTAAAAAACTCTGAGATAGTTAACAGCTAATTATTTCTACATTATCAGAAGCTGATTTTTACTAGGAATTACCTATTATGAGCTGGTCTCTGGAATTGTAGGGAGATGTGTTATTCTGTAGTAGCTATGTTTAAGCTGCCGTGCTGTACGTCCAGACACAATCCATTTTAATTTCTGGACATTTGGTTTGGAACACTTGCTTGAGGAATATTCTGTAAGGCACTTTAACACCAGTTCCTTCCAGAAGGTCAACTCTCTGTTATTTATCTAAATAGCAAGAGAGAAACTCATATGTTAGTAATTCATTAAATCCTTACTTCATACATGTTCTTTCAACTTCTTCACAAATGATAGAAAGCCAAAGTTCCCAAGCCAAATGGAAAACAAAAACCACCCAAACAACAAACCAAAAAACCCTGATAAAACCAGTATGCCAATGGATCTCCCCGTTCCCCACTGTGTAGGCTCTTGCATAGATTTTTCTTATTCCCCTGACTCTTTATCTGCACATACCTTGGAATGCAACTGCAGAAATTCCAATGCCTCTGTCAACTCCAGTAGTTTTTGTTCTTCTATTTCTAATGCCACTATAGACAGTGCCAAGACAGAAGGCTGGAGAGAGGAAAAACAATCTTTTTCAACACTGCTTTGTCAAGTTTCAGTAGTCTCATTGTCTTTGAGATTTCAAGATGTTTACCTTGGCTTTAGAAAACATGATTCTGCAGTGACATGCCTTAAGCTGCGTCTCAAGTCTCTCAAAATTAAGGTATTTTCTCCTATTAAAAAAACAGAGGAGTGAATGTAGAAAAATGAAACCTTGATCAAGGCAGCTCCACCCTGTGAACTCAGAGAAGCAGAGAGAATGTTCGTTATCTAAACAAAGGCCTCATTTATTCCAGAAGTGCTATGGTTACAGTCAAACAGGTGTTCAGTTTTGGCAGTCCTAATGCCAAAAGTAAATCTTGTGTTACACTGGGGAGAGATGCATTATCAATATAGGCTTACCAACAAGGAATTTTAATGCTTACTATCAAAAGGATCCTCTTTTTGAGACAGATTTTGAAATCTTTGCAATGAGGCAATACTTACTGCACCATAAGCAGAGATGTATTATACCATCATTATTGAGCAAGTTTAGTTTTCAGCTCAGAGAGCAATACTCTTTAGATGACTTTATGCAAATAACATTTAAAAATTAAAATATAGTAAACAAGAGATATTCACATTTATGATATTTACCAATAAACGGAAAAGTCTGTTGGGTTTTCAAGTATAGGAAGGACAATCACTTGAGTAATTTCTGTCCTTACTTTTCTACATAGGCTTCCTGATCATATGTAATCATAGCAAAATACGTATATTTTACCTTTCACTGCTTAACTTTTCATGAATGAGTGAATGATATAGTTGTAGAAACTGGAAGGCTGTTGTAGCTTTGACTTTCCAACACAGCTTCTCCAACACTATTTTCTCCATTCTCATCATATCAGAAACAGTGAACCTATACTGGCTTATTCGAATTAAGTCGGTGGCTAAGGGAACATTTCTCTCTTCTTCTGATGCCTTCACAGCCAAGTAGAAGCAGCTGAGTCCAACACAGCCCAAGTGTTTAGGCTGTACCTAAAGAAAAGTAAATTATTGTTACTTTCGAAGAGCAAGGCCTTTGATCAGTCATTTCTATATGTAGCTAACAAACCCCATAGGCAGCAGTGTATTTTAGGAAAAAAATTATGGGGGAAGTGGGTGGGAGGGTATGTGTTCTCTTTTTTGAAGATCAAGAAATGTCTTTTATGTACTTATACTTGTATCTTTATGTAACTCAATGAAAAGACTGTTGCACACTACAAGTTCTGCCTCATTCTTCTAAAAAGTGAAACTGCAGAACAATATATTTTGATTGATGTAGAATTGGTTTCTTAATGAGATTCTATAGTAGCCTAATTGGAAGCTTTTAGAACTTAAAATGTTGTACATACTGGCTTATGCAAAAAAGGGGGTTTTAGTCTTCTTTTCTAGATATACACATATATATGTACATACATATAAACTTTTTTTTTTTGTTCCATAGGCATTACAGTCCCCATTTATACTGCTTATATCGAATTCATAAGTCTTTCAAATCATAATTTTCCTGTCCAGTCCATCTAGCTTTCTCATTTTTGTTTTAACACACAATGAAAACAAGCTTTTGTTCTTGACTAAATAGTATAGTGGTAATCCCATCTTTTTAGACAATTAAAGACAACCCAGGTCAGCATGGTACATATGTACAGTAGAATGGAGCGCTAACTAAATATTTCACTAGATTCTGAGTGCTGAATAGCATCAAGCCTCTTGATATACACGAGGCCTATGCACAGGTTGAAACAGCAGTAAAAATAAGTAGTAATTTAAGGTGTTCTTGTATATGTGAAAAAGGCAAGACAACCTGTCTTGATCTAACCCATTAATATAGCCTGCATTTCCAAACCTATGGGCATCCTCAAGGTGAAACTAATGCCCTCTTCCTTCTCTTCTCATGAGGAAACAGCTTTCTTAACAATACTAAAATGTGAACAGGGAAAGCCATTTTTTAGTTCTTGTGCAATCGGAATCTCTGGAAGGAGCTTAACCTTTCGCCATCTAAAACCAAGATATAATAGGAACAAGGTTGCAATGAGCAGAAGCTAATGACTAAGAGCTTATACTTTAAAAAGCCTTACCTTCATTTTTGACAAGAACCTATCTAAGAAATTCACAGCTAGTGAAAACGTCTCTGTATGGAAGCCAAAGAACTGAGTTAAGCTGAGGAGATCTTTCACTTCAAAGTCTCGCAGCCTTGCAGTCATTCGGAGGCCATTATCATGAGCAGATTCAATGAGTCTCAGGCCAGAGGCCTTCGGCTGACATCTTAACTCCTGATCCAACAGGGCTGTGAGCTGGTACAGCACTTCCTGAGCCTCAGTAGTTACAAGTGTTTCAATCATCTCTAATAAGAAACAAACGTAAGCATATCAAACAGCTAAAAGTGGAAAAACTTGCGGTGGTCTCCAAACCCAAGATAGAAACTTTCCTTTCTCTATAGGTATGTGAATTACTCATTTGTAAGTCAAAGTACTTTTTGCCGGTCAGCAACACGCGTGGAACACTCGGAAGGGATTCGCTGGGGCACATCCCGGTGGCATCGGGCAGTGAGGAGCAGGTCACAGGCAGCAAAGCCCCGCACAGCGGTGCGGGCCCGAGCAGGGCCGGGCTGGGACTGTGACCGTCCCCGTGCGGCTGTGCGGGTCCATCCCCCTCTGCCCACACTGCAGAGCTGCACCGCCCCTCACGGGCCGGCCGGCACCACAGCCCAGCCAGCACCGGGCCCCAAAACCGGGGCTCACCGGACCCCAGGCAATCCCCCCAGAGCTGCCCGGCACCCCCCAAGCCCCAGCACCCCCCAAACCGCGGCTCACCCCACACCCCGGCACCCCCCAAACCCCGGCGAGCTCCCGCCGCCCCCCGGCCCAGCGGGCCCGCGCAGGCGCTGCCTCCCCGGGACATGCCCGGGCCTGCCCCGCACCGCCGCGGGGGCTCCGCCGGCGCACGACCGACCTGCCAGCCCCGTCAGCGAGGCGGAGGGGCCGCACCCGGCCCCCGGACAGCCCGGGCACGGCACACAACAGCCCAGACCCGCCACTAGTGGGACCCGACCCCGGCCCGCGCCGTTACCTTGTCACTGTCGCCTCGCTCCCGCCTGTTGTGAGGAGGGCCCCAGCCGATGTGACCCGCGGCAGCGCCGAGGGCTCACTCCGAAGCGCTGCCCGGCTCCCCGGGCACCAGCGACCACCGCGGTACCGCCATCCAGGAGCCGCCACCCGGCCCGCACCTACTCCGCTCCGCTCCGGGGGGCGGGGCCGAGGGGGCGATAGATTTCCAGGCAGACCAATCACGGGGCGCAGCTGCAAGAAGGGGCGGGGCGCCGTCGCTAGGAGGAGGGCGGGGCGCGCGCAGGGGCGCCCTCTAGCGGCGCTGGGACGCGGCGGGCGGGGCCGAGTGCACGCGCCGCCTCCCCGGTAGCACGAGGGCGTCGCTACTTACCTCGTGCTCGCGCCGCTGCGCGGGCGGCGGGCGCGAGGGGCGAGGTCTCGCGCATTTCCCGCGCTGCCGCCGCGGCGCGTGTCCCCCACAGTAACGGTCACGCGGGGAGAGCAGAACCGCGCGCGAGGGACCCGGGGCACCGGAGCTCCCTGACCCGCACCGGGGGGCGTCTGAGCCACCCGCAGGGCTTATTGCAAGCCCTTGCTGGGCTTTCCGCTTACAGCAGCTGGAACCGTTTTCCTGGTGGGACTGAGTTAGCTGTGTGACTGCACCAGTCTCCTACAGGGCTGCAATCTTTTAGGTATGAATCACTAAGGTTTATATTTTTTGTTGTTTTTAACACCTTCCAGTTGATCAAAAATATTTTTGTATAGTCATGAAAGGTCCAGATGAACAGAAAGATTTGATCGACCTCTTGCTTAAAACAGCCTGAGCTGGCAGCTTTGTTTGGGATTCTGGTGGTTGTTTACAAAGCATAGACCTTGGTCTTCCTTGTTTGGGTGTGTTTGGCTGAGTGAAATAACAAATATTCCTTCTGCCCGGAAAACTGACTGGAGTTACTCAAGGTTATGTTCAGGTGAATGTGTTACTGGTGAAAGTTAATTCTAGTTTGTTGTAGGTATCAGGTCGAGTTGTAATAGATTCACATTGTGTAATTGTTAATCAAACCGATATGTTGAGTTTTACTTAACATGTTAGCTTTTGCAAATCAGTTTAACGGATGGGCTGGTGATAATTGCCTAATTGGGGAGGGGGGTGTGCTGAGTCCTAGGGGTGTGTGGGTGGGGCGCGTGCTCTGGGACACCTGGTCATGACCCACAATGCAGAAGAAAAATATGGCCCCCATCCCACGACCATCAGAGGGCTGGGAGAGACCCCTTAGCAACAGCACGCTCAGCCACAGGAGGCACCAAACTGGTAAATAGGGGACTGCGGTGGGTGGGTTCGCACTGTTGGTAGAGCAGAGACTGCCCGGTGCTGTTTTGCCTGTTTGCCGCTTGCTTCCATAAACGCGATTTCGCTTTTCAACAGTTTGTCTCGGCTTATAATTCCAGCTACACTTATAACAAAGTTGTGTATAAACTTTTGTTTGTTTGTTTGTTTGAGATAAGCAGTTAGGTTACAAGATCTGGAGAAGAAACGATATTATTGAAAAAACACTTGAAACAGCATTTAAAACTATTACAGGAGCAGGGAATATTCCACTGACTTTAAGCAAGGGAGTTGCTAACTACAGGGAGCTTGTTAGGGCATGTTCAAGGCCCACAACTTATATATTTAATATTCTGTTATCTGTTGTTTTATCAAAGGTCTCTTGTAAAGGCTGGAAAATGGCTGCAAGAGGTACTTTGCAGACCTGTAATGGGTTTTATGTCTTTCCAATGGGTCAAAGGTGCTTAAGTACTTGCTTTCCTGAAACTGTTGGGGTGTTATTTCTATTTCAGTTTAATACATTCAAGCTGTTTTGTGGTGATTCCTATGGATTGGTTGAAAGGCTTAAAATTCTCTTAAAGAGTGAGCTGACATGTTCTGTAACACAGGATTTTCAGGAAGGCGAACCTCTCAGCTATATTTGGTGTGCTGATTCTTCTAAGTTTCCTTCATTTGGAAGATTGTGAGTGTAAAACAGAGGGACTGTTTCACACATCAATGAGCTTTATCATCTTATTTATTTATATATTAATTAAAATTTGTGTTCATCCTACTTCATCCCACTGTACTTCTCACTGGTTTATTATGGATTTGTTTCAATCTCTATGATTTACCATTGGAAATTGATTTAAGTTTATTACAAGAGTCTTTGTACTTCAGAAGGCTGGAACGAATGGCCAGAAAGAAGCATGGTTAGAGATGTAGAGATTTTTAAGAAAAATGTGCTATGTGCGTAAAATACCTGGTTTTCCAGAAGGCTTAGTGGAAGTCACCGTGAGGGAACTTGAGGGAGCCTGTGGGTGTGAAGGTGGAATGACTAAATACTGTGTCTGTTTTTCCCCTCTAAAGCACCATTCACTTCCATAGAATCTAATTTGTAGGTTTCCACTTGGCATCTGTTTAACTTTCTTTCTCAGAACTTTGCTAACTATTGGTAGAGTGAATACATCTAAAAATCACTGTTTTGACCCTCATTATAATGACCTTGAATTGTTTGTCTATTGCACAAGCTAAAAGTAATTTGTTCAAATGTAAGAAATTAAAACAAGGGTGGAAGCATCAATCCCAATACTCATGCCACAGCCCTTCTGAAAGAAAATGAATTGGTTTTCTGTGCCACAAGCTCCTAACTAGGAATCAATCTGTTGCCACTCTATGAGATTCACGTATAATTGCCCATGAATGTGAACTGAAGTACTTTGAGTATTCACAGATGTAGAACGTCAGAAATAAAGATTATAGTAAATCAGATCTCATGAATATGCATATTTTTGTTGCCAGTAAATAATCTGAGTTATCTAAATTAAAATTCCAAATTATATATTGCAAAGGAAGTGTGCTTTTTTTTTTTTTAAGATTTGGAAAACATTTGCAGTAGTCTTCCTGTCATTACTATGCACATAATAATAATGCGAAGCAAATGATACTTCTTTTTATGCTGCTTGTTTTAAATAGCTTTTATTTCTTAAATTGCTGTTAAAAATAGACTGAGAACTCTAACATTCAGCAGGCCGTGTAGCTGGTTGGAAACCACTGACACTGGCCGAAGCCACTGGCCTATTTTGTGTTCTTGCAGTAAGGGTTCTGGACTGAAGCGACACGAAGGAAAACCAGTCCATGTCAATTAAATGTAATGTACAGGTTTAAATTTAAAACCATTCCTAGGGCTTAGACACTTGGCACATGGAAGCCCCAGACACTTTCATCAGTGTGTGTAGTTCCCACCCCTGGCGCAGCGTCTGGGCTGCTGTGAGCCTCTCGGGCAGCGGCCGTGGGAAGTGTCTTGCTCTAAGGTGCCAGACTTTGTGCTGCAGTGGCTGGAACGAGTGCACACACTCCATCTGCTCTGCAGTCTGCTGCGTGTGGGCGAAGGCTTTTCAAGAGGGTGGCAGCAAACATGAGGCCACCAGTAACTTCTTACATGTGTTGCAGCAGTTTCCTACTAGCTCTGGTAGATATGAGATGGAGGATTAAGACTGGATAGCTAAAGATGTTACATCTTCTCTGCTGAATGTCTATTCTAACTCTTTGGTGGTTCTTGTCCTGAGGCAAGAACATGCAGTTTTCTTGTGGATGGGTCTGGTGGCTGTGTCAAGCTGAGGAGTGTGCTAGTCCTGGGACTGCTGCAGGGGCAGGCGGTGACCCTGCCATAGAAGCAGAGTAGAAGGTTGCAGGAGTGACATCTTCACCTCTCTTTTGTTTAATCTATGTCTGTGTGTCTTTCAGAAGTCTGTGTAAGTGTCTGTTTAATCCCTACTGCCAGAGCCAGTCAGCACCTGTAGGTCATAATTACCTGGACTGGCCTCACCTGGGACTTCACCGACACTCCCTGCCCAATTCCAGGAGCCTCACTTAAGCTCGGAGCTATGGTCTAGGAAGGACTGTACTCGGCCCTCTGCTTTGCTTGTCCAGACTTGTTAATTGAACTTCCCAGTCTGACCTTGTACTTGCCTCGTTGCCTCATGTGCCTCGCAATCTCAGGACTGTCAGCACAGCCCGTGGCTGTCACCAGCCTGACTTTGCTGTGGGGTGGTGTCTCTGTTGGTGAGGTCCAACTCTGCCTTTGCCAGGGGTGTCCTCTGCTTTTGGCTAGTCTCCCTTGTGGAGCAATGCTTCTCCCTGGCTCTTTCAACTTTATGAATAGGTCCTCCAAACTTTTGTCTGATTCTATAGGAAATTCTGTGTTGTTTTCCCTTGGTCTAGAAATGCCTCACTGGAGAAGTAAGGTCATGGAGATCAGAGGAGACATCAGTTAGCCCTGACATTGATACATTGAGTGATTTGACTGAAACTTAGATTACATTATTTCAGAAGTTTCTTGTGACATTTGCTTTCCATTGTGTTCTTCAGCTTTTAGACAGAAAGAACTTTACATGCCAAAAAGAAAGGCAATGAATTCTGCCTTTCCTTGTTATAAATCAATTGGGGGAAGGATACTTTGTCAGACTGAATGTGGAGACTGTAGCACTTTCCATAATACCAAAACCTGGAATGGGTCTAGAAGTTGTAGTAAACTGTTACTTGTTTTTCTTATACTGATCTTAGTCAAACACCTACTTCGTGTTTTCTTCTCCCATGTTTTCTTAATAAATAAAAACTAAAAGGTAATAACAAGTTGTTTCAAACTGGAAAACTTATTACTGCGTACTTATGTGAAATTGCCAAGCTAAGAAGATTATTGCATGTTTCTCCACCTTGTGTGGAATGCCAATGCGCAAACCCTGATTTGGATTGGGGTAATAGGAAGCCATTCGCTTTTTTATTTGTGTATTTGAATAATGTGATCTAAATGCCTCAGCCTCTTCCATGTATCTGATCTGTATGCTTGCTTAAGTTTATAGTTATCTCTGAGGTATTTTTCATGTTCCATTTATTTTAAAAACAAACTCCTTTTACCCCAAAGGTATTTAAACGGAAAGTAATTCAGGAAAATTCTTTGCTGTTTCACACTGTTTTCCCCCAACCTTTGTTAGAACAGTCAACAAGCATCATGAATAGGAGTAGTGTGTGTTAGCTGCCCTAGAAGAAAAGGGCATGGGGTATGGAATCTTAGATACTGTGGTTCTAACTTAAAAAATATGATAGCAACAGTTCAGAGCTCATCTCTGCCCTTAATTTTCAGTTAGATATTTCCTCCCGCTTTCAGAAGATTGAAACTGCTTTTCTGGGAAGAGTGGTGTCAGCTGGATTCAGAACACAGAGTAGATTCCCGAATAGGGAAAGCTGAGACCAGGGACTTTGGATTACTAATAAACCTGCGAAGGCGTGTGTGTGTTTTGTTAATCACCCTGTGAGAAGCAGTCTGGGGACAGTGTCAGTTTTCTTCAGAGAGAACTGTTTGAAATCCTTCAATCATGACAGGGCTGTACAAAGTAATCTTTAAATATTGTTTTTTTCTTGCACACTAAATGTTTCCAATGCTTGTGTGGGTGCTGCACAGTTGCTGTAGGCTCACTGATAATGAGCTATTGTGTGAACTGGGTGGTCAGTACACAGCCCAGAACATGAAGCATTAGGATATTTCAGTTCATGTGCAGAGCTACATTGTTCTTTTCAAAAGCTGTTTTAGGAGAAAAATGGTTTTCGCAAAGGCAGAGCTGTGATTAAAGGACAGTCTGCCTCCCTGATGGACCCTGTTCGTTTAGTAGAGGAGATAGTCAGATAACCTAATGAAGCAAATTTTGTTCTTGCAGTGGGAAACCATAGCAACCTGCCACTTTGGAATGCATGGTATATAATCTGTCTGTCCTTCAGATAGTATTTTGCAGTCCAGAAATAGTCATCGTTTCCTAATGTGTGAATGTAAACCATTAGACAAATGTAGCTGGAGTGACAGTGTTGTTTCTGAGGTAAACATGAGCCCTGTTGTGCTGCTGGTCTGGTGCTGTACATTTGGAAAACAGGTTCCAGAGGAGGGCAAAAGTAGTCTGTTTTTTTTGTGTGTGTGTGTGGTTTTTTGGTTTTGTTTGTTTGTTTAAATAAATAGTTTACATATATACTGTGAAAATCGGTAATCGAAAGGGCTTACTGAAGTCCCCTCAGTGCCACCCTTGCCTTGTCCTCCAACCTACATGTCCCTGCTTACTTTTGGCACAGTTTTCTTAAATTGCAGTATTTGGAGTTTGAAACTTTTTGGTCACTGTTCTCTGATGTCACTTTGTTCAGGCTCAAATAACCACAGAAATTATGATAATGATGTAGTGGAGTAAGTGCCCTGCAACTTGAGCGCAGCTGGCCAAAGCTACTGGCTGTGCTTGATGGAAACTCAGAAAGTGTTCTTCCTTGGTTAAATAAATAAAATACGTGTGAGCAGTCTCACGGACTTCTCTCTTTGTGTCACCTTCCTCTAACAAGTTCTGAAACAAAGCTGAAAAAAGTGTTTTCTGTAGAAACCAGCACTGATTATTAAACAGATAAAATTTAGCTTGCCAGTCTTAGGATCTGCTGCCAGTTTTAGAGACTGGGCTACCAGTCTGGAAAGGAATGATTTAGTCAGCTTTTGTGTGAAGAGGACTGAATGAGTAGTGGATTGAAGGAGTAAATGGCAAATATTTAATGATATTTCTAGGGACTGATTTAGACTCAACATACTGTATTTACTTCAAAATATTAGAATGGTTCCAGTTTGTTTAGGAGTGTTTAGAAGTCAACTTTAATAGCACAGAATACTCTTTATGAATATACATTTTGTGGAATAGAACCATTTTAAGTGTTTTTTCTATAAACCACGTTGCTAGCAGAAATGTATCGTTTAAAATGCAAAATTATTTTGAGAAAGCTGTGATTTATTTTTGCTTAAAAGGAGAGCAGAACAATATTTGGTGAGGACAGCAGAACAATATTTCTTAAGTGTTGCCTCTGATAATTTTACTGTTTCTGTGTCATAGTGGGTCAAGGCTATCAGATTACTTCTGCTCCTTTAAACTGATCTGGCTCCTTACTGTTTGACACCTCAATTTCTTTAAAATCACAGTTAACAAATTTTTCGTGTCACTGCTGCCACCGTTTCACTGCCTCTTCTGACACATTTTATAAAAATTATGTCTGTTCAATAGCAGTTTTTATTGCTCTACCTGCTTTAGGTTTTTCTTTTTTCGTCCACCCTCGAGTAGTATATGCCTTTATGAACAATGGTGGAACATAAACTCTTCCCATCGTCATACATTTTTATTTTAATATCTAATTTGATGTGTTACAAGTCCAAGTTGTTTTCAGCTTTTGAAATTTTTTCTTGCATATTTGTTACTTGTGTTTTTATGTAAATGGATTCAGCACTGAAGTCACTTGTGATCACTTGTGTCTAAGCAAATGCTCTGGATTTCTTGTTTTGTTTTTGGTTTAGTGCACTGGCAGGTTTTGATCTGTGTCTTGTTTGGGGATCTAATAGAAATGCCTCTTGTGGGGAGAGGACACTTCAAATTGAAAGGAAATATAGATCTGAGCATATGTACTGTCATATATAATATGAAAACTAATAATAAAAATAATTGTGTGGGAAACTGCAGTCTTTTTAAGGAACAGGAAAGTCAGATTCTGAGTTCTACCGAATGAGGGCAGTAGTGGCACATGATTTGTACGGTCTTGTTCATGTTTAATGGAACACTCATTAAAGACTGTGAGGTTTGGTATATTTATATTAGGTGTTTCAGTGAATGTGTTGTGGAATTACTTTTATAAATTCAGAGCTGAGAAATACGAGAAAAGACTGTGAAGGGAGATATTTTTATGAAGAGGACTTTCAACTTAACCTCCCACTAGAATGATTTTTCAAGTTCTAAAGAAAAGCAAGACAACTTGCTGAAGGGAAGAAAATGCTATCACTTGACAAGTAGACTTGGCAAATCTGCATTTAAAGTTTTGTAGGTTTTCGGGAGATGGTCAAGTTTTACAGGAATGAAACTTAATTTTTACTGAAGGATTCTTTTCTATATACAATGTTTAATTTTATTGTTTTATTCAATGCCCACCAAGTCTATTTATATGTACTTAAGTCATGTATTTCTAATTGTTCTATCCTCATGTGGCTGCTTTGCAGCAGCAGTTACGGAAATATTAGATAAATTACCCCTCCCTCTGCCTTAACATGAGACCTGTCGTGTTTTCTTAATTGGCTTCCAGTGTTGAATAGCATTAGTAGATTTTTAAAGAGAACAGTGTATGTTATTGTAGGTATCTTAACGAGTGTCCTGAAGTATGACTTTACCGATTTAGGACTTCTTGATATGTCACGTAGTGACATGATTTTTGGGGTAGCTGTTATACCTGTGAAGATTATACCTGGACAGGTATATTGTTAAGGTGGAACAAGGATTGGCTATGGATTGAATAACATGATTCATCATGTAATTGGTATTATAGTTTTAAGAAACAGTTGAGATGGTGTCCAGTCTGCTTTTGCTTGTTCTCTGTGTCTGCTCAGCTCTACATAAGCTTGTTGTGCTTGTGCTTCACTGAGTCTGGAAACTGCAATTGCAAGGCAATAATCATGCCGAACAGTGAATTGAGGTCTCTCTGCGGAAGACTCTGTAGATCTGTTCAATGAAGTGGAAGAACTAACTCCACACAAGCACAACTGCTATGGACTCGTCAGTGGCGGGGTGTTTGTATTTACATGCCTGCTAACACCAGTGCAGATTATGAGTTTTTCCTGAAGGCAATGTGGAAAATTTATGTCTAATCCTTGGATGATGGTAAGTGGTCAAGTGGAGTTACTGGCTTTGGCATGCCAAGGAGCACAAACCACAGCTCTGTGTGGTTTACACAGTGTTAACTGTTATGCAGAGCTTTTATTTTAGGCTGAAGAAAACTAAAAGTGCAAGCTTTGCTTGCACATAATTTTAACTTTAATTTAAGAAGTTTATGTAGCTAAAATTTCTTTTGTTGGATTCATCTGTCAGTATGCCAATGGAGTCTTAAAATACCATAGAATAATGCTTCCTGTGCATGGTAAGCAATGGAATGGATGGAGCTTGGAGTTGAGAATCTAAACTAAATCTGCATAAAAACAAACTGCCAAATATAACATCATGTTTACCAGAGTAGGTAGGCAGCAAACTTCTGATGGGATAAGGAAAACATTGGGGGTGCCTGTAGGCTGTCAAGGGGGTAACTGCAGGCTGTGTGTTGTGCTCTGTGTGTGGCTGCTGCCTTCACAATGTGTACAAGGAGAAGTGGCTCTGTTTAATTCAACTTTGCACTCTTGTGTGAGAATTTATTCCTAGTACGGATACGCCTTGTGTTCTGAAGCTGCCATTTGGGCACCTTTGTGTCTTCAGACACTCTGTAGACCTCCTCTTTATAAGGAATGTGAAGTTTATAGCATCCTTGCTGGTCGCTTCTTGTGCCTGCGAGTGCAAGGCACCATCTGCCACACATGCATGGGTGCCAGGAGGGACCGGCTTGTTCTTTGAGGCCATGTACTGGTGCATGGGGAGGACAAGGTTGGTCAGTCACAGGAGTATGGGAATCTTTTCTTAGAAAGCAGGCAGAGGAAACACCCCTCCCCTGTTTTACTGAGCTTTGTGGCTGCCTGGAGAATCTGTGCTTCATTAAGCATACGAGCTGAAAATCATCAATCCAGCTGAAACAGAACTGGAAGTGATTAAATATTTGCAGACTCCTGACTGGATGTTTGTTACATTGTAACATAATGTGGTTTTCTGGTTAAAACAGTAAAATAGAATTTAACTTTCTCTTTCCTTGGGCAGCCCTTCCAAGTAGGTATTTACATGCACCAGTGGCTGACTGAAGTTTTGCACAAGCGTAGGTCCAAGGCATGGCCATAAACATGGAGAAACTAGGAAAGCTGCACTCCTGTGTGTGCCTGAGTTGCTTTTCTTTGAATTGAGGTGAGGAGAAGTGGTTGGTTGGTTTACTGGAGGTTTGGCTAGATCTTGCTTTGTATTACCGTGACTAAAGCAGTGGTTTGCTTGCAGACCTTTGGTTTAACATTTATCATGAGGTTTGTGAATATGTCTAGTGGCCAGTAAGCCTTGTGCTGTGTTCCATGTGCAGTGAGGGTTTGTGGGAGGGGAGCTTGCATTTTGGAGCTTTGACAGATTATCCATGTGCTGTGGACTCGGAACCAAGGGGTAATACTTTTTTGTGTCATTTTGGTTCTTCTTCGTTATCTCTGGGAAGCACAATTTGCAAATTAAAAGGCTGTTTATCAAATACCTGCTTTAAATGGAGTTTTCCATAAGGTTAAATTTCCATGATGCTATCTATTTCCACAAAATTACTGTTGCTTCTGTCAGTTTTTTCTGTGTCCCTTTTCTATTTGTTCCTTGCTTCCTGTAAATGAGCTTATACATTATGCATGTAAAAGCTATTTTCCTAGTGTTCCTATTCAGAATAACTTAAAATACATGGCAATCAATGCTGTTCAGGAAAACCATCATATTTGTGTTCCTAGACATCTTGCAAGGTTAAAACCCTGAATCTAGCTCAAAGGTGATAGCATTCACTGTAATGGCTTGCACAGAAAATCAATAGGAAAGAACTATTGTTTGAAAATGTTATTTCAAGCTAATATCAGATTTAAAAATGTATATCAATAAAGCCTCTTGTATTGGCTGGTGACATGAGAGTGTTTGGTTTATTCAGTTACTCTGCATGCAGTTTCATTTTTCTTTCAGAGTAATGAGCATCTTTAAGCTTCTGTGTCTCTAGCCTCTGCTCTTCTTGTATCTGATTTAATTTAATTGTAACATGGAACTTTTTTTACAGATTGACAGGAGGAGACCTGTAGAGGCTCCCTTTATAACAATTGCTATGAGATAAAGGCCTGCAGCATGTTGGAAGGAGTTTTTGCTTTTCTTCCCTTCTGTGCTCACATATTGAGTGTCCCAATTCCTACTGAGGAAAAAAGATCATGTTAGGAAGAGATAAATTACCAATAACTCTTTTTCCCAGCAGATTAACAGATAAAATGTATTTCCAGCTTGTCTTGTAGAAGAAAGAATTAACTTTGGAAAGTATAAACAGTAAGACAAGATCAACAGCTACTTCCATAGAATTGGTAGCAACTAGTGTCTCAAAATTAATGTAAGGAAGGAATAAGGTGGAAAAACAGGCTGATAGAAATAATCTGAAGGATTTTAATTAATGTGATCCACAGACAACATAACCTCTAATTTCTTGTGTCTTATGGCGCTGAGTGTTTGTTTCCCTGTTTTTGGCAGGACCAAGTAGCTAAGGCCTTTGCCTCTCCTGACCCAACACTTCTTGTCAACCTCTTGCCTATACTTGTGATTTCTAGTGCTTCTGATGCTGATAAATCTGCATGGACCCATATGCCTCAATCAAGAGCCACTTTGCGTGGTAGTGCAGGCCCACCCTGCTATTGGGAATGTGACAAGGATTTCTGCTTTGACAGAGATTTTCAGCTTTCCCTTTTTAATTCCTTTCACCCAGAGCTTTACTCAAAATCAGTATTGCTGCTTGTCTGCTAAGCAGAAGCAGCATGTTATTGTCTTGATGGCACACAGTTTGTAACAGGTGAATAAACCATAGATAACGGAGCATTTACTGAAGTGAAACCATTTTGGCCATATGTATTCAAATGTTGAATTTCCCATCTCCCCATTCATAACGTGCTTCAGTTTATAGAGAAGAACTTTGTTGGATGTATAATTATTTTTTGAAACCTCTGACAGAAACTAATAAACATGAACTGCCCTCCTGTAACCCTGCAGTCTGCACTTAGTTTTCTGGAGTGCTTTATGTGTATCCTTGTGTATCCTTGGGCACCATGCTTCTCGGGGCTATATTCCATGTTAAAATAGTTCTGTGCTTCTGTGAGGTGGGAATGTGACCAGCACAGAACTGTTTCACATGTGAAGGGCTTGCTCTTCTAGATGTGTGTTGCTGAGCAAGCATGAGGACAGCTGAAGTCAACGCACATCCAGCGTGTCTCAAACTGAAGCCCTGAGGGGCCCAAACAGCCTTTTGCTGAATTTGGTGAAAAAGCTGGCAGCAGTGGGAGCTGGACTGAGGACAAAAGCTCTTTTGAGGCAAAAGTCAGAGTAGGAATATTATGAAATACTGGGTTGCTGCCCAGCTCCAGTGCTGGCTGTTGTCCAGAGTTAGTCTGCACTTGCCTGCCTGCCCTGTGTCCCTCCGTTTCTTTGAACAATCCTCTTAGCACTTTCAAATGTAACATTTGAGAGCTCCCTCTGGCACAAGCTCTGTAAAGTGCACATGTGCCAATGTTTTGTTTGTGTCTTTTTGATGTTCTTCAGCAAAAAAATGATAACACTTAAACATGCTGTTTATTGGTTTAAGAACTGTGCGTCTTCATAGGATTTTTCCCTGACAGACAGGCCCTTGCTATAAAGTGGGTGAATTTATAATCACATGGAGACTGGTTTGCATTTGTTCCTCTCTGCAGTTATTCCAGGTCTCTCTTCGAAGTCCTGATCAGTCCACTGCGTCTGAGCCGGGCTTGCTGGTTAGTGTTCAAAAGAAGCAATTACAGGAGGAGAACCTGAGGGACTTCTCAGTAGTCTCGGACAGACCTTTGAGTCGATGAGTACTCTAATGCCTCTTCTGAATGCAAAGCAGCAGGGAAGGGTTTTTAATGCAGGCAGTAAATATTCCACTGGAAGTCTGGGGTTCTTTTAAATAATAAACAGCTCCTGTTTCATATGCCAGCGAGCTGAGTTGCGATGGGACTCCAGTCACTTGAAGGCACAAGGTGTTGTGTGTGTTCTTTTTGTTTGTTTTGGGTTTTTTGTTGGTTTGGATTGGTTTGGTTTGTTGTGGTTTTTGTTTTGTTTTGGTTGGTCTGTGTTTTACTACAATATCTGATCTGGATACTTCCAGAGCCCCAAACCATAACAGCTGTCTAACTTTGAACCACAAATGAAGGGATATTTGGCCAGTATGATCCAATTGTCAGTATTGGTTCCTTCTGCTTATTTAGTTATGTTTAAACTTTTAAATCTATGCTGCTTTACATTTTTGTCAGCTATCAAGATGAAATTTTGTGTTTTCTATATATGAACAGCAATTACCAGGTTCTTATTTCACATTCTTTGGTGTGAAAATGCGTTGTGCTCAAATGTGTGTGCTGAATTACTAGGCCATTGTGCAAAGGCATGCTACTAGTAAGTGAATCTTGAGCTACTTGAGTGAAAAAGGGGAATTCTTACTGAAGCTGTATGGAGTAGCAACACCATCAACAAACAAGTCTACCTTTATGAAACTAAGTGCATAGCTTATGGGAGCTGGTTAAGAAAATTTTGATAAAATAATTGTTCATAGGATAGGTTAATCAAGCTCTTTAAAAGCTGGATTTGAAGAGGTCAAGGTGCTTCTTCTGGTCAGAACTGAGAGACCCCTACCATGAGCAGCTCATATGCTCTACTTTGCTTATGGGGAACTTGGGATGAACCCTAGGCTATTTGGACACTTCTAAAGTAGAGGCTTGAATTTGTCTTCTCTACATCCCTGGTGATAAACCAGAACAGTGTATTAATACTGAGTCCTTCTGGACCTTCAGAATCAAATTCCATCAGTACTTTTTAAATGTCTCAACTTTAATGATATGAAGTCTACGTTGGCCAAATATAGATGTGAAAAATTCTCCCTCCTGCCTCCTGGCACTTCAGTGCCAGACCCTTCCCTGGAGCACTGGAGGAAACTGGGTGGTGTGTTGGCACGTGCTGTTCTTGTCTTCTTTCTTCCTCAGAAGCTTTTTGAGTACTAGAAGCAAATATAAGTAAGAAATAATGCTGCTTTAAAGCACCAAGTCCCATTAATTTTCTTCTGGAGTCCGGTTGTGTGCTCTCCAACTAGATGAGAGATCCCTCAACAGAAAAGCTGTGCCTTGTTAGCTCATTATCAGTTTTACTTCTGGATCTTGTGGAATTCAGTGACCATAGGGATAATGTGTCTGTGTTAGGGAAAAACTCATTGAATTATTTGGCATACTGCTTCTTATAGAACTTGTTTTAGAAATTGTTTATATGGAACTTGCTTAGCATAAGTAACTTAGGCCACAAGCTGTGAAGTTTTGAACTTTCTTCCTCGTTAAGCCGAAAAGGGTACTAGAATTTGTTCAAGCAAGAAGATTAATGAGCTTTTGATCACCAGCAGGAGCTACATCCCTAGAGATAAGTAAAGGAATGGGAAGGCATGACGAGAAACAGAACAATGTTTTTATTATTGCCAAGGACTTATTTTCTCCCCAGCTGCAAGTGCAAAATAGCAACTGAAGGACAGGGCTGTGACGTCTGGTCTGGTTGGTAACAGAAAAACTACTATCTGCAGAGCTAAGAATTGGGCTCTCTGAAAATGAAGGGATCCAGTGAAGAATGGGGAGACCCCAGACTCTTAAGACTCTAATTATACAGTTGGCCTGAACTAATGTGTGAGGGATGGGAAGCTTAGATTGTAAGGCCACAATTGCCCAAAGTTATCTTGATTTGAGGTCCCTCTTCAGGAGGCACCCAGCTTGAGCTGCTCCATGCTTTACCCTAGAAATAAATCATATAAGGAGAATTTTTGGAATCCATGTGTGAGTCTCAACTTCAGGAACCCAGGAAAGAGAAGCTTTCTTAACAATCTGCAAGATAAATACTGTTCAGGAGCTTAGCTTATGCTTGTTAAAGGGGAATATAGTCCTCCTAAAGATATTCTAAGCGCCTGAATTACTTGTTCTGCTTTGTTGAGCATTTTACACAATCTGGAAGCATGAATAAAGCTATTAGAAGAAACTGCCATACAAATGACAAAGTCACTGAGATGAAAGTGAAGATAACAAAGAATAGTGGAAGGTAGAAGCATGCAAATAGTATTCACAGTACTTTGTGGTACTGCAGCTCAACCGAGGTAGGATATGTGTTTGTGTGGGCTAGACAAAAGAAAGTGATAAATACTGATTTAAAGGGTGTTCATGATATAACCATAGCTTGACCAAATTCTGCTTAGAGTTTGCAATGGATAGGCGTGTAACTACTAAACTGACCAAAATTAAGTCACTGAACTGTAGAAACGCTATTTGTCTGTAGCTTTTCTTGACCATGCAGTAGATCTTAATGTTCCTAGATGTTACACTGCAGTATTTTGAACTTCCCCAAATTGAAGTAATCAATGTCCTTCTAATCTACAGAAAAAGAAGGTTTCAATGTGCAGGCATCCTCTCTCTAGTATTAGAGTTGTTAACAAATTAGACCTGTATTTCAAATACCATAGAGTAAAACAAAGATATTATTTTAAGCCTTCCAACAGCTTCTGCTTAAAAAATCAGAATATGATGCTAAGTGGCATCTTGTGTAATTTGCTGCTAAATATCAATTTGCCTCATAGAATTTGAATCCACTCAAGTGGTGTGAAAGCAAAATTAAAAATCAGCCTACTGCTGTTACTTGGAAGCTTTCAAGTGTACTTGGAAAACTGAGATCAATGGAAACCTGTACTGAAATATCAAATTAAAAATAGGGATTATATCACTCATGTAAAACCTAATTTAAAATAAACTATCTGCAATAGGGATTCCTGTTCTATAGTGGACTTGAAAAGTTCATTTCACGTGGTTTCTGGTGAAGTTTTTGTGCTTTTGTTTTTGAAAAATGGGTATGATTGTGGAATAAAGTCTTCCACGCTGATAAATACAGTAATACAGACTGAAGAGTTGGGTACAACTGCAAACTGTTTTATTTCTTTACCGCTAAATCCAGGTGAACAGATTTAAATTCCTTTAGAAATACAATGTAGGAACTCTAAAAACTCCTCAAATTAACTTGCATATGGTGACAACAAATATTCCGTTGTTACATATACATAAAACTGATTCTATAATGGATAGTGCCATAGTCTGATAAAATTCTTTGTGTGGGAAGAAAAATATTGCGTGTGGGTGGGAGTGGGAATCGGTACTACACGGGTGTCCAGCTGAGGCCACTCTGCCTCTCTCCAAATGAGCATCAGAGTGTAAATTGGGAGGTATGTAACACTACTAGCAGGAACCGTTGCTGTCGTGCTGTACATAAGACCAATATCTTATTTTCATATATACATGGGTCAGATGAGGAGGAGGCTTGTGCCAAAGGAGTTGAAGGGTTTACCTTTGGGAAGGGGGGGCGGGCAGAATACCTTGTTAACTTCATGTTAGTTCAAAGTTTTCTTCTGTTGTGTAGCAAGTACAACACTCGATGCTCGTGGTGTTTGATCAGCTGTGTGTCCCTGGTACTGACAGAGGGAGTCGTCAGATTTCAACATTAAAAAAAGAGGAGCTCTTACCAAAGCCACAAATGGTGTTCAGTTCATGTTGGGACAATGTGGTATTTTCCAGGACAGAATTCCCTGCAGGAGGAGACAGTGTATTTTTCAAAGCTATGAAACTAATGCAGAACTATTGACTTCTTAAAAGGCATGACAATTAACAAAATAATCTATTTCACTGACTAGCTTTGCTTGCTGGAAAAAAAAGCAGCTTACAACTTGTTGCCAGAAAGTTATATAAACTTATGCTTTTAGTTGTGTTAAGTGGAGAAAGAGCACATTAGTACCTCTTTCTGTATTGTGGAAGAGTGTGTGTGGGGAAATGTATTCAGAAGAGCTTGCACAGAGGGATGACTTTCTGGAAAGTAAAACTTTCTCTGGGAAGTTCACCTTCCTGTGCTGTCTTCTATTTTTGTTGAACTTCAGTGTTACCATAAAGGTTTGACTGTCCTTGAAATAGAACTTGTTTCTTAATGGTTTTCACAATTAAGAGAAAGTTAGTCCCAAGTGAGATGTGGGCACTGGGGGGACCTCATGCCTCATCTTGAATGTGGCACTTGTTCAATGAGTATGTTTGGATTTCAGTTCATACCTTTTTTCTCTCTGTCTTCCCCCACTGCTGCCTTTGACCCTAAAGAGTCTACAGATACCCTGAAGTGTGGCTGACAGATCAAAAGGGAGTAGCCATTTAATGTTAGAATCAGATATTGGGTTCCTCTGAACACCTCCTACCACGGCACATTTCAAAAGCCTTTCTGCTTTTCTTAAAACTGGAAGTTGAAACGCTTATCCCACAGTGTCCTTGATTTCTTCTTTCGATATTTCTATTTTTGCTCTTGCTTCTCTTGTGTGGATTCGTATTGTCTACCAAATGACTTCACCTTTGTCCATCTGTGAACCAGTATTAGAAACAACCCTTAGGAAAAAAAAAATTAGGTATTCTGTCTCAGTAATTTAGAAAATAATTTGTAATGCCGGTTAGCTGAACTACATTTAAAAATTTTGAGTTTGCCGGTCAATAGAAAATATTGAAGGCAAAACGAATTGCCTTGACATTTTCAGTAGACATCACAATTTCTCAACATTTATAATAACAAGTAACTTAGAATTTCTTTGGCTTTCCTCAATACGTATATGTGAAGTGGATGTTCATATCGCATATATGAATGTTTTTGCAGTGGGATGGCTTGCTGGGTTCTCATTTGTTTTCCAATTGATATACCAGTTGCTTCTGTAATACTGCATTTTCCTTTTGATTCGTATGACTACTTTATTTATTCTTTGTGCTTCTACTCCCAAAAGAGCCCTATTATATGATGAGTGGAGCATCAGAAGTGTATAGATTAAATGCCACTGGAAAATGAGCCTATGGGATTATTTTTTTTTTCTTGAGAATAGTGATAATTGAATTTCAGCCAAAGTTTCATTTCCTGCTCATGCCACAAAGCAGTATTAAGTGTTTTCTATTTAGGGTAGTTTTTCTGGAAAACATTTTATCTTAATAAGAATAACCTATCAAGCAAGAAAGCCAGCAGACTTTACATTATCACACTCTCTATACAGGAGTTTCTCTTTGCTCCCACTACTGCATTCCACACTGCTCTGATGTTGGAAAATGGATTGGTTTTAATGGCTGATTTTTTGACTGACAAAGGCAGAGGGGGCACCAGTGGCCTGTCACTGAAGTGGTAGGATTAGAACCAACTGAGTAGACACAAAACAGGTTAAAGAGCCTTTGGGAGAAATGTGCTGTACTCTGGCACCTCTGATCAGCATTAGCATTCTCTGCCTGTTGCAGAGACTCTTTAAAATGCCATTTGCATTGATGATGGTATAATTGACATGGCTCCCCAAGGAGCTGTAGGGATCGTAGGAAGCTCAAATCTCAGGAAAAGTCATCTGTTCTTGGGACTCTCATATAGTCTGAGGTCTTGTTGGTAGCAAGACTTGCATTGTTGGATGCTATCATTCTAGTAATAAAGGGCCGTCAGTATTATGGCTCTTCTCAAGTTCCCAGCAGTATTTTTGTTAAATCTAATTGAACATTAACTTGCTAATTAGCATTAATGCTTCATTCAATTGGGTAATTGACTGCAGAGTTTTGTTTTGAATGGCATTTCTGGAAGATGTGGTGTAATAAACTTTTACAATGAAATTATTAACTTACAGAAGGTTTCATTATTTCAGCAGTAGAAGTAGTAGGATGTGCAATAAAAATGATAGATTTGCTTTCTAGAGCTCTGAAGGCTAGGTGGTAAGGCAAGTGTACAAATCAGCGCCTAAAAACTACAGAAATAAATAACTTTAAATATTTTTAAAGACTTGGGAAGGAATTTATAGAAATAAGGAGACTCTTGGGACTTAAGCATACTTGGAAGCTGTGAGAAGATTCTGCATATTAGAACGTGATTAGGAAGTACACTATTGAAACTTGGCTGATTAGTACAGTAGGTGGTAAAACTGATTTGCCTGTACAAGTTAATACCTGACACTATATCAATAAGCACTTTTTTGGGGGGGGCTTGCATATATCATATGCAGAAGATAACTGAGGGAGCAGAAGTTGGTTCCTTGCCTAGGAACTGAATATAAGATTTGTATGTCTGTATATGTATTTAGTGAAAAGATAATTGTAATGAAGACAGCATCAGAAAGAGTACAAGTGCTGTCCTAATAAATCCATAGAGTGTGTGGTTCCTTGTCTTTGGAAACAAAAGCTTTTGTTTGAGTTCAGTAAAAGATATTGGATAAAAATTTGATCTGATCTGATACTGCGAATTTGCAGTAATTTCGCTGAAGGCTTACCTTAATCCTACACTGAATCAGCACTAAAAACTAAAATAGATTTTGTCAGTCCAGATTTATTAACCTACAATTTTGGTGGACTCCATTGCTCTGAAAGGAGGTATCGTGTTAAGGTAAGATTTTTGAGATGAATATTTGGTACATTGGTAGTCTTAAGCACTCAAAAGAGCAGTTGCAACAGTGAATGATTTTGCATGCTTATTTTATGCAAAGGTTGAAATGCAATTCCTGAGCAGTGAAGTACTGCTGTTAAAATGTTCAGCTCTTATCAGTAAAAAAAGGTTTGAAAAGGAGTTACTAATTATGTTTAGTAAGCATTTGTCTTAAGTATGCTGAAAATACAAGTCAACCACATTACACATCAAATTTTGCAAGGTAGAAGGGGATAAAAAAGATTAAGTGAACTTCTTTGATGCAAGTTTTCTCATGATTTTGCCTTGAAGTCCAAGTATCTTATGCTAATACTATCAGGTAATGAATTACTGAAGGCTTAGAAGTGTCTGTAGAGGGTAGACAGTACAGATTAAAAGAGGATTTTTTTTCCTGAAAGTGTAAACATGTGAGGATGCACAAAGACAACATTAGAAGAATGTTGGAGAGAAGTGGCTGAATTTGGACTAAATTGTAAACCAAACCTCCCCCCAAACCCGAAACCATACAACACAACAACCAAACAACACACTCAAGCCCCAGAACCCTCACCCGAAGGAGCCGACCAACAAAATGCTTTCATTGCCTTCCTTCTCTGGCTGTATGACCAGAGCCTGAATGTTATTGAGATCAAGGGATAACCTCTTGTGTTTACACAATACTGGCTCTGTATTTGCTTCTTCCAGGAAATAGGAAATTCTGAAAATATTAAACTCGGTTATATTCAGGCTTGCCCTTTCTAACAGTCTGATGACAAAACTGATGCTTTGCAAGCCAAGGATATTTTCTCCAGGATGGGACATATCTTCCAAATAGGAATTTTGGGTTTCTCGAGGAATACTATGACAAAATGTTTTCAAGATGTGAGAGGCGCTAAATTCAGAACTGGCCGGAGAACCTTCAGAGACTTCACTTGGACTTCAATGTGGAGGAATTTTTGAGGAATAAAGGACATGATCTGATCACGGTGAGCAACCCAGGGTTTGAAGCAGGCGAAGAAGCNGAATAGTGAATAAAGGAGAACGACCATACTAATATTGAGATCTCATCGTTACTCCGGCCGATTCCACTCCAACACTTTATGGGTCCCTTTTTTCCACAAGTACTTGGGGGAAGCTTGGATTCATTTTTTACCATAACCACATGAATTTTGTGTGTTTAATATGTGTTTTAGATGATAAGTGTTTAATGCATTTTTCTCAGACAAAACTAGAGGATATAGCTTATTGTTGCAATAGGAAGAATAATGAAATCTCATTACTTTAAAAGAGGGCATAAGCATCCACATCAAGATTCCTAGTTTTCTTTTTCAGTCCAAACTCTATGATCCATGCTCAGAACAACAAATGTGAACTCTCAAATTCCAGCCTCTTTGTTATTCATTATGATAGGAAGTTGTCATGTACTCGAGAGCGCAAGGCAATCTGCTCAGTAAATGAGACCAGGGCTCCTCGCTGAAGAGCTTCCAGAGTCACTTTAGCTGAAGTAATTTAATGTTACAGATAAAGGTGAGAAAATGTTTGTTGTTCCTTTATTGTGTTTTCCATGCCACATCTTATTAGAGAACAGTTCTTTATTCTTTCCTACTAGGGTCTAATTTCCTTTTCAGTATTCCTCCTGTTAAAGGCAGGCCTATGCAAGTCTCTTCTCAACTCATTTGCAAAGTCCAACGGAGGAAAAATTAAATCCTTTAGTGTGGTGTGGTTGATGTTGTGGTTTTGGTGTTTTGTGTGTGTGGTCCTCCCCGCACCCTGCCCTGTTGAGATTGCTGTGTGCCAACCCTGGCCTGGAAATGTCAGGTTAGTCTGTCTCTGTCCTTATTGCAATATTGAGACTAATATTTCGTTGGCCTTGATAGTCAGCATTTTGATAACTCAAGGCCAATTACTGTTTTCTCCTGATTATACTAGCTCCCCTGGACTGTTACTGTTAAGTGTGGAAGAGCTTCTCTGTTTCACTTGGTGAGTGAGCTGAAAAAACCTTTAAATTACTAATTTTGAGTAGTCTTTTTCCTTGGATTTTCCCAATCTGTTAATTTAATTGAATTCATTAGTGCCTTGAACAAGCAGTAATATTAATTTTGTTACACTGCACTGGTGCATCTTGTGTACAGAGGAGATGGGGGGACATATGGGATCAAGTTTTGCCAGACAGTAGCTTTGATACTAAGTATTTCCCTCAATTTAAAAGGAAATAAGAATGTTAGGGCTGTTCATGAGGTGAAAATGAGTTTTAAGTTCAGCACCTCAAGTGTTTTCAGTTCCAGATGTACAGGTAGGGACACTTAAGGAACTGAATGTAAAACCAGGAGCTTGTGTTTTTCAGCTTGGACAGTGACTCAAGGCAGCAGTATGGCTTTATTTAACGTAAATTTCTTGCTTGACCATTCTTTCCTTCTGCTCCACCTCACCTCTGTTACCTTCAGTGACAATTCTAGGCTTATCAAAATCTCAAATTCCCCCTGTAATAGTGGAGGTGTTACAACTGGTTTATGGCCAAAGGTCACTTGTGAACAACTTCTTCAAAAAGAAGGCAGGCAGGCTGTGTGTGTGGAGTGGTGATTCTTTGGTGCATCCCCGAACAGGTGGTTGTGTCCCAGCATCAAACTGGTGCTATTTCTGATACCTATGCTGGAGCTTATGGATGTCAAATACTATACTGCTGAACAGCCGGGCAGCCTGTGTAGTGCGATTCAAAGTATGTGTCATGCACTGAAAGATGTACTAAGCTGTGGTTTTGTGATGTCTGAGAAGAGTAGCTGCTTTTCAGAGAACTGCAGTTACCTGCATGCTGACCTAAAGCCAACAGCAGTTTTCTGAATGCTCTCTATAGACTTTTGCACCTGGTGGCTCTTTCTGTGTCTGTCAGGGTTATTGTTACAGCTGGACAGCAGGAATGTTGCTTCTCAGGAAGACAAACATCTGCTGTACTACACTGGTGAATGAGCACAGTTAAAGGAAAACTGGGCATGGATTCTTCCTTGAAACTCCACTTTACTTTTTAGCTTGCAAAAACAGAAATGCAGTGAACAGGGCATTACTAAGCACTTTGGTGGAAATGCAGATGTATTGACACTGGGGATACATGTCGATCCAGGGAAACTGGGTGTCCTTTCTTGCGAAGTTGCTAATTATTTACAGAAAAGATCAAAGCTGAGCATGGCCTCCCCAAATAATTTTGTATTATACTTTGAATCAAAAATACATTAAATAGAAAAGCTGATGTTTTAGAAAGGATCTTTGTTAGTACAAGGCTACAAAATTGTCATGGTATTTAGATTAATAGAATCTGGGAGAATGAGTGGCACGGTTGCAACAAAATATACAGCAGTAAAGCAAGTGTTCTCATGATGTCTGTCATATGTGCTCTGTCGTAGAATGAATGGCTTATTGCTGACCAGCTCCCCGTTCCTGAAAGATGCAGACGACTTTCTTCTCTGATACTTGGCAATAATTTGTACATGTAGCCAGAGTTACTCTGCAGTTCCAGCCACATAGCTGAAGTCAGTTTGACTCAGAACTGGTTAATGTTATCTGGATTTCTCAGCCTGCAGTGCCAGAAAGCATTCATGATGAGCGAAAGTTTTGGTTGAGTATCATTTTAGGAAGGCATCTGTGCATTTTGGGCCTTGTTACAAATTATTCAGGTTGTCTAGAAGAAGTTGCTGTAAGTATCCTAATACTTTTTTTGCCGAATTTTACCTTTTACAATTTTTGTCTTTTATATAGTGAAAGCTGATTTGTCTTGAATACAGTATGGTTTTGGGTAAGAGGGCAGAAAGAAGTAAGGTAGTGTTATTATAACATAATGTAGTATTATTATCATCTGCTCTGGTGAAGCTGCTTTAGCAGGTAGGTTGGACTAGCTCATCCCCAAAGGTCCCTTCCAACCCCAGCCATTCTGTGATTCTGTGATTATATTGTGTAGATTGTCCTACTCTACACTGCCCTGGTGCAGCCCCACCTTGAGCACTCAGTGCAGCTCTGGGCACCTTGATATAAGGACATCAAGCTGTTAGTGTGTCTAGAGGAGCGTGACTAAGATGGTGAACGGTCTTGAGAGCAAGACTGAAGAGGAGTGGTGGAGGTCACTTGGCTTGTTCAGCTTGCAGAAGAGAAGGCTGAGGGCTGCCCTCATTGCAATCTACTGCTGCCTCTAGGGGGGCAATGGAGGGGAGGTCCTGGTCTCCTGGTTCTGGTGACCAGCGATAGGACATGTGGAAATGGAATGAAACTGTGTTGGGGAAGCAGAGGTTCTCATTCCATACCTGCCTCACTTTGTTGGATCTTCTGGCAGCCTCTCAAAAATATGACTAAAGAGTGTACATTTTTAAGTGGTTTTCCCATCCTTCTACAGGTTAGCAATCGGCATTCATATGCTTTTGATACGTGCATTCCATAGAAATTTTGGGCTTCTTATCGTTCATTCTGCTGTGACATAGCTCTTATGTAACCACATTTTGAAAACATACGTGGTGTTCTGTGTGTCTCTAAGATTGAGCACCTTTTACTATTTTTACTTGTTAGTTCAGATTTCTGTTTAGGCACACACTTTTCTCTGAAGGATAGAGCTGTTATCAGCTGGTGTTAATCCCTTCCCTTTGCCTTGTGTTGGGGCTTACCAGCGATGCTTATCTAGCACATCTTTTTCCCAATTAAAAGGCCAGGATGGCATACTCGCTTGTCTCCTTTTGCTAACTATGGAAATTGATTGTTGTGTGAAGGGAGCACATGATACCATCTGATATCTTCTGTACTGACTTCAGTGTCAGTCCCTGTGGGCCTGCAGCTCGTCTCGCTGTGCCTCAGGAATGAGAAAACCCTGCCAGCTTAGCCTGCTTTTTCCAAACAATCATGTCATGATTATTTTTCTGAAGGGTGTAAAAACCTGAGATCCATCAATATACTTTCTTATAGTCTTAGTGAGCAAATTCTTGCAGTACTTCCACATTGTAGGGCCAAAACATGTCCTTATCTCTTCATATTTTGATCCTGATATTCAGTATCAAGATGATCAGCTGTATACCACGTTACAAATCTACCAAATAGGACTTAAGGTGAAACATACTCTGGATAGCCGGTCACTGCTTCAATATTTCTAAATATTCTGTTTTTCCTTTTTCTCCTCAGCCCTTCCCTTGCACTTAAAAACCAAAAAATCCTACTACTTGGAGTATGGCCTTGAAGGCAGAGCATTGTCTACATTAAATAAATTACTCATGAGATATTTTAAATTCTGGAATTTTCAATAATCAGCGAGATACCTTGATTCTAACTAAAATCCTTCCAAAAAGACCCTCTTAGCTACATAGGTAGTTTTAATTTATGGTGATTTACATGATCATCAGTATTGTTAAATCATGTAATAACCATGGAAATTTGTACTAAATATTTGGCCTCCTAGAGTATGACAAATCATGGTCTGTTCTTCATTCAAACCTCTAACATTTGATATAAGTAACACTTAGTCATGGTTTTACTGGTGGGATGTAGTACTTCCTTAGTTTCTCCTCTGGGTCTTACTGGGAGGTGGGTGTAAAATTCTTTGAAAGTACATTTATGGAAGATTTATTCCCTGGAAACTTGAGCTGAGCAGGAAGATCAATACATCTTATGACACATGGTGGTGATCAGAAGCCTTGGATGTGAAGAAGCAGTGGCAGCTGGCTACCCAGGAGGAAGGTTGATTTGCTTTCTTGGGTGTTTCTCCCCCTGTATTCTGTAGTCTGAGAGACAGGGAGCAGATGGTCATAGGAAGAGAGAGGCCAAGCAAGCTAATGCTGAGGAAAAATGAAAGCAATGCTCAGGGAGAGGCAGGTGAGATCTTCTCTTGGGACCACAAAGTTCATAAATCTGTGTCGTGCACCTTTTGTGACTAAAGGAACACAGGCCTTTCAGAGATTCGATGTTCGTGGAAATGCTTTCCCAGCTGGAACTATCTGCTGTAGCCCTTGATCCCTGCCCATTATTTCCAACTGTGGCTCTTGAGAAAAGAGCAAAGGTCCTTGATATTTTGAAAGAAAACTAGAAATAGAACTGTGTGGTGTGTTGGGGAGCGGTGGAGGATTTTAGCTTCCTTCCTTGCCAAAGGGGAAAAGTAGAAGGAATTAATTTGCTGCTTATGCATTATTATGCAAGACAGAAAATATCTGGGAACTACCTAGTGTGAAATGAGTACTGACTGAAAGTGGTGCTTTTGTCCAAGCATTAATTACATGGTCTGTGTCTCATCCTGTGCTTCTATCATTCCTGGATATTTTACAGAGACTTTTTCTGGTGAACACTAGAAAAAACAGGAATGGTTCAAGTTGCTGTAATGGTTAACCAGTAACCACAGATTTCAGTGGTTGACTAGAGCTCATTAGCTCTGGTTTATAGGATGAAGCACAAGTGCATGATAGCTGCCAAACAGAGGCTGTGCTGGAAGACTACAGCTGATATACACACTAAATTCTGGGCTTTTCTGATAGATACTATCAAACTGGAGAATATATTCCCTTGCAACTTAAACGGAGTCATCTATTCACAATGAGTACGATGAAAACCTGGTCCCAGGTAATACTTACGTGTAAGCAGACGTATTTCAGTCCAGCCTCTTTGCAAAGTCTTGCACTCTTTGCCCTCTTTACTAGGAAACACAATGTTTGCTTCCCCTGTCCTTGTAAGATAACTTGCTTGCCATTGAAAACTCCTAGCAGCTAGAAGAATGATGAACTTGTTCAAGGCATAGGGACTATGATTCAGAGATTATTTTTCCTTTTCCATCAAAAAACCTCCCAAAATTGTTTGTTGCCTCCTGTAATTTTCAACATTCTATGAGCATCATGTCGCCTCTCAACAAACAAAAAATGTAATATTTCTATGTTTTGGGAGATCAAACGAAGGATCATGATTTTTTCCAGTTTCAGGGCTCTGTGCTGTCACTGTTATTTGGTTCACCTGCCACAGTGTCTGTGCGATGGGTTTTCTGCCCGCCACTACTTCATTCCATTATTGGTTTATCTCCAACTCCGATTGGGCTTGTCTCCTTGTAGTTTGTTCTGTGATGTGTGTTTGCAATTGCTGGCAGCAATCACTCAATGCTTCCCTTTTCATCTTATTTCTGCTTGGTCCATTGATTAGTGTTCATGTTTTTTGCTTTGGGCTGTATATGATGGCTGGGGAAGGAAAGGAATAAGTAGAAGTCTTCTGTCAGCCAGAAATAAACCACAACAATAGCTGATAATAATACAGAGCTCACTTAAGGTGACTTCTTGCAACCTGCTTTCAAGTTGGTGATTTCTCTTGATATTGTCACTGCTCAGTTCATGGTTTTCTGTGTTAAGAAATGCTGCTGTTCATCTGTTAAGACTCCTTTTCCTGTTGCTTTCAAAGAGTTACATTCTCTGCATTTATTTCTGGACTCATGAGTTTTAAAATGGGATCTTCAAACAGGCTCAGCATCACCATTTATTGCAGCTGAAGCTTTGTGTATTCAACAAGTCCTGTCTGTATCCTGTTCTTGTTAGTGTTTATTTCTCTGATTGAAAATGAGCAAGCTATCAGAATAAATGTCAAGTAGAACAAGATTTGCTGAGTCTTCACTGAGCTTTTCACCACTTTCTCACTATCAGGCAAGTCAGTGTATCCAGAAAAATATGCATTAGTTTAAGTTCACCACATTAAACCAAACTGCCCGCAAAACCTGGATTTGCAGATCTTTATCCTTCCTCAAATTGTCTTCATATAAACTAGTTAGAACATTATGCTGAAATACACTTCAATTTGTACTCCTTTTTTTTTTTTTTTAAAGTCATATTGACCACATTACACTTGGATCACTGCTCTGTGGTACTTGATTGCAGACCAAATCCAGCAAGATGATTTCTGTGTTTCAGGTAAGCTACTGAAACCTTCAATGGTTGTTTGGAAGTTTAAAAAACAGAGTGAAAAAGGAATTAGAAAAATAGACCTAGTTAAATATCCCATTGTCCATGTTTCTTGACTTAAGACAAAGATGTGTCATGTGCTTGGTGAATCATTGCTATGTGGTAGTGACTATAAATTCTTTTCAGAAAGCTAAGATTTGCACATCTTATGAAAAGCTCTGTTTGCCAACGGCACTTACATAGCATGTAGACATTCCCCTTTGTCTGAATTTACATTCAGTGTACAGTTCGTTGTCACTTATGAAGATGCTTTTATCTATTTGCCAGGCTTCTGGATTTTCCATGAGGTAGCTAGATATGTTTCTGGGTTTGATTTACCTTCATAAAGAGGACAAATACAGAAAATATGGCTCTCCAGAAAGTCACTGTACCATTGCAAGTCTAGAAACACCAGCTGTTGGTTTGGTTTTGCTTCAGATGGAGCCTGAAATTGCTTGCTGCATTACCAGTGTACTTGCTTATGTTTGCATGGTTGGATCCTGTTAAATGTAGTTTGTTTAGTTTGGAGCATCTGACATTTGTGGTGCTTGGTTCCTAGAGGATATTGGTATCCCTGTAATGTTTGTTTTTCTTGAGCCTCTGTATGTGCTCTGAGCCATGACAACGTAGCTCTTGTTCTTAAGGATTAGAATTGCCCCTGTCGAGGGCTTTTCCTCCAGCTTCTTTGGTCTCTGAAGCAGAAAAGTGTTCAGCATTTAACTATTCCTTATATATGTGATCTGTGTAGAATCGATCTCCTACTAAGTTGCACACTGGTCATCTCTTTGCCAACTTTTTCTATGGTGTCTTGCTGAGAAAAGAGTAACATTTAAAAGATTTTTAGGAACTTATGTCTACTTGAAGTAAACAGGGCATATATGAAGCAAATCTCATGTTCTTTTTCCTCCTCAATAATATGTGGAATTGGTATTCATTGTGGGTGCACTGGGATATAGATTTTTGTCTGTAGAGGCAGGCATGCTGATGGCTTTGTGAAGATCATTTTGGTGTTGATCCAAGATAAAAGTAGTAATAAAAAACTATTTTCCTTCTGAAAGCCAGGGTGGACACAGTCAATTTTATGATAATCTCATCTGCCATTTATGAAAGTCCTGGTGGATATGTTGTTCTGCTTTATTACCAAAATAAGAACAGAGAAAGTAAAACTATTAAAATAAAAAAAGGCAAGAGCATATCACAATCTTCTAGAGCAATAAGAAAATGATAAGAGCTGGGGCATGAATATGTAGAAGAATTTACTGAAAATGTAATAATTTTTATCTTGTCTACTTAATCTCTCTGTGCCACAGCACATAGCCCTTAACTTTTACTCTGCTTGCAAACTGTAGATTAATGTTCTGAGTCAGAGTGTTATAGATGGGGAAAAAAAAAGGCCTGAATTTGTATGGAAAGTACAACCCAATTCAGGCTTATTTTTCTTCAATCTCAGGCGGTTGCCTGAGTGGAGTTCTGGTTCCTGAGGGCTGTAGGTGGCAATCTTGAGCTGTGCTGGAGAAACAATTCCCAACCATTCCGAACTACAGGTGGGAAATGGTGGGGTAGGGGGAAGGGACAGGGGATGGCAGCAGATGAAACGAGATTTGTTGTGGGTTTTTTTTTTTCTTTCACTTCTGTTCTTCGGTTTTCAAGACTTGC
This sequence comes from Pampusana beccarii, assembly GCA_013399365.1. Lineage (NCBI taxonomy): Eukaryota > Metazoa > Chordata > Aves > Columbiformes > Columbidae > Pampusana > Pampusana beccarii. Next base: position 88,924 of record VWYH01010061.1, read on the forward strand.
TTCCTTCAATATTTCCTCACAACTTGTTAATCCCCAGGATTTAGTGTAGCAATTAGCTTGTGAGGAAGGAAGGCAGTAGCTGTGCAGCAGTTAGAGCAACACACTTGAACAAATCCAAGCAAGCAGCGCTGCGGCAGTGATGCTCTGTTCCTGCCCGAGCACCCAGACCCTCCCTCCAATAGCTTTCCAGGGCCTGAATGGCATCACTAAATGAGTCTGAACTTTTTTCCATCTTGGAGCACGGCCCCAATGTTCAAGAAGTTTGGGAACCAGCTTGGCACAATGCAAACAGCTCTGCCAAATAAATAAATGGATCCATCCCTGCTCTTAGTTTTTGTGATTATTAATCTTCTAACCATTATCAGCAGGACCTAAGGTCTGGAATTGAGAGTATGCTTTGGAAAAAGTAATAATTTTCTGGATGAGGCTGAGAAAATAAAAGCTTTCTGTGATCAGTTTTTAACAAGAGCAAGATTGAACTGACATTTTAACATTGTATGCACAAGTTCTTTCTGGTCTGTTATTTTGTAATGAAATAGGTTTTGCTGGCTTTTTGGAACTGCTGAAGTTATATAAGTAATGTCTTTTTTTTTTAATATATTAAGGGCTTACACAAGTGTTAAAATCTTAGCAACTATGATTGGCTCGAAACACTTCATTGAAACTAAAACTTTATCTATAGGATAATTTTTCTCTCCCAGTCACTTTGGGCTGGACCCCTCAAGACTCCCCACGCCTGTCTTTTATATTCATGCTCTACAAGATGCGTGTTTGCTTCAAGCTGTATATTTCAGCAGAACACTCAAATACACCCGGGAATGTGGGGAGGGAAAACCTGTAACTCGCAACTGCAGAACAGTAACCCCATTCAGTTCGGTATGGGGAATGCAGTTTGTGTGGCTGAGGGACGTGAGTGAGTTCAGAGCTCGGATGAAGGAAAGCAGTTCTGCCTTGATGTAAATCATACAGGAGAATATCGTGAGCCCTGCTCTTGTATCAGTATTTCACTTAAAGAATTTAAACACCTGAATGGCATAAGCATGTGGCTGCCTTCATTTTGAGGTAAAATGGGGCTTTAATTCTGGAATGAAATCAGCATCTAATCATCTGATCACTTGCACCATTAATCTGTAGTTGAACTAAGCAAAGCAAAGGGAATCTGACAGGATGTACCTGCAGTGGTTTAAACCAATTTTAATCTTGTGTGGTTGCAGGTTCACTTTCCCTGCCTTTTGGCCTTGCGGTACCTATGACCCTAGGATGGGCTGGCTTAACTGATACAGACCAAGACTTCCAGTTTTCTCACTAGTGATAAGTTTTCAGCCGATCAGCTCCTGAGTTGCTTGTCTGCTCAGTCACACAAATGTCACTTGTGTTGAGAGAGAAACATGGGAGCACTTTTGTTAAATTGACTGTTATGGAAATGCACCTATTCTTCCCTCTCATGCAACACCAGTGACAGCCTTTGGTCACTTTGTTTTAAACTTAAAGATAACCTTGAATGACAGTATGAAAAGAAATGATATAATAACAAATATCTGCAGTATACGGAACTCTGAGTCAGAGAGGCTGCCTCACAAGAAAGGAGGAAGGAAAGCTGCGTGATGCAGCATTATTGTTTAGAACTTTGCTCAGGCTGACATCATTCATTCCTGTGTCTTTTATTTTTTTTTTTCCTTGCCTAGCCACAGATTCAGATCTAAACCTAATCTAGCCTTTAGTGAAAGTTAGATGGCAGCTCTCCACATGAAAAGAAATCAGACCCAGTTTTAAAGCTCCATGGGAGATGAAGGCACGAGGCTTTTTTTGCCCTAAGGCAGACAGAAGTGCTGCCGACTAAAAGCTTTTTTGGAAGCCATGCAATGAATTATCCCAATGCACAGCTCAATTGAAGGGAAAAAGATCTAACAAGTCCAACTAGGTAATTTTTCATTAAAGTGTTAGTGAAGCTTGACATTCTTAATCTTGCTGTTACTTCCACAGCCGAACTTCCACTCCTGGCATAAACTACGTTCTAGAGGAGGGCTCAACAGGCAAGTCCAAATAAGCCTGTTAACAAACTTGCTTTTCTAGAAGACCAAATCTGAAATAATATCTCTCTGAACTGGGTTTTCCCCTCATAGGTAATGAGGAAAAGAAAATATTGAGATGTGAAGTCAGGCTTGACCTTGTGTGTTATACTCATTTTGTGCTATACTAAGCAATTTAAAGCTGAAACAGTTATTTATTTAGTTTTCCTTAATAGCTGTTCTTTACTAAAGAGTGATTTGATTTTTATTTTTTTTTTTCCTTATGGAATGCTTCTGTGTTTTTTTTGTTTTAAGATATTCTGTATAAGAGTGCTTTCACCAGAACAGGTACACGACTTTTTTCTTCTTTACATTATTCTGTCAGTTCGTGGGCTCTGAATGATTAAAACAGAAATCTGCCTTGTGACTTAATAAGCATAGAAAAACGTGCTTTTAGGTGTGTGGGCTAGTAGTATCCCTATCGTTCTGAGTCTGGAACGTCTTGTAAAATATAAGTGGAACAGTCTTCATACAGATCTCTGAGTGGGAAATAATGTCCCATTTTAGACTGGGGAAACAACAGAGCCCCTCTGTAGACCAAATGCTTCTATGTCCAGCACTGAAATGCCATTTTATATTTCTTCTGCAGTCATGTGAGCAACTACAGTATATTCAAGCTAAAGGAAAATTATGATCCAGATCAGACAAAGGGCAATGAAATAATCTAATTTCAGGTAACTGTCTAGGAACTGGAAATTAAAACTTCGGTTCTGAAAACTGTTACAAACTCATTGACTTTTATAGTTAACTATGATGGTGTCTGTCCAGAAACCAGGAGCTTCAGCTTCTTAGATAAAGAGCTAATTTGAGTTCCATTTACTGGTTGATTGCTCAGACCATAGAGTAGTTTAAAAAGGGTTGGGCATCACTGTCAGCTGCAGTCACTGTATTTCAGTGATAGTAAATTCTGTAGTGTCTTATTGGGGCGTCCAAGGGGTAATCGTTGCCTGTTTTTCCTCTGAGTGTCCTAATGTGGTTGAGCTTCTGAGAGGACTACGCAGTGATCCTTTCACCTAAATCCTAACTATGCATCAGTAAGAACTGTTTGGTTTGGGACAGTCTTGGGTATCTGAGGATGATACAGAAGCACTAATGAGTTCGTTTGCCTGTAGTTGGGATTTGTGAGTCTTTTGTTGGATCTGGTTATAAGTATCTTATGGAAGGTCATATGCAGTATAAAATCATGAGAAAATGGAATTCGCTTTCTTAAGAAGAGCAGCTTTAAAGCATTAGTGGAAACATGTGAATTACGGGTTATCTTACCTGTATTTGAATGTCTTTTACACTTGCAATCTAAAAACTTGACAGATAAGGGCTATATTCTCTGTAACTGTGCTTTGCCTTGTTAGGGAGATGCTATGGCACTTGCTTTTCTTATGAAAAAAAGACTTGTGTGCCTGCAGACTGAAGGGTGGTTTCCTGTGTCTGAATGCTGTTACAGCACTGATTTTTCTTACTTATGGCAGATTAGAAGGCAGAGATTGTTTTTCTGTAATGCACGTTGCTGCTTTCAGATGCAGGCTTTAATTTTTGCTCAGTGCCAGGGACCTATAAATGGAACTGCCACCCCTAAACAAAAGGAAGGTGTTGAGTTCTGAGGTGAAGAAACAATGTACCTGCAAACCTTACTGGCCTGATGGGACAAAGATCTGCACTCAGCCCTTTTTCTGCTTAGTAAATCCAAACTGGAGAGTGAAAGAAGCCAGTACGCTCATCCTCTCATGGAGAAGAGGTGAATATAACTTCCCTCAGCATTAGAATAATCAGTTTTTCTGGAGCCACGTGAAGTGGCTCAGGACTAAAAGGGCAAATGGGCTTCAGGCTGGACTTTCTGATATAGATCAGAAAGCTGAACTGGCCCCGCTGCTGGAGGCAGTCAGTGGGACTGCTGGGAAGTGGGAACAGGTGTGCAAACAGGTCTTCTTGCTTCTGTTTGAAGCAACTTGGAAACTTCAGCAGCCATGAAAAAAGTATGCTGGAGCTATATTTAATTTCCAGCTGACATTATTTGGCGTATTTCTTCTTAAAGCAAATCTTCATGTAATCTTCATGGATATTAGAGTTTTCTTTACAGTATAAACGGATGATTTCTAGTGGTAAGGCCTGATCATGGCATCTCTCAGGAAGGTGTGTCTGGCTTTTAGTTGACTGGTGTTATTTCCATAATTTTAAAAAGCCATATAATCTATTAAGTGGTGGAATGTGGCTGTAATGATCAGTTAATGAAAACCATTTTGGCTCATTTATGACATCTATTAGTTCTTATAAAATACTTTGCAAGTGTCTGGGCACTTTTGGTTGCATAAATAAAATGACAGTAGGAGAGGTTTTTTGTTTGTTTGGGTTTTCTGTTTGTTTGGGTTTTAAATTTTATTTATTCTCATTGTTGGGAAAACAGTGGTTTTACTTTAAACTGATATGTGGGGTTTTTTGTTTGTGTGTGCTTCCTTCCCCCACCCCAAGATGCTGTAAAGAATAGGACTTAAATATGTTCATTTAAAAAAAACCCTCTCAACTTTGTCCCACATGTTCTGGATTTTATCTTCTGAGACTGTGTAGAACATTGTTTCAGCTGGAGCTGGTGAGCAATAAACAATTTACAAAGGTGATTTACTTCATGAATGATCTATACAGATGATACTCCTACACTGAACTTCGAGAAAAATTTCCCTTTGCTTTTTCGATGGTTTCTAAATGCTTAAGCTTTTACTACTTATGGACTTTCTAGCTGCAACATCTGTTTAGCCTGAATATAAGGTGCATTGCACTGTCTGCATTTTACAGCATGTGTGGTTGATGTTTGGATTGGTTACTTGATGGAAGTGATGAGCACTTGCCAGTATAACAGCCTAGTAAGACTATTTGGTTTTGTCTTGTGGACCCATTTGACCAGTCCCCATTGTGGTATCACTTCTGTGTATGAAGACATTGACTGTTTGCTGAGAGTTAATACACATTGATTCAACATCCTTTGGCATTCAAGTTTCTTCCATTTTGTTAATTATAAACAGCTCCTGAAGAATTCTGCAAATCATATTGCCCTATGTCAGTTACTCTGTATTGCTATGTGTTCGTGCAGCATCAGGTAAAATGGGTTGAAGTTACATTGCAAATTAGACAATAGTGCAAATGTTAGAAACAACTTAGTAACTTCATGGGACGTTTTGTTACAGTTGTTTGTTGTAATTTTGCATGGCAAAGAAAACCTCAGGTGCTACAGTCTTCCTTTTGTGTTTTAGCTCCTGTATCTTCACTCTTAGATGGCTCTATGAAACAGTTTATAATATCTGGACCTCATTCTGTTCCTCTTCTTCCCATACCCAGATTTTTGCCACGTGTACTACTAATGTTTTAAGTGAGGTATAATCATCTGAACGCAGCCTCAGCTGCAAGCTTTAAAATACTCAAGGCAAGAAAATGATAAAGTTTCAATTGAAGTTCAGATCATGTCTCAGTGACTAAAAGGAGGACAAAATAGGAGACGGAAGGAAAGAAGGTTAGGCTTGCAGCAAGGCTATTTATAGGACTTAAAGAACTTTTACATCATGTGCTCTCTGTGACTGTGGGCAAGTTTCAGGGCTCAAGTTGTAAGTTCACTCCAAAGTATATACTGAGGTTAAAAAAAACCTGCATTTCTTTTCCATTTGGATATAGCTGTGGATGCTTTTTATCTTTCTCTGTGGCACGGGAGGGGGCCATTTCATGAGCTCGCCTGAAGGAGTTCAGCTGGCTGTGGTCCCTGACCTTGCCGATATCCTTCCTTTAGCTCTGCCGGGGGTGCTACTGTTGCGTCTTTTTTCAGATGCCTCATGTTTATTGTAAGGTGCTGGAAGCCACCCTGAGGTCTTGTATGAATAGAAATGTATGTGGGGTGGATGATCTGGGAACTCGTTGTACATAAACCTTATTCCTATTTTGTTACAGAATTTGTCAAAAATAGTGTCTTTAACAGCAGATTATTAGAAGGTTCTAATTGTTGGTGTTTCAGTCAAGAGAAATAAAGCAAATACACTGTCTCTTATTTCCGAAGGATTAGAGCATTATCTCCCTTGTGTCGTCTTTCTTAAATACGCCTATTGCATACAGCCAACAAAAAAAAAAATCCATGAAACATCTGACCCAATGAAGGGTATTTCGGGGCAAATAAAATGAAATCTTTTGGGAAGCAGTAGCAAAAGACAGCGAAAGTGAAAAGCATTGCTAATTGCTGAAAATTATCAACATCTTTTTCATGTTCAAAACAGTGTAGGTAAAGATGATTAGACTATTTTTAATTAACATTAGGTCTATTAATTTTGTAATAAGTTTGAAAGCTAATGATTTATCTTCTAGGTTATTCCCCCTATTTAGGCTTTTCCTTCACCTGATAATGTATAGGTTATGGTGTTTGGTATTTTCCTTAATAGTGTTGCTTCATAAGTTACCAGGTCTTCATAAATTGTCGGAAGGATTTGAGAACAGGTAGCAGTGCAAGGCCCAGCAGTGCTCTGACGCTGTGCTGTTTGACATGATTGAGCAAATAGCTGCTCTGTTCCCCGGAGGTTGTTGGCAGAAGGAAGCAGAGATGCTGCAGGTTCTGGAGAAAGAATCTTGGCACAGCTGTACCGACAGGGAAACTCATAAAAGTTATTATAAAAAAAAGTCTAATGTAAAATTGTGAAGCAAAACATAGTTGAGTGATTCTGTTTTCAGTGGAGAGCACCTATTTAAAATCACTAGGGCTACATCAGGTTTGGGCTTGATTACCTGAAAACTTGAATATGTGCGGTTTTCCGGTTGTCTAAAAGCAGGCAATGAAAAGTTAATCACTGACTACTGGAACAAAGAGAATAAACTTTGAGTTTGTTTGTACTTATTTTTGTGGCAGCTGAGAGAAGGTGATGATTTGTCTGTGGAATGACCTACTGGAGCTACGCTTGTGCCTGGCTTATTTAACACCCTCTCTTTTTTTTAAAGCAGAAATTTTATGAATTTGGTCTTACCTTTTGAAAGGTTACAGCCTGGTATTTGCTGAAGGATCTATGTGAATTTGGAGAGAGAATTAAAGGGTGATTGTCCTATAATGCATTTTATAATTGTTTTCAAGAACACGATGATGGGAAGATAACTGAAGGCCAACAAGTTTGTGGTTTTGTTGTTTTGGTTTTGGTTTTTTTTTCAATTTATATATTTGTAGGTGGTAAAGAAATGCTGAGTTTTTAGTGACTTTTTCATCCTTGAAGTCTACTATTTCTGTGTAATCAGTTCAAATTAACAGGAATGTACGCTTGAAACAGGGTTTCCAATAGTCCAACTTGGTTCAATGTTATTGTTTAGAACCCCAGCATTTGTTCCTGGAACAGACCTAGGGCACAGTGATCTACTTTTTATTACTAATTCTTGAGCAGCAGGGTGGGGGTGCAGTGGGAGCAAGGTAAGAATATTTTTGTGCTTCAGCATTTGCAGTTAACCAGGTAAGCCTGGTTGTCACTGCTGCTCTGGCGATGTCACGTTGCATAACAGCACTAAGTTTGACAAAAGCCTGTTGTACTGGGACACTTAAATATCAAGCACTGACATGCAAATGCCAAAGACCTATTAGATGGATTTGGATTGTGTTGGTAGATCTGAAAGATCTGCTTTGACCAGCTTGTATCCACACACCTTCGGTTAGTGGTTGCGCTCAATTCTTTTGGGTCTCAAAATGCAGCTGTTGTGCTCTGCCAGGTTATGGGGAACAATCTGCAACCGAAGCTGGAGGAGCAGGCAGAGGCTCCTGTGTCTCCTGGGGCTGCCTCAGTCTCCTCGGCTCACGCTGGTCCCAGTCTGTCCCGCCTCGGGAACTGGATGTACCTTGTGTGTGTGCTTCCCAATGGGAGGGGTTGCTCCTCCAGGAGAGCAGTGCAGAGCAGGGAGGATTTTGTTTGGAACAACTGGATGATGTAGCATTGTCTGCTTGACTATGTGGGCTGAAAAACTAATGATCGGTGAAGTTACTCTTAGCTTGAAAATGTTAGACAGTTTCTTTCCTTAAGAAAGATATAAATGGCTGAAGGAACTGGTCATGCTCAAGCTCAAATTTTATTTTTGACTTTAATTAGTGGAGGCTGAATATAGTGATTTCAGGCTCCAATAATTGTTTATGCTTAAAAGAATAGTGTCTAATTCTGGATCAGCATAGGACCTAGTCAATCACTGGCAATCTCTGGAGAAGACAGCAAGTGTATTAACTAATACGCGTCTTCTCAGTCTTCAATATTTAATAGCAACTTTTCCCAAAACATCTATTCTTAGAATGTGATGACAGATAAAGCAATAGCTTAAATTATTAAAAAAAAAAAAATCTTTAAACATTTATCACTGACAACATTGCTGATAAGGTGTCAGAGACAAGTTGCACTATAAATGATCTGTGTAAAAGCTGGTGAGTATATATATTTTTTTAATATTTTTTTTAGATTTTTATTTTTTTCCTTGGCAATTTAGCAGAGTACTCTGAGGAATTCTTCACCTCTGACAGCTGACCTCTAGGATGCATTCCAGGATAGCCCGCAAAGATAAACTCTGTTCACTCTATAAACGGGAAAGACAGATGTTTGAAGACATTGCATCCCTTTATGCTCTTAGTAGGAAGAATGTTGTGGTAGTTGATATATCAAGTTATCAGTTTCAGGGCCTGAATAATACAGGCACATAGATTATGTGAAATCCTAGTCTGAGACTGGTTTGAGGGGAAGGTGGTATTTCTCTGCTTCCTATTGCATGAGGGAATAGAGCTGTGTCATAGCAGTGATTTTTCAGAAGTACTAGTACTACTCCAAGTACTAGTGCATTGCCACAACAAAAATAAAAAGTGGGGTTAGTCATTAAAAAGAATTACAGGGAACATCTTTGTTTAATGGTAAGGGAAATTTAATCTCATTGTCTCTAACAAGTAGTATGTGGGGAAGGCAGGTAACTGAAATTGCCACTAAGTACCTTCTGACTAGGTTTGTGTTAAATGACTGAAATATTTTTCACTCTAGTTTTATAAAGCTTTAGATATTTGTAATCTGGCTGTGGAAATACCTTCATAGCAAGCAGAGAGAGATTGACTGAGCTCAGGGTTTCTGTTTGCATACTGAGAGAATTAACCATAGAAATCAAATGGAGAAATAATCAGAAAATAAATGGGCTGTTTAATTATACATCCATCTGCTCTACAGGTATAGTTCCAGAAAGAGGATTTAGGTCTTGATTCAGCAATAGTTAAATTTTGTATAAGCATTCAAAGTAGGAAAGTTGTGATATCCAAACCAACTATTATGAATAGGATGCTTGTGTGACTATGGACATTATTAAGGGTCTTAATTTCTTAAATCTTTAGGCAGGAATCTTAGAGACGACAATGCAGTACCATGCTGTGTGATTCCATGTAAATAGTAATGATATGGATTCTACGTAGGCTTGGAGTTGTAGCACATATATTTTCTTATTTTTTTGGTCAGTGATTATGAGCTGGTGATAGCCAGGAGTTGTTAGGGGATGTTGAAGAGAAAAGAGGAATGAAAGTGCTAATTTCCTCCTGCAGATAATCCATGTTAGAGGGGAACTTAATCAAAGCATCATTACTTTAATAAAATTGTCATATAAACCACAGGACACTTGATATAATTTATCTAAATTAATTACTCTTCTGCTAAGAGGAAGTTGTATGACAAATTATTTGTTCTGCCTATTCATCCATTCTTTATCAGACCTTTTTCTACTCTGATGCAACGTCAGGAGCAGAAGCAGCTTTTTCATAGTGCTGAGTGGATTAATTTACATTGATCCAAGGCTAATATACGAGTTATTCACCCAAGACAGCATTCAGTATTTTTAATAATGTAATGTTTTTCTTTGCCTAAATTAATAATCATTTAATAAGAAAGAAAAATACAAAGTTGTGGGGTTTTTAATTGCAGACTTTTTTGAAAAAAGCAGATTTTATTGATGTGCATAATACAAGCACATAAATACTGGGTGGTATTTTGCATTCATGTTACAAATCGTAGAATCTTTTTGGTTGGAAGAGACCTTCGGGATCATCGAGTCCAACCATAACCTAACCTAACTCCGGCGCTAAACCACGTCCCTAGGAACCTCGTCTAAATGCCCTTTAAACCCCTGCAGGGATGGTGACTCCAGCACTGCCCTGGGCAGCCTGTTCCAATGCCTGACCACCCTTTCCATGAAGAATTTTTTCCTAATGTTGAACCTGAACCTCCCTGGCACAACTTGAGGCTCTAGAGTGTGTTTGAGATCAGGTTCTAGGTCACTTAAAGGTTCTAGAGTGTATTCTAGCTCAAGCTAGCTCTAGCTCAGAAGTATCCATTAAGAGTCTTCAGTCGTGGGTTTTAAAAAACAATTAATTAAAGTGTTTTCTAAAGTTACCTTCTGAGTTGTTCTAATCCTTACTCGTACTTAAAAACTTCTTATCCTTGTTATTTTTTCCACTGTATCTGGGCAACTTGAAGCAAACTAGAGGATAGTTTATTTGTTCATCTCGCTACCTTTGAATATTTGAGTTCTTCTGATCCAAATGTTATGTTATTATTCAGCCTATGTTTCTGAACCTGTCAGAATTTGCTTTGCTCAGGTTTCATGAACTCTTGACTCAGAAAATGGAAGGTGAACTTGTGTGTGTGTGTGTCTGGAGTGCCCAAAGGTGTGCTCCCAGAAAGAGGTCATATCTGCTGAGGTTTTGTGGGACACATCAGGTCAGTCTGGTGACCACCGTATCGCTTTGTCCATGGGCAAGCCAGTAGTACCAAAAAAGTCTTTGGAGTCTTTTGAACCAATGTATCTTTACATGCATAAGTGCTGTAAAGGAAACGTTGGACAGCAACTTGTGTTTCTCCTGTTTGGGTGGTGTCTGTAGAGTCCACAGCTAGATCCCATGGGTTTTCTCTCTGGTTTAGTGAACAGAGAGGAGGAGAACAGTGAGCTGGAGTAGACCGCATTCAAAAAAAGTCAGCCTGATTATTGTTCCAGATTTAAATTTGAGGATATCCGGAAGAATCTGGTTAAGCATCTGAATTTTACAGTGCTGATTTGGAATTTTTGAAGTTAGCGTGCTGGTAGCTGGAACTCTGTACCTTATTTTTTTCCTTGCAATTGGCTTTGCTTGCCATTTAATCTTGGCTGTAGCAGCTTGCCCACTGGCTAATCCAAACATGCTCTAAGTACGGTGAGGAAGGCCATTTTAGGCATACAAGTGAAAACAAAGTTTGCACTGACATTATTGTATGTGCTGGGAAAATATGATGAGCACGAATTATACCAGCTGTCTATAGTCAAAGCTTCTAGGCAGACATGGGTAGCAGCTTCCAAACATCCCAGTTTATATTGGTCACTTTTTGTTTTGTGCTGTTCCTTTACAAACATAAATTAAAACGGACAGGGCAGGATCCTGAAATCACCCTTGGGCTGACTTCTGGGACTTGATGGGAGCCAAAGACAGGCAGGTGGCTCTGACAGCTGCTCCCAGCAATAGGTTCTAGTCTTGTGCCCGCACAAACTGGGTTGATCCGCTGCTGCTGGCATCGAGGGCTGCAAGAAACTCCATGAAAATACAACTGTGCCCTCAAATGCTCTGTGTCACTTCACTGTTAAAATGCATTTAGTGAGATTTTCTTATCCCTTCTTGGCTGTTACTTATGTTATTACTTCTAGTTTTGCAGTGCTCTTTACTTCAAAACCTGAGCTAGTTAAAACAATTATGCTTGAGTAAATGTTTTTTTGCGAAGTGGAATCAAAGTCCTTTACAAATACCTGTAGTCATTAGATCTATGTGGGAACTTGTACAATTGATTAAGAAAAATACAATAACTTCAATAAAATAATAAAGTCAGCCTGTTAATGGTTTCACTTTAAGTTGTTTTGTTTCCTTTATTAGTATTTGTAAGCAGCTAGCACAGACTTCTAGGCAAAGATCTTTTCAGCATTTTAAAAATGTAGATTACAAACAGACATGCAGCTCAATCAAATTGGAAAAATATTTTGATCATTGCTTTGTCATTAACTTCTGATCACATCTTCAGCGTGTGCTTGTAAAGCCAAAAACATTTGCAGTGTATAACATAGGCTGTAAACTGCTCGTGTAATGGTTGGGCATGGTTCCATGGGGCTTGAACTATTATAATACACTAGAACATCACCGCTGCCTCATACGGCTTCAACTCACTGCCTCTCTTCTTCGAGAAATTTTTTGCCCTCATCTCGTGTTTTGGAAGTTAGACTTTTCCTCCCACCTGTCTGTGCACTAGAAATGAATTTGTCATCTGCTGGTACTGCAGGCTGCCTTTTTGAATGTTTGTGTGACTTTATTCTACAGCTAAGTAGTCAAATTATGTGTAAAGTCAAGTATGTGAAAGTTACAGCATGAACCTTTTTTTCACCTGCACTGCTTTCATCCTATAGTAGGATCACTGTTATACTAAGGTAAAACTCTTCCACTGAGGTTTTTCCTGATTTACAGTTCTAAAGGAGGACAATGAGGTTCTTAAAGACTACCAATGCATGTGAAAGAGCTTAGATCTCCTTTCATTGCTTTCTTATTTTTGGTGGAAGTATTGATTTGGACTTCCAAAAAGGAAGAGTGGCATTTCCTCACTTTTAGACAGGACAAGTTAGGTGTCTATTTTGAGGTCTGAGTTGGGTAAGTTTGTTTCCACTCAATGTAAATGTACTTTTGGATTAGAACACATGAATAACAAAAAGGTAAAAATAACAGGCACATTAATGGGCACTGATTAAACTCAGTAAGAGACACATGCATTATTTCTAAGTTATTAACTTTATGACACAGTTTAAATTGCTGTAAATTTAATCTGCATGAATAGTTTAGACCCCCTGTAGAACAAAATGTTTGGTAATGATAGCAGGGTGGAAGGAAATTTAAGTCAAAGGTGAAATCTTAACTGATGAGAGTTGATGAAATTCCTTATCTGTGTTGACAGTGCAAATTCCTTGTGTGCCTTGGGGTCACCCTCGTGAGACCAAGCATCATCACAGTAATTAAATCACTCTCCAACACCTCTTTCTGAAATTGAGGCTACAGTCTGTTTGGCTTATACTTTTCTTCCTGTGTGTATGGGCCTCAGATAAAGATGAAACCAACAACAACCCGCACTGAAGGGTGAACAAGGGGATGGAACAGTGGTGGGGGCAGATGGAGTTCCACATATTTTACTTGTGGGGCTTTTTTTTGTTTGTTTTTCTTTTTTTTAAACACATACATGCACATATTGCTGGTTTCTGTGAACTAGACTTTCTCCACAATTGGGATCTGAGAAGTATTTGGGACACTTAAACTTGGTATTTCCAACCCAGGGCACATTGAAGGGAGAAGGTGCACAACACTAGATCAGGCCTTGTGTGTCACTTTTATTCCTTGTGCTGTAAGATCTGTGAGGTCCCTCTTGTTTAATAGCTTCAGATGGATGTAAGCATAACATTTGTGTAGCATTTCTGCTTTTTGCAACTCAATAGGTGAAACATAAGTGAAACAGTTTATTTTATCTATTTAAAAACCTCTTTTTTTCTTCAGATCAGTCTTTTCAACACTTCACCTGGTAAACAGAACTTGTTATGTATTAACAGTTAGAAGAGCATATCTATTGGGATTAATAGGTTTATTTTTGTTTTGAGTATATCCCATCCGTTTTAAGCTTTTTTTATCTTGAGGATCTTACAGCTTTCTTTGCAAGAGATGTATCCAATTTTTGTGTTCTACTAGCTGACTTTTAGGATAATTAAAAAGGATCAAATGTATTTGGCCTAAGTTGATATTTTTGTCTGTCAGTTCGGACACATTTCATTTCCATGGTTAGTCATAGGAGGAACATTCTCGAGTTGTTCCATCCATGTGAGGTCTCTTGCATAACCAGCCCCAGCTCTTGAAGATGGATAAGGATGTGCTGTCACATCTCTGTGTATTTCAAGCTCACTAAAATTCAGAATTTTGTTTTTATATGCTCTGGAATAGTAAGAGGTTGGTTTGTACTGGGCTTTTTAATTGTTTGTTTGGTGTTCTGTGGTGGGTTGTTTAATTAATGGTAGGAGTTCTTGTGTGTGTACATACAGTGTCTGACATCTAAGACATCTAGATGCTACTGCACAGTTTTGTTACGCTACTCAGAGATTTTCGTACCGTGACAGGTATGAGACTACCGTTCTGAAGATCTTGTGGATGCCATGCTGTGTCATGAGGCTGCCTTTACGGATATTGTGTAGATTGTGCTTTTATACATTCTCTGAGTTCTCTCCTTTGACTTTGGAGTTAAAAATCTTCCCTGGTACTAATTCTGTTTTGGGCAAAATTAGTAAATTTTCTCATCTGAGACATGGTATTGCTAGGTTCGAAGTGTACCCGTCTGCTGGTAACATCTGTCCTGCTCTTGGCTTTTGAAGTTGTGTGATGGGTTTGGGGTTTTCTGATTCTGTAAAACGTTGTTTATAAATTGCTGCGGGAAAAACAGATCTAATATTATTTGAGGATGTGGGGAGATGATGCAGGGAACTTTATTTCAAAACGCTGAAGTAGAAAATTCTAAGCTTCCTGGGATCTTCAGAGACGCAATATCTCACTGAGATTTGAAGGTTTTATTTAGTGGAACTTTGGCCCATGTGTTGCAAGTCTGTAGTAAAGTGCAGAGATGAGAGATCCCCATCTTACCAAAGGGAGGTCTACACTGCAAAATCCAACGTTATTTATGCTTGTATATGTCAGAATTTGTATGTTTTAAGCATATTTCAATATTTATGATATGGCAGGTGTTAAGTGATTTACTGATCTGGAGCAACTTTGACAGAAACTCTAGCAAAGAAGTTGCCCTTTTTTTTTTTTTTTTTAATTGATTCTGCCTTCAGACTTCATGCAGGTGAACCAGTGTGTGCTAGAGTCATACAGAAGATGTAAGGAGTACTGCTGAGTAACAGCTCCGAAACTGTTGTTCTGAGAGGAGCTGAAGCTTTTTTCTAGTTTGTCTTCTTTCATGTTCCTTGACGCTGTCTTTGCCATAGAAGACAGAACATTCAGAAGCTTTTGCTTCCTTAACGATTGAAATGTAAAAAAAAAAAAAAGTATTAACAAAGATTTCATAAATCACTTAGGCTAATGATCTTCATTTGAATACTTTCAGTATTATGCTGCTAGAAAATATTGATTTAGAGGAAAAGAATACCTATCTAAGAAAAAGAAATTTTGACCATCTACCTGGGGCTCAATCCACGTTCTGTTATGAGGCAGTTGTTCCAGTAGAAAAGGTGAGTGATGCAGGTTCTTCTTTACACACAATTCTATGTTTGTATCTTCTTATTTTACCTCTATCTTTTCTTCCCTCTTCCCCCCATTCAGACAAATGTGTGTGTGCATCACATCTACCTGATGCACAAAATTCCCTTATTTTAAGACCAGCGGACATGCAAAAAACAAGGAATATTCTGCCCTGTCTGCCCTCTGAGTTAGTATCTGTTCACAGTCTAGCACACTGCTCTGTTTTGCAGTTACAAGTAAGATCTGCAAACTGAATTTTAAAAATAGCTTTGATTAACAACTAGCATGCTTTAATCAGATTGATGGATGGTTGCTTTATTTTTCTATAATGCTCTGCTATTCTAGATTCTGTGCTCAAAATAGGCCTGGTATGATAGTATTTTCAAAAATGGAAAAATCCCTTCCTTGCTTTTGTCGCTTAAAGATGACTTACACTGTAAAATTGAGATAGGTTAGCCTCCCTGACAGAGACAGGTCTATACCAGCATTCAGAATTTCCTCTCTGACTCAGTGGGTTGTAACTAATGGCATGTTAGCTATATTTCCCCTGGAGAACATATGCAGTAATTATATTCAAGTACTTCTATTTTTAGATTGTGATGGGGGCCTTTTAGTGCCTTGTGTTTAGGCCAGCTGTTGAATTTTTTTGCAACTCAGACTTGCTTTTTTTCCCCCCTGGAATTCTCGTAATTTGTCAAATGCATTAAAGCACTGGAGTTAAGTGTGACATGTCTTACAAGGCACCATAAAGACCAGAAGTTTTTTTCAGTATCTACTTCTGTAGCAAAGTGCTTGAAAGGGATACGTGGGAGAGATTAATCTGAGAGAGAAAGGCACGAGAGTATGTGAAATGCAGTGGCTTATTCTAAAAAAAAAAATATATATTTTTGATATTTGAATTATTTTAACCAATATTTAGACATATGAAAAATTGTTTGTTTGCTTTTATCTTGAACATATTAGTCTGTGTAAATGGGGAGGTATTCCCTCTTCCAGTTTTGAGAGAGAAATCAACTTCTACAGGCATTCAGGTCTTCCTTTAAAGATGCGTACCAGGTTCTTAGTAGTATGCATATTGTATGGTTTTCTTCACATAGCAGGTTGTTACAGAATTAGAGTATTTTTCTTACAGTTCCTGCTGTTTCATACTTGTATGTGTTGGTAGCGACAGATGCGTTGAAGTACTACATGCGAGAGTCAGAAGAAACAACAAAACAGAACCTGGTTCTAAGAGGTAGGATTTAAGTGAAATATAAATGGCTTCTATGGTTCTGAGTGCAGAATGGACTTGGCTGCTTGAATAGGATTTTCACTTTTGATCATTTCAGCAGAGATGTACAGTCAGTGTAAAGCCACTAATTGGAGTGAACTTGATGGAATCTAGGATGACCCTGCTTGGTTTTAATTATTTACTAACAGACTACCGCTGCTGTCTACATACAGAACCAAGAAGGGGAGTAGTGTTTTAGAGTTTCTCGTGAGGAACGAGCTAATTCATGTCATTAAACTGTGACTTGGCTTCCTGCTACATTTACAATTTTAGGATACTTTTTTTCCTTTGTGGAAATGGAATATTTTGTTTTATGTTATGTTGATCCAAATGCAGATAGGTTTTACATAGCAAATGAATTAAAGTATTTTGTTATGGGCTGGTTTAGTGTTAAATCGCATATGTCGC
This sequence comes from Pampusana beccarii, assembly GCA_013399365.1. Classification (NCBI taxonomy): domain Eukaryota; kingdom Metazoa; phylum Chordata; class Aves; order Columbiformes; family Columbidae; genus Pampusana; species Pampusana beccarii. The sequence goes on from VWYH01010061.1 coordinate 105,950, forward strand.
GTCTCACCGAAGGTGCCGCTGTGGTGCGCCGTGCTGGATCTCCAGTGTGGGCTTTGGGTGGGTGACACTGGTGTGTTATTGGGAATCAATATTCTCTGCTTGTGTCCCGGCAGAGACTCGGTCGTTTAGCTGAAGCGTGGCCCTCTTTGAGGCTTGCGGCAATGATTCACATCAGTAAGTCATGTTTGTATTGAACACCTGAAGGTATTTCAGGTGTGAGTTTTGAGTTGTCACACTTTCTGAAGTCCATCAGGGAAGTTAATTGGGTTTTCATTGGTTATGCAAATGTTTCAAGCTTTTAATGAAAAAATTGTTGTTATAAAATGGTGAATGTTAGCTAGTGTTGCCTACGTTGAAGCAAATATTAAATTCTGATTTGATATTGTAGTGCAACTTTAAATTGAAGGTACTTTATGTGGGGGGAAAATTCATTTTTGGTCTCCTTTATACCTCATTGAGGGAAATAATAGGCAATATGTTGAGTACAAAGAGAAAGTGGGGGGAAGGAACAGGATTGTATCATCTCATTGTCTCAGGCTTGATCTTGTAATGAGATGGAAAACACAGTCTTGTCTTCTATGGGCTTTTGTAGAAATACACAGAAATGCAGTTACTGCCATTAATATGCAATGTACCGAACTTGTGCTGGGTGCAAGAATTTGCCTGCAGGCTTGCATTAAGGGTTTAGAACTTTATTGTTTGACACAAAATCGCCATGCTGAAGTTTCAGGCAAGTGGAAAAAATGACAGGAAATAAGAATTTCATTTCCCCAGCTGGGATATTTAAGATCAATTATTAAATATCTCAGTAAAAAATTCACACTTGCTTCAAGGTAATCTGATTTACTTTAATGTACTGTCTTACCTCACTGGAAGAAAAATCAGACTTTTTTGACAGATTGAGATGGACTATAATAATAATATAATCACCTAAGTGATAGACAGTTAATCAATGTGCATGTAACAGAAATGAACAACCAGCTAATTTGATGTTGTGAGAAATACAGCTGCAAAATGGTAGCTCACTATTCACTACTTCATTCCAGGTTTCTTTGGCCACTGCTCTTGATGGAAGATATTTCTGTTACCTTATTCTGCTTGTAGCTTGGGCTTAGTTTAATTCCCAGACTGAATTTACTAAGAGCCAGTTCTTGTCGTAGTCTTGCCATATTTCATATGCGAACAGGTTCTCAAATGGGTTTTATTACTGTGTGTTTGTGTGTGTGGTTTGTGTGTTTTTTTCCTATGCAGAACTGTGCATTCATCGTATCTTAGAGCATTGGAGGGTGCAATAATACCACGTCGCAAGAGAAACTGGGTATTTTCTTGACAGAGATATGCATAGTAATACTTTATATTTCAGTTGATACCTAGCAGAAATAGAAAGGCTTCTGGGTCTTTTTAATATCTGCTAAGAGATGAGCCATCTGGTAAACACTAGTGCACAGCTTCTAGTGTCACGTGATGCTTTTTTAAGATGCTTCATTAACACTGATGACGCATTTTTGGTCACCGTTGTATTAATGCTGAGAGAGCTGGTTAGTGTTATGTACAGGCAGCTGCTCCTTTGTTCAGAAAAAACTTTGAGAGGTTTTTGGTTTTCCCTCTCCTGTGTTATGTTTATGCAGAATACATGTAGAAGAAGACTGCAAAATTTCAGCACGCTGTGAGTTTCTGAGAGGTGTGATCCCATTTAACGTACACCTTTTACTGGCTTTAAAGTACTATAAAATAATGATAGGCTGTTCTGTGCCATCAGTTGTTGTGTTGCCATCAGCTGCATTTCTTGAGGATTCGGTGAAAAGGCACTTAAAACCTTGTAGTACTGTTACATGTGTCCTATAGAAAGTACAAAGTGACCGAGATCACTGTTAAAATTTTTAACTTTACTGCTGATTGCAGAAAAGAATTCTAGCTTTTGTCATATGTTTTTCTTCAGGTCACTGATTTTTTTAGTACCAGGCTCACCTTAAAGGAGCTTCACCTTTAAAGCTCAACATGTTAGTTCTAATACTTCTCTTATTGGCTGTAATTACTTTTTAGACTAAACCAAAATCTTTTTATTTTGCAAGTCAGCCATTTTATTAATATTTAGGATGAGTCTCTGTTGCACAAGTAAGGATATCTTACCTCAAGCAATCCCTTCTGTGCGTCTGTAAGAAAACACTATTGCTTTGAAGTCTTGAAAACTGTGTATCCAGCTTTTTCTCATTATCCCTGTTTTAAAGTATTTTGTGTAGTTCTTTCTCGTAGTGGAGGCTGGTTAATTATGCAAGTTAAACACTACAAAGTGAGAAGATGAACATGCTCGAAATGATGAAAAGCTGAAGTTGGCATTCTGCAAATAGAATAAGAATTAATCAGTAAAATGGATTGTGCCAATTTTCAGGCATGTGTCTGACCGTGTGTCCTGCCCCCACGCTGCTGCCCCCACAGTCACACTCCATGTGCCTTGGTGGGCTGCTGGGTCTTTGGGGATGTTCTCTGGGTAGATGTCACCTGCCCTCAGGGCTCAGCAGCGTGATGGCTCTTGGCAGTACTTGCAGACCAGGAATCGATGATGAACATCTTCCACTGAAGGAACACAACCTTCTTTTTTCAGAAGAGGCTGATAATGAATAGTAACTTGAGGGATTTCATGGCATGGAGGGAAAACATGTTCAGTTCAGGAATGTTCTTTGTATCAGTAAAATTATTTTGTGAGTCATTATCCTCTCATTGTGTTAAGTTTCCTAACAGTGAAATATGTTAAGAATCTGAAGTAGGACTTGGCACATGGGGTCTTAAAAGCTAAAAGAGAAGGAGGAATATGTGTGGGTTTTTGTGGTTTTTGGTTGGTTGGTTTTGGTTGGTTGGTTTTGTTTTGGTTTTTGGTTGTTTTTTTTTATTTGTTTGTTTTGGTTTTGTTTAAGTTAGAGGCTTTACATTTACTGCTCGCTTTCCTTTTTCTAGGACACGACTATCATTCAATGGTTGCTTTTACTCTTATCTGCTCAAATGCATTTTCTTTTTATTCGTTGCCTGGCTGAATTCTGACATGCTTATAGAAGTTGATCTCGGAAAGGCGAGAGTGTGTTTAAATGTTCAAAGGTTTGTGAAGTCAGGGTGAGGGATTGCAACTTTTCTGATCGCCTTTATAGAGACCTGGCATAAGCTTTGTATTCCTACTTTGATTTAGAGTCTGGGTTTTTTGTATTTCAGAAATTACATGATTAACCTCATTAAAAACATAAGCTGTCTTGTCTAAGTTACCTTAGTTATAAAATGAAAACTGAATGCCTACTGTGTAACTTTTAATCAAAATCTGAGTTCATGTCATAAGTACAACTACAGTGGAGAGGATAAAGGGGGGAAGATAAAGGAACAAAACTTGAGACAGTTCAGTTCCCAGGAGAGGACTGTACTACTAGGAAATCTGGAAAAAAAATTAACTGGTATGAAATTACTGTTATTTTAAATGAAAAGATAGTTTAGAAGCACCCAAAGACAAATTACAGCATTGCTTTTGATTATTTCATATCATCCTGTTATTTAAAGAAAACTAACAAGTCATTTTGGTTTATTGTGCAGAGTATGTGATGCAGCAGGGGAGAATCAGGAGAGATAAGGAGCTCCAGTTAACCTGGGAACTTGTTGACAGCTTTGGTTTTCTTATCTACAGGGAATGTGAAATTAGACTGACACATCTTTTGTCACAATAATTAATTTTCTAAATAAGAAAATTAAAGAACTTAATTTCTATCCCATCGGATGCTCTCCTAGCACTTCGGTGAGTTAGTTCTTGTATTATGGCAATGCGTTTAGGCCCCAATTAAGATGTACGTGAGTGCTGGATTCTACAGAGCTATGTGATCTCTTCTGGAATAGGGAAGAATTTTCAACCAAAACCTTTCTGGCAGAAAATGTAGCTGATGATGCTTGATGTTTCATAATTAAGGTTGGTTTTACTGAAATTTCCTTTAAAGAAAATGAAAAAAAAGGGATCTGTGAAGTTCAGATATTTCTTTAAAAAAAATCAAATGTGATAGTTCAAAATGATTTTGTTTAAGAAATATCAGTTTTATTTTGTGGGGGGAAAAAAAATCCAGAAAAAAACCAAACAGAATCATAGTTGAAATGCCTAAAAGTAACTCCTTACTAACAAGGAGAGAAAAACAGACAAGAGAAACTTTGACTTGGAACTGCCTCACCATATAAAAAGCTTCATCTAAATTGTCTTGAGAGAAGATGATGTTTGTCATAAAACAGCTAAGCTTGTTTCAAATTTTGTGACTGAAACTTTGAGCAGCTGGTTGCTGCTATGTTCAGTGAATAATTTTGTGAGTGTTTTGTGCCATGTTCTGTTAGTAGAAGACGTGAACTTTTAGCATACTTGGGCACGCAAGGTCATGTTGTTTTCTTTGAAAGTAGCCTTAGGTTCAACTACTTTGCTACGCTGATAGTGCCTGCTCTTCAGATTGGATTTTGAAGTGGCACATTTCCTGACCTGATCTACATAAGATCCTCTGCAGCAAAATGCATGCTTGAGGCAGGAGAGTTCAGCTTGAACTGACCACACAGAGGATAAGAATCAAATACTAAAGCCTGTTTCTTCGCTCAGTAAATCAAGACAGGTACAAATGTGTGGTGACGACTTGGTCCCTTTCAGCCTTTTTTCCTAGGTAGATGTTCTGTTCTGGACTGTGGTTTCAGGAACATCACTGCCAGGTTTTCTGTTTGCAGTATGCTCTTCCATGCCTTTGGGAAACTACTTGAAATATTTCCAGTAATTGCAATTTTAAAAAATTAAATATTTTAATTAAATGTGAATAAAACTTCCAACCTTGTTAATTCCATAAATTTCAGTATATAGAAGGTTGTCTTGTACATATGGTCATTTTTAGTATCTGTATGAAAATTGTATCAGAAAGGAAGATCCACATTAAGTTCATGTCCTTTCCTTATTTTTTATTTTTAACATGTGGGCTTGCTATACAAGTTGTGAAACTTTTTCTGGTGAGAGTTTTTGTTAATCTCTAATATTTTTACTGAAGGCAGAAGAGGAGAGATACAGAGCAAAGGACTAGCCTCTATTAAAAAATGAAATTAAAGAAAGAGCTTTTACAATTTGCTCTGAGATGACTATGCTTCAGTCATTTCAGATTTGTATTCTATAATGTGTTTTAGCAGGAAGATGGAACTGAGTAACTCTGCAAGTTTCTCAGCCAGACATGCAGCCTCCTCAGATCTCTCGGCAGGATTTATGAGAGATGATTTGGTGTTGAATTTTTTTTTAACTTTCTTTCATATATAAAAGTGAATAATAGCATAGCTTTGAAGTATTTTCTTGAATTTATTTGTAAGAGTGACTATAAAATATTAAACTTTCCATTAAGAAACTGCTTAATTGAAGCTTTCTAATAAAAATGTTTCTCTGCAGTTTCATTAGAGGAAAAAGAATGCTTATAAAAATAACATTTTTACTTTTAGAATGGATTATATAAGGGTTTATGTATTAGCAGGTTGAGGGAGAGGGGAAGAGTTTTTGTTTTATCTTACCACCTTCTTGACCCCGTAACTACAAGAGAAGTTTTGATGAGCATTTGTCCTGGTACAGAAGACTAAGAGGTAGATTAATTTTCTCTGCTTTCTGTGGGAATTTGAATAAAGAATGTTTCAAGAATGTCTCTAAGGGTGCTCATAGATGGTGGCTTCCCTCTGTCCAGCTTAAGAGTTTTCCATGTCAAAATTAAATGTTTATTAAGTTACAGAGGGAACAGAACAACAACTTTAATCTGGGCTTCAGGGCAATCTAGTTACCAATCTTGTTGTAAAAAATAAGAAAGCATTTAGATACAGCTATATCCATACCTACAACATATCTGAATTCCGTTTAGAGATTCTGTGCACAAGTGACACTAATAGCAATTGCATTTTCAATTTGAAAGCACAATTGCAGGCCCTTAGCAAGGAAACAATAAGGAGGAGAAATGTTCAGATGCAACATGTTCTCTCTGGAGAGATTAAAGAACCAAGCAGATTTCATCACAGAAGGAATTGCAATTCACGAATTGCACCAGGTTTAACTTCAAGAGAAATAAAAAAGAATTAGCTGACTAAATCTTTCACTCTAGAAGGAAGGTCAGAAAAAAAATTGCAGTTACAGGTTGGCAACAACATTTTTCTCTTCAAAATATTCTTTCCTGTTTCTTCTAGTGTTCATGAGTTTGGGATTTGTGTGGATATAAGAGTGAAAGAAGCTGCCAGGAAAAGCAAAGCAGTCCAGTAACGTAGCCTTCTTGATTGGATGGGGATCTTTTAGACTGTCATGGACGGTGAATGTTCTGTGGAGACTAATGTACAGTAAATGAACTCATTTGTACGCTAACCAAGGGCTTATGAAAGGAAAAAAAAGGATTTGTGGGTCACTTATATCAGCTTTTACTCACTGTCTGGGTTCATGAGGGAACTGTAGTAGTTAGATGAAACCATTTATACTGAATGAAAGAAAATATCTGTCAGTGTTACGATGTCCCTACAAATTAATGTATTGTGGTATCTACAGTTGATGGTTTTTTGTATCAAGAGATGGGTGCCTCTGCCTCTCAGCACTTGTTCCAGATGACGTGATGACAATTACCGTGCAGCTCTGCTTTTCTAAAGTGTGCGATGCCTCTTGTTTTCTCAGGAAGCCATTAAGACTTCAACTATCATCATTGTTGAACAATCTATTTGGTCTTTGACTTGGCTGGCCAGATCTAAACCTTTAAAGTACATATCTCCCCACAAGTGTCATTTTCAATGATTTTGCCAATGAAGTGCTGTCACTGAAAAGAGCTGGGATCATGTTTTTTTGTTCTGTCAAAGAGACATTGGTGAGACTTTCTCACAGGAGATGTTCTGTCATTTGCTTGTCCGAATGGGAGTTCAGCAAGGAAAATGTAGTTAAAATTTAGAAAGAAAGAAAATCTGTTTGAAACGGGAAAACCTCTAGAGCATATTGACCCTCCTAGTGCAACGAAAAAGTAAGAAAATCAGCATTGAAAAAGTATTTTTGCTTGGATCTATGCAACTGGAGAATGCATAGTAATTGATAACATACCATTGGGATAAGGAAAACTTGGGTAGCAAATGCAGGTCAGGGCTGTCTAAAGTCCATGTTGGCCTTCAATATTGTGATTGCAACCTTTAAATATTTATGAGTTTTGAGCTTGAAAAGAAACAATTAGGAATTCTCATTCCAAATTGGTACCTTTTAGGTTGATCAGTATATACCCAGAACAACCTTGTACAGTCCAGATTTCAGTGACTGCTAAACTTGGTTGCTCTGTGAGCCTATAATTTTAGACAAGGTCTTGTGCCTGTGGCATAGCTGGGTCCTGAACCGGAAATGTCTTTCTCTTAAGTCACAAAGCTGCTGCTCTCCTAGCTCATTATGTTTACCTGGGGAGGGGGAAATCCCACATCCTGTATTTTATGGGTTGCTTTCAACAGAAGCTATTTTTCTAGTTTTAAGATTTTTTAACTCCCAGTAGGATTTTGTCAATATTCTTTTTGATGCTTTTCCCTTATCCATCTGACAGTTCTGGCTTTTTTGTGCATCTTTTCTGCAGCTGAAATAATTGTGAAGCATTTTGTTAACCATTTTTGGTAATATAGGTTTGGTTTTGTATGCCAAATCAATACTGTTAGATGAGCTATGAATACAGGACCTGTTACCCAACTACTTCGCAAATGGCAGTGTCCGTGGGACCCTAGATTACAAAGCCAATAGTTGTTAAATTTAAGGGCTAAAGGCTTTCCTCTTATTTTCAGAGAAAACTTGTGCTGATTTTCTGTGTGTGATGCCTTTTTTAATATACATATATATATAAAAATAAATAGAAAAGTTCCAATATCCTCACCTGTCCACCCCCACTGTAAGCCCTGTATGCTTTTAAACTCTGAGTTAGATTTGGCTCAGATAAAGCTCTTGGAGAAGATGAGCACAAGGAACTAGAGGTGCGAGAGAAACCACTGGTGCCCGGGAACAGCCCGAACCTCAATTTGGTTCATGTATCTGGGGTGTGGGCCGACCAGGCCTGACCCGCAGGAGCAGGATCAGAGCTGTCTTGGCTTTGCCATCAGTGTGTCTGTGAGATCAGGGCCTGTTTGCTTCTACTGGTGCATGTACCTGCTCAGCTGAAGCAGCACAATCTATCACCGATTTTCTACACATGCGTATGCACATACATGTTTAATGTATATATAGTGTGCTTCAGTAAAACACTGAATGCAACAAACAGTGGCAATGAAAATTACATGCTCTTATGAGCATTTTTATTTTAAACTAAGTTTTGTACTGTGATGATGCAGAGGCATCTACAACATAATCAGCTTGGTAATAGAAGAAAGTAATTTCTTACAATGATCCTAGAGCCCTTTGTTAATGTCAAGGATAATTTGGGCTGACTGATTTGATTGCTGCTCTTTTCTGGCAAGAGGTCTCAATAAATGAAGCTGCTTGTCCGGATAATTTAGGCTTATATGATTGCCAGCCAGCTAATGATGCAAACACAGCTGAAATAAAATTTCTACTTTATATTGGAAATTTTTTTTTTTTTTTAAAGAGGGGGGAAAAAATCCACTTGAACACCTGCAGTATGAGCTCTATCAAAACAGGGAAGAGCTATTTGCCAATATCAGGATGGAAAGTGGCCTGTGTGTATTATGAGACTTGTTTCAGAAAATTGGCTTTTATAGATCACTAGAACACTATTTTATGTTGTTGCAGGCAAGTTTTCTATTCCCCTTTACTTTCTGCTGTGGTCAAAATGGGTTGTTTAAAGCTTTTAAGGTACGGATTTTTCTTTAGAAAAAGAAGAGAAAGGTGAAGCTCCACAGCTACTTCCACTGAACTTAGTATTCTTCAGTGATTTATTGGGGATTGAAGCTACAGCTTCTTCATTTATAATAGAAGATTTATGTATGAATTGCGGTACATTTGTTCAAAGCCTTTTTTTCTGGCATGACTAGCTTAGGGAAAGAGTGGTTCTGGTGCATGCATTGATTCTGTATGTTACATGCAGTTCTGTTTGGGAGTAAATAGAAAAAAAAGTATGTCAAGAAACAGAGAACTGAGTCTGTTCCTCAGCTGCACTAAAGACAGAGAGGGAGGGAGAAACCCAAACCTCCTTATTATACTTGGCCCTTAAAATGCTTTAGAGACCAATTCATCATTTAATTCTAGGTTGGCGTGTTCCTTGTCATTTTTCTTGATTTCTTCTTGTTGATTTTATGTTCTTTCATGAGCCCGTCAGGACTTAGCAATCGTAAGCAAGTTTTCCAATTGCCTTGGTTCAAAGCAGAATCATTTATAGCAAATTGTCTTTGCACAGATGATTTCAAAGCTGTCTGTGATTAATTTTCTTTACTTCTTCAGGTGCTTGGGTTGCAGACTTGCAATTTGGGGGAAAAAAGTGCACCTCATGAACACAATTCTTACATCATTAGGAGTCAGGCAAGTCAGGGCTATATCAGCTAGTAGCTACGTTAGTCAGTGAATAATGTAATTCTATCTCTAAGTGGATATATGATAATAACCTTTGGAGCTGATCAAGCCATATTATTTGTACTGTTCACTGTAGTTTGGTTTAATATTCTTAAAATGCTTGTAGTTATTGATTAACCTGGTTAGTGAAGATTACCTTGTACATCCAATGACACTTCAGCTTTACTGAAGATGTTTCTTAGATCTGAAGTCCTCCAGTTGTTGCAAAAAACTGGAGATCTCCCGACTTCAGGCCCCATTCTCCAAAGCAGAGTGCTGGCCACCGGATGGAGACTGATGGGCCCTGAGATTGCCATTGAGGATTTCCTGGCTGATGGACCTGATGTGAAGTCCTTTGCCTTGGCTGGCAAGGTGACAGGCAGGGATTTCGAGGAAGCCTGTAGAACCTAAGAAAAAAATGTAGATCGCTGCTTTGCGATCAGCAAAACACCTACATAATTTTTTTTTCCTTCTTCCCGTGAAACTTGGCCAAAGCAGAAAACCTTGCATCAGCTGCCTAGGATCAACATCGGAATTTAACTGTTCACACAGTGTTTTACTACAAGTAGTGAAAATGAGTAACTGTAAGGGAAATTCAGGTAAGAGAACATAATTACCCAAACTGGATTTTGGCCAAGGCATTAGAGCTAACAGTTCCATTTCTGGGGAAATTGCTGTGGGATTTTTAAATGCAATTTTGTTTTATCTCTTATTACAAGTATTGCCTGCTTTTATGGCTGTATGATTTGAAGCTTGTAATTGAACCCGAGGAATATTTTTCAGCAGATTCAAGACTGGGGAATAGAATATAACAATCCATAGTACTTGTGTAATCAAATTTCGTAAATAAAACTGTTAAATTTTATTTGAACCCCAACTGCTAAATGGTAATTTAAAGTTCCTAGGCAGTGTGCTTTGTGGCTTGTTCACTGTAGATCTAACTCGTTTGTGCTGACAATTATATTTTTGTTCTCGTAGCAAGGTGTGTGAATAATGACTAATACATAAACATTTTAAAGAATCTTGACATGGCTGTAGCTGTCAGGTAATAGTGTGTGTTGAAGAAAATAAATCACCTGCTTAGAATGAAGGAACCAGACCAATTAAATACTGGTCTGTGCTGCAGAAGGACGTGCAGGGGGGGCTCCCTGCCAGGGACTTGTTCCCAGCAGGAGGAAATGAAAGACAGAGTAGAACAATAGCCAGGTGATGGGCACGAGCTGTGTTATAAAAGACTGCCCTCTCCTGCAGTCTGATCCTGGTCTGTTTTCTGTTTCTCTTTGGTTAAATTAGCAGTGATATTGTAGTCAGTAGCTCTTCTTTTTTAAGAGCTGAGCTGAGCGCTTGGGTTTCAGGCTGGATTAAATGAAGCAGCGGCCCTGGGGTTGCAGTGGAGGAGCTGTGGGAAGTGCCGCTGTGTGCAGGGAGCTCGGGTTCTGCCCGTGTTTCTGGCGATGTCCTCTGTCATATCAAACATGGCGATCGCACAAGGAAGTGTGACAAGACACAAAAGCATCGGAACAGTGTCAGATGGAGACATAGAAGCAAATACTGTGGCATTAGGGCATAGAATTTTTGAGAGTCTGAATATATAGTAGTTTATTTAAACAAATTTGCTGAGCTACTTGTGTATCCAACAACTTTACCCCAAACCTGAATTTTATAGCACTATTTTACTGCTATAAACCACTCTCCAAATAAACCCATTTGGTTTGGTGTAGTCAATTCCCTGACACTGGAATGTTTGATATGTTTAATGTTTTAGAATATTTTGAAGCAGTTGATATTTGCTTAGTGCCAGTTTGGAGCATAGCATGTTAATGAACAAGTGATGCTTGAAAGGTCACAAACAAAACAAATAATTCAAGCTTTGTGATTTATTCTCCTTGTTAAACATTTTGTTGAACATATTTTCTGAATGCAATGTTTGCTGTGTGATGTGACGGATTATTTGTATTCTTCCACTTACTGATATGAAAACACTCTATTTCTGAACACTGATAGTATTTCAACCTCTTGTAAGAATCCTATTAACAAACATACCAGTTGACATTTTATAATTGTTAGTTAACTAAGCTTCTGAGCTTTTCTGTGTTGTGGAAGTGTTATTTAAACGTGCTTTTACAGTTGGGTACAATGCCATACAGTCTGTTTCAGCTCTTACAACAAAGCCATGAAGCTTTTATGCACAGTCAGGCCAGGTATGTTCTAGGCCTTTAAGGCAGCAGAATATCCATCCAATTATGTTTATTCCCCAAATATGATTGTGGCAGATCTAAGGTCAAGGGGAGTCCCTAAGGAAGAGTGGTAGTCTGCAAGCAAATTTTTAAATTCAAATCAGGAAGATTTTTTTATTTTCTATTAAAAATTAGCAAGTTTTTGGGGAGGAAGGAAGACTTCATGGTTCTCCCCTTCAGGAGTTCTAAATTTATTCATGACTAAAGTATATTCCAGATATCAACTGAAATGCTAATTCAAAATCAAATTGGGCAACTTTGAAATATTAAGTCTTGACATTTTGGGAGAGAAACATTGGTTTATTTTGAAAACAAGTTTTTATTTACCGTGATTGAAGATGGTAAGATTACATATTTGTAACCTACATCAATATCAAGACCAAATGGAAATACTTGTCTCTTTTTATAGACCACCTAGCTGAACTGAACTGAACTCTTGCTCTGAAAACTTGCAAATTTCCCAAACCATCCAGGACAGAGAATTCTTCAGGGACAGAGTGAGCTAAAAAAACTTCAGAATCTTTTTAGTTGATTTTTATTCAGTGACTAAGCAACTCTCGTTCATTTATTGATCAATTGCAACAAGATGCCAAATTTCACTATGATTTCCTTAGGAAGTTTTTTGTGGCACGGGAGCAAACTTGCCTCTTGTTGCCAGGAGACAAAGTCAAATATTGAACAGGTGGTACAAAGGTAAGTCTGATTCATTCTGCAAGTACCCAACTAAGGGTCAAGTCCTCTCGCAATGAGATGTCCACGTGGGCACCCTCAGAAATGCGCTTCAGTTTGACTGAAGGGGAGGAAAAACTTTGTCTGGTTCAGCTTGTTTCCAATTTTCTCCTCCAGATTTGATGTGGTTCGGATGATCTCTTCATATAGCACATCAGCAGAACTTCAGTCATACACAGCACTGGTCTTCCCATGTCTCTATACAACCTACTTTTCATTAACTTTGCTGTTTATCTTTTTGACTTGTCAGATGTTACGGCTGGTTTATTTTTCAAGAATGTGGTATAAAATTATGTGATATAATTATTGCTCACACTGTACTGAAAATTACTTGTCTTCCTCTTGCTTTTGGTTTAGCTGCTATCAAATCTTTCAGAGACCTGTTGAATTTTGGAGGAGCTGAGTTAGCATGGAGTACTCTTCGAAACTGGGTTTTTCTTTTTATAAGCTAGACTTATTTTTATATTCAGTTTTAGGAATTCATAGCATATCATATCAGTGAAATAGTGCCCTTATATCTAAGATGGGGGAAAAAAAAATCAACTCTTAATTAATTTGGTTTGACGTCGAAGAATATAGTTGTACCTTCAACCATGTCTTTATTTTAAACTGATGTAGTTTGCAAGTTTAGAACTTAATGCAGTAAATATAATAGGTTTTTAGTTTAGTCCAATATGTTTCTATATAACAAGTGTTTATTATGCCATAAAAATGATACCTTTATTACCATGTTTTATGATCTTTTACCTTGAAGCAGATCTTCTCACTAGGACTGAGTTGGGCAGTGTGTTTCACTTATAAGTCTTTCAAAGTATTTTCTGCCTTTGGGGATGTGTGTGTGTCTATGTGGTGTGTGGGTTTGTTTAGTTTAGGTTGTTTTGTTGTTTTTTTTTTTTTTCTTCATTTTCATGATTAATACCTGAATTGTCCAGGCAAAACCCACTCATTTTCCTGAAAATGTTTGTGTTAAATAAATCATCTGTGCTGCTTTGACTGACAGTATAAATCAAAAATAAATCTAGGAGGCTTTCAAGCAGAGCAAATTGGTGAAAAGTAGCCCTATACCAATGTATTTTGCTTTTGATGATATAATTTTGAAGAAAAACTTTTTAAAAATGGCCATTTACCTTTTTTCTCCCACATCTTGATCTATATACTCAACAATATGTTAGCAGAATGTTGCAGAAATATTTTAGTTATTGAAATGCATTTTCAATATTCACTGTATCTGAATTAAAAGTGATTCTAAATCCAAGCTTTCAGTCTGGGTTTGCCCTTTGCCTGTGAGCTGAGCTGCCAGAGAAAGGGTGCACGGGTCGCTTTTGGTGGCCACGTGAAAGTAGCAGTGCCAGCAGCACTGAAACTTTAATTGAAAATGTGTCATAAAGGGAAGTGTACAGCAAGGGGAAAGGAATGTCAAGTGTTGACTTTTTCTAAGGCTCTGTTTCTGCTTTGGAAAGAGGCTGACTTAAAGGAGGAGCCTAACAGTGTTTTGGTATTAGGGAGTTTAACATGAATTTTTAAATTCTGAACAGAAGCCACTGAGGAGCAAACCACCATGGTTTGGTTCTCTGACTGTTTATTCCAGGCAGGCTTTGTGGCCACAAGCCTACATGGATTATTGATGTTTCCCCTCTGAGGCATCCTCTTCCAAATTGACATTCAAATAGGTCAGTTAAGCTGAGGTTTGACAAGTGTCCAAGTATTATTTTTTTTTTCCCAAGGTCACAAGTGCTACCAACACAGAAAAATCAGTTGGAATCAGGAGTGTCCAGGGGTTTAGGGAGTATTATACTTGTGGGATATCAGCGTTGTAGTGTTGTGTTCAAGATCTGGCTTTTATTGCTCTGTAAGGAAAGTTAAAAATGCTAAATATAATAATATCATGAAGTCTTTTAAGTGAAGGTCAGTCATTTTGCTGTGTAACATTTCCTACAAAGGACTGCCAGCTGTCGTGTGGTACAGGAGAATTTATCGTAAAACAGAGGAAATGAAGTGAAACCAACTGTCCATGATACTTGAAAACACTCTAACACAGTGAGCACTTCTGATAGGGATGAGTCCTTGTAGTTGTCGTTCTCTGTCATACCCCAGTACAATCATAGGGAAAGTTGGAAGTGGTAGAATTCCTTTCCTAGGAGAAAAGAAAAATTGGGGGGAAAAAAAACAAAACACAACAAAGACAAACCTTCCTGGATTCAATTTTTTCAACATCATGGGGAGTTTTCAAATTTTAGACTTCAAAAGTAAACCAATGATATGAAGCAAATGCAGAGGAACGACATCAGCAAGTTTCTTCAGATAATATGTGGTGTAGAGAGAGATCAATTCATGCCTTTTGATTATTGAGCAGTTACTGCAAGATGATGAAAAAGGCACCAGTGCACCATCCAAATCCAAAAGCTTCTCATTAAGCTGTTTGCGTTAGCATTGTGAGCAACATACACAGGTACCTTGGAGGTGGAATGCATCAAAGCATTCTGCTGGTAAGTGAATTTTACAGCAGAGTTGCTGAAATCTATATTATTTAAAAATTGCAGCAATGAGTGCTGAACCTCTTTACACTTTATAAATAAACATTTTTTTTTCTGCTATTGATTTTGGGTAACATTGGAAGAGCTAGCATCAGATTGTGTAATGTACTTGGAAGTTATTTTTTAAAATGTAAAGCCGCCTTAAAAATACTCGGTGCCTGACCCAACTCTGCAAAGGTAAATGATAAATTTCCATTGGCTGTGAAAGTGTAGTAGGGCCTTTCAGAAGAGTCAGCCTTGATACATTCAGTTCTTGGGCCTTTAGGATCTTTGTAAATTCCAGATGTTGTGAGAAGAACTAAGAATGGCCTGAGAGGACAGAGCAAAAAGACAGAGCTTGTGGTTTCGAAGAGGTGAATCTATTGAAACGCTGGTTTGTGTTACAGCTTGTCTGGTGATGAGACTGAGCTGCGAGTTCCTGTCACTGCCCAGAGAGCTGACCCATCTCTGCTTTATTTTACAGTGTCTCACTAGTAACCAACCGTGTGTTTATTTGATTCTGCTCTTAGTTAAATCAGTGTGATGGTCTTTTTTTTTTTTCTCAACGTTCGAAGCTGCCATAGGAATGTACCTATGTTCATATCATCATTCATTAATTATAAATAAATGTATGAGCTGCAGATGCTTCTGTAGGCATATGATAGATATTCAAGGACAGTGGTAGGTTTTAAAACTTGTTTTTTTGGGCATGGGTATGCATGGAACCATGCCTGGTTTTAATTCAACAGCTGCACTGTCAGGCTGCTAAATATTGTGTCTACTTGAACCTGGACATCAATAAAAATAAAAAAAACCCCTACTTTCTCATTTCATACATTGGTTTTAAGCCTATGCTCAGGTTAGAAAGAGTGACCTAGGTATATAATGTGCATTTAATTGCAAACACTGTGGCAAAGTACTTAAATGGGCACAAAACCGACAAAACTCATTGGTAAGCCTGTGAGAAGATTTGGCTGAAGGGGACAGAGAACTTCCTTTGTGCTCAAGTTCATGCTTGGGAGAACTGCAGCTAATGCTTTAAATAGTTCTTAACAGGAAGAATGACAAAATGTACACTAAGTTTATGGGCTACAATTTAATAAAAATACATTAGATTCAGCATTCACTTTGATCTTGCAATTCTTCACTCTTAACTCTAATGATATTGCATGCTTAAATGGCATTATAGTTGTTAAAAAATGTGTTGCTTGATTTCTTTTATAACTAATAATAATTATCAGTAAGTATTAGTTACCATAATTTTGTTTTATAGAGATAGTGTCCTGAAATTTCAGTTCTGTAATTAAAATGACTTTCTCTCTATTAAATACTCATTTGAAGTTTTAATTGAAAAAGCACAGTTTCATTGTACAGAATTACCATTTGTGAAAGGATGGCATATCGAAGATGAAGGCTTGTATGGAGAGCTACAAAGCATTCTAAATTTAGATTCTGTGGGTATAGGTACTTTAAAGACTGACAGAGTTCAAACAAACCCCAACCAAGCAAGCACCGTCACCCCAGCCCCATCATTGACTGGCTGTCAATAACTGAAAAGGAGCAGGGAAACTTTCCTGATCAGCTTTCTCAGTCAAACCTTGAGAATAATTATTGATGAAGTCTTAATGTCTGGAATTTTAACATGATCAATGGATCTTTAACCACTTGAAGAAGAAATATTTCATTGATTTTCTATGGACCGAATAACAGGTGATGAACTAGCAGTGTCCTGGATCACTTTCTGTTCTGCCTTGAGTTGCTGCTAAGCAGGTCTTGGTAGTTTCCTGCAACTTAGCAGTTATAGAAAGAGACTGATTAAGGTTTAGTTGCTTGCACAGAACCTCATGTTCTGCTAAGGCACAGTGCGGCTTGTAATTGACCTTGAACCACTTAAACCAAACAGGAAGGATTGTACTTGGGTATTTGTTTTGTGGAGAAGTGTTTCACCTGGGATTAATAGAGATTTAAATGCTATTCTGGGTTTAGCAATTGCCAGTCTAGGCTTGGGATGAGGGTTTCAGTCCCATGGTTTTCCTCTCAAAAATGTTGAAAGATCTCATTACAGCCAGAAGTTGGGTGAGGCCATTGTTGAACTCCTTGTTCTCATGCACAGATACTTGTTTCTTGTCAGTGTTTTAAGCTAAGTGTGGTCATCGCACTTCAGACCACAGCTCATTTCTTTGACTGCACTGCAATGTCTTCAGGAGGTTTTCTGTAGTGTGTGTCGTGGGTTTCTTTGTTGTTGTTGTATTTATTTGTTTTTGTTAAGCTGCTGCTGTAGAAGCTACACGCATTGTAATTATTTAGAAAGCATAAATGTATAGGGTAGTTGAGGCAGCCACAGGATGCTGTCTTTGATCCAGCCTACAGTGTCTGTACATAGGTCAGTGATAACATTCAGATGGTTACTGTTCCTTTATCTAAAGGTCTTAGATTAACACTATTCACATTCTGTACATTGATCTGTGATACTGATATAAGTTCTTATCATTAGTATCTTATCTAGAGTGTGAGTTGGTAGTTTCAGTCTGAACTACAGAAATCAAATTAAACCAAGTAAGATTTTTGTGTGTGTGTGAGCCAGACTTGCCTGGCTGTGTGGCCAGAGATATCTGACCTCTGCATCTCTAACAACTGATTTCCTATGCCCTAAAACTGTCAGGAAGAGGCTCAGAAAAATGGATCTTTCCTTATATTTGTCTTGAATTTACATCTAATTTGTATTCTGCAATTGGTAGGAGATGTCTCTAGATACCTGCTGTCTTGAATATTCAGAACCCTATCTCCCAAATGTAAATTGCTTATAATTGGTGTTCGTGTAAGATGCGTAGAAGGCACCATTTAGAAGTGAAGTCAGAAGCAGAAAACGGTTGTTTTGTGGCTTGTGGACTGTGGGATTTGGATCCTGGCTGTGCAAGTTTGCTTCTGCCAGGCTTTCTGCTTTCACTAATTTGCAGTAATGGAAAATGCTTGTCCCTTTTGCATGCCATGTTTTTGCCTTCTGTTAAACCAGTTCAGTGTTCGGGCCTGTGCAGGAGAGACTTAGTTCTGAAACCCTGCTCCCAAGCTGCTTTCTCGGTGCCGTCTCCTGTGGCAGACGCTGTTGTGACAGTCCCTGCTGACACCCCCTGCAGCCACTTCAGGTCACGGTGTTCCCCACTCTGTTCCTCATCATGAGTTATGGTCCTTAGAGAGAAACAGTGTGTATATATATATATTCTTAGGACCAGCCAGCAGCTGGGGTAGCCCAGTGACAAGCCCTGGCATAGACAGCAGAGGCCGTTCTGCAGGAGGGATACCAGGGTGACTGCTGTGCAACGCCAAGGTGACATGAAGGGCGCCCTTTGCTGGTAAGGGTTGGGTGTTTTACAGTGAGGATGTGTGGGAGCTGTTAAACCACGTATTATGGGGTAATGCTAAATTTCCAATTGAGGGCAAAATACTTGCTGGGGGCTTGGGAGGAAGAAGAAACCAGCCTATGGCTCTGCCAGCAAACGTAACAGGTACTTGTACTGCTGCACTTGCACAGATGGCTGAAATTGCAATTATGCACAATCTCATTCAGCAGAGTAACTGACAATTTAGATCAGCTTTGAAGAGGACCACTTTTAACAAATACTGCACGTCAATACCATTTGTCTTTTACTTCAAGGTATCTCATAGCAGCGTGGACAAAATAATCAGTTGACTAAAGTTTGAGTAGTATTTCAATGACTTAAGCAACCGAGTCTTTTTCCTGAAGACTTTTATTCGTCAAGCTGTGTGCCAAATTTGCTACAGGCCGCTTTGAGCTTTTCCTGTCACTTTTTAAGAGCTCCTGAAGGATGCTACAGTTAGAATCAAACCTGGAAGCTCAAAAGGTGCCGTTAGCTCCTATTTCTTATTTTGCTTTATGAATGTTTGAATGGAAATTGCAACAGAATAATGCATAAAGCGAGCATGTTCTTCTGGGACCTAGTTTATGCGTGAGTACTGTAAAGGTTCTGTGAGAAACCTATATGCTTTGGAGAAGCATCAAGGAGTGTAGGTTTTGAATGCTGCTTTGCAAAAGTGTCCAAAATTTGAACTTTGTTATAAAACAGAACGAACTTAGAAAATGGAATTTCTTTATGGATAGATAATTAATTCTGAGGACTGCTTAAATTTCCTCATACTTGCTTATTGGACAGAGAAGTGGAGAAAGAATATTTTTCCAAGAATTTGAGGAATATTGATTTTTTTTTTTCAATTGTTAGTTTTTCATTTGATTAAACAACATTTGAAACTTGTTGTGAAATAGAGATTAAGGGTTACCATGGTTCATACCAAGGATACCTTCTATGAATGGTGTCAGGGGCAGATCATTCAGCTAATATATTTCTCTGTAGTTCTTGTAGAGTTTGGAAACTAAATAGCTACTGTAAATTTCTCCTGCCATTTATGAAGCTTTAAGCAGACCTCAAAATAGGGATTCTTCTGTTGCATTTCTTTCAGCTTTTAATTATCTGATTTAGTTCGCATCTATTTCTCAATACATGCTTATCTTTTTAATGTGAATTTGTGAAAATGTGAATGTGAACCTTCTTTTTTGGTTGGCTGGACAGGTTGCACATAAATGATAAGTTGCATCCAGGAAGATCAGCTTAAGGTTAGCATAGTTTTTAATATCAATATTATAGCCGGCTGACTCCCTTATTTTTCTTGGCTGCGTTACCAAGCGGCAGTGCCTCTTAGGCTAACTAGCTGATGGCAGGGCTGAGAAGCGTTTCAGACTAGCAGTAATTCAAATTGTCATTTTGTAATGCTGTGCCTCTGTATCTACATTCATTTTGCGTCGCGGCTTTAAATCACATTTAGGAGAGAAAAGTGCTGGGGTATATAATGGGAAATATTACTGATAATAGAAGTCCCCTGCTAAGAAGTGCTGTGAAAATGAAATCCACATTGAAGAAAAGCAATGCAAATGAGGTTGGGGGTAAATGGGTTCAAAATTAAATTATTTCTAATTTCTGATAGACATTTTTTAAATGTTCAAGTACTTGGAAGCTTTTTACTGAAAGATAAACCTAACCTTCTCTTAAAGAGAAATTAATGAATTACTGTAAACAAGTAGTATTTCATCCTGTTTAAGGTTACATGCAGCAGTAAACATTAAATTGAAAATATTTTAACATTTTGTATTTACCCGTTCAAGTCTTTACTAAGCAGATAGAAAAATACAGTTTGGACTCCCTCTTTCAAACTCTCTTCTGATGCAGTTGGACTATGTTGTTCAGAGGGTTGCTGCTATTTCAGTTCTTGTTGCTCTTAAGTTCTGCTTTCTCTCAAGTCTCAAGCAGTAATTTGGGTGCCTGCTTACTGGATTTTGCAACTTATTTTGACCTCCTCTGTTGAAGGAACTTTGTCTTCAAAAAGAATTGGTATAATTTATACTTCTTAAGGTTTGTGGTGTGATAACTAACTCTGGAGTTGGGTATTGATTTCAGGAGATACAAGTCCGTGCTGTAAATTAAAAGTAGCTGCATGTGAAGTACAACAGTATGAAACAAATGTGATATAAGAGGACATTTTCCCTACAAGTCCAAACAAGAATTAATGGCATTGAAGTCAATTAAAATCAACACAAACGTGATACGTATCACACCCAGAATCTCTACGACAGCACTGTAAGGAAACGCTCTGGCCCCTTATTGATATAGTCTCTTCTGGGATGAATAATTCCTGTTTACATGAGGTCCTACTGAATCTCGGGCTGCAGCTTTAGGAAAGTGTGATACTTCTACAAGCTACAAAGCACTGTGTTTTCACAAGCTGACTTGAAGCTCTTGAGAGCCTGTGTGGATGGCGTGCTGTGATCCCGTGTGCAAGGTGAGCTCTCCCAAGAGGAGATGGTGCCGACTGATGTTAACCCTCCTCCTCAGGCCTGCGCACTCTTTTTTGACCCTGCAACAGCACCTGCCCTGTAGCTTTGGCACTGCTGTGGCTGCAGACCTAAAGGAAAAAGGTCTAACATGTTGGTTTGTGGTTTGCACGCTCACAAAAAAATGGTGCTGGTGAGAGCTGAGATGAGAGTGAACGGGACTGTTCCTTTCAGGAAAGAAGAAAGAAAGAGTAACTCCAGTTACACAAGCACCTCTTTTCCTTCTTATGGACCAGGAAGCGGTAGGTGCCAGCTGGGCAGCACCTCGTGTTCTGTGTATTAGTAGGATAACCTGTCTGGGGCCTAATGCTCCTAATGAATACTTTGTCTTAGTACTTTCCTTGGTGCCGGTGGATTCAACGTTTGTTTGTTGTGTTGTTTTTTTTCCACATTAAGCCCCCAAATCCTTTTTTTAATCACTGTGCTGAATAATTGTCACATTGAGTACACTTTACTTGGCTTACTTGCTTCCAGGCAAATTATTTTGCAATTGTGTGTGCCGAAGTGCTTTTGCCATCTGTTGGAGCAATTGCTTTAAATGATTGAAGTTCTTTTAAATCTGCTTGTGTTGTCATTCATTATTTTATGTTTCTTTAATTTTGGTATCGTCTTCAGACCTTGGAAATTTATTCTTAATACTGCTGCTACATGTCATCTTGTGAGAGCATTCTGAAATAATGAGAAATTTAAATGGTTAATTTTTTAGGGGCTTCAGCATGTTATAAAAACAGAAATCACAACTTTTCAGCTATAAAAGAAGTCTGTTTGAATTGTGATTACAGTTATGATGGAAATTATATGAGTAGTCTACAGTGGGAAATGTTTTCTGAGCAATTTTCAGTCCGAGACAGAGGTGGATGAAAGTAAATAGTCTTTGTCCTGTTTTTCAAATTATTTTTCTATTTTTCATACTAATTTGTTTTGTATTTACATTCATAAGTCTTATAGTTAAGCCAAATTATAATAAAGGTAAGTGGTAATAGTCTTTGTAAAGATGATGATTGGCACAGGAGTTTTGAGCACTTCTCAGGGGAAGAAAGGGAGCTCCAAACCTTGTGCGTTTATTTCTACAGTGTCTTGTTACATTAATGGCCGCTGAAGCCAAGTTAGTTAACAAGAGCCAGGGCCTGTTCTGCGCAGTGTGTATCTGAGGCTGTATTCAGCAGTGGAATAGCTGACCCGGTGCTTTACACAGGTTCGAAGATACAAAGCTGAAGTAAAGTTCCTTGTTTAGCTGTCATGGAGGCGGAGTTACCTGATGAATCTTCCATGCACCAAAGTTTGGTATGGATTTCCAGTACAATACAGTATTCTGAAGCAACAACTGATTACTTATAGCTAATTGCAAATGCGAAGTAATATGGAGCTGTTAACTCACCATAAATGTGAGGTAGTTTACCACGCTTTGACTGGAAAGGACAGAACACTGAGTAAATTGAGACCAAAAAAATCATCTGGTAACTTGCAGTCATGGCCAAAAAGTCTGAACTGCTGGTTCAGAAGAACAGAGGATGTGTCTATAGAATGGTTTAGAATGATTTACTCTTCTACCTTGATCTGGCCTGAGAGAAGTTTCATGATATGTTTAACTGGCCTTTAAACATGGTGTAGTTTGTTTATTTGTTTGTTTCTCTTGCTGAGAAGCAAAAAGTATTTACACTTTAATGTGTCCTGTGAAGTATTTTGGAGAAAGTGATGCATCTGCTCAGTGTTGTGATAATTAGGTAAGTTTCCCCAATCTTGGCTGAAATATGATCAATTAAATATGTCT
This sequence comes from Pampusana beccarii, assembly GCA_013399365.1. NCBI lineage: Eukaryota > Metazoa > Chordata > Aves > Columbiformes > Columbidae > Pampusana > Pampusana beccarii. The sequence goes on from VWYH01010061.1 coordinate 128,607, forward strand.
GTTCCCTATGTAAACATCAATCTGCTCATTATAAACTTGAAATTCAACAGAAGTTGGAATTATTGATGGTATGTTTAATTAGTTGAGATAAAGATTTAAAAAAAAAATCTATTGAAGGACACAGCTATTAGTTATTTAAATCGCTTAAGAATATTAAGGAAGGGCTCTATTGCTAATGATTGACTTCCATGTGTTATTTTATATAGCTGGTAGTGGAAGCCTGTTCAGTGAGTCTCTTCTCAAAAGGAACTTACCCAAAGGGTCTTCTGGAAGTCATCGATTTCTCCTAGTGCTTAATAGTCAGTTCATCACATGGAATGGAGAAAATTCATGTTGAGATGTACCTGCCAGGGGGCAACCGTGGATGCTCCAGCGTGTCTGTGCAGATCTGTGCCAGCTCCTGAGCAGCCTGGAAAATGCTCGATGTGTCTCTGCTATCAGAGCCTGCTCCTGGCTCCCTCTGGCAGTGCCATTTCTGCTCTGGTAAGGAGTCATTAATGTTATGAGTTCCTGACTGGAGTCAGAGGCTTCTAACCACTGCTAAGATCACTCTGATCTGAAGCTTGAGGAATCACATTACGGAGATGGAGTTACAGAATGATCTGACCAAAGGCCCGCTTGTCTTCCCAATTAAACCCTGTAGTTACTCTATGCATAAAGTAGCTTCTGTTATTTGAAGTACTTTTCGGTATGCATATGCTGTATTTGTGAACTAGATAACAATTCTTAAGAGGTGCAAGGTAATCTTCATGTAGTATTGGAGCAATGCAAGGAATTGTGATGGAAGGCATATTCAATAAGCTCAATAAAGCTTACTTGCTCCTTTGAAAACAAATTGTTGTTCAAGAACAGCCTTCCTATATGGCCATATTTGATAAAGATCACAAATGTTCTTTTTATTAAACGTACAAGCCTGTGAAGCTGCAGGAAGCCTGCAGTAATTAAATAGAAGGTGACCAAACCTTACTGTATCTTTCTCCCAGTAGTCAGCACCGGAACTTCATAAATACTCATGCATACATGTGTATATGTATCTCATATTCTTTGGAGTATGTGTCTCATTCTGTTCTTTGGAAAAACATGGGGTTTTTTTCTAGTTTGTCATCTTTGAAAACAGGAAAATTCAGAAGAATCACTAATTAATTTATTTTTCCATACTGAAAAGAAAAATAATATCTTGTTTCCAGAGAAGATGTTTTAAAACATTTAGGTTTATAATAGAAGAATAATATTTTTTTCCATTCCTAGGTGGTTATCTTTTTTACAAGAAAAACATCCGATGCCCACTGTGTGCCTGCACTTGGTGTGACAGTACAGTAAGATATTTTAAGATACTGCAGGATTAAGAGAATTACATAATAGTCTGTTTCAGCAGACCTAAATTCCTGTAACTAACATTTAGAGTTTCCACGGTTCGACTTTGTTCAGCTTGCTCTAGGGAACTTTCTTTGGTTTGAGGTCAGCCACAGAAGTGTATATTTTTACGTATGTAAGCCTCTTTTTTTCTTTTTTAAGCATATGACTGTCATGAGGTGTATAAAATAATTTTGAAGGGGTCAGTTGTGACAATGTGTGAATATAAGAACAATCTCAAATAATATCACCTGCTGATGGCAGCTGGATGGTGCCCCAGAGGGGAACGGCTGCTGTCAGCTGAACTGCAGGCTCCATCCCAGGGGTGAGCAGGAGGGAGACCTGGGGCACGGAGAACTGGCCTGGAATCAAAATCATCCGCTTTATCATCAGAACAACAGGAATTTGCAGGTGGTCACCAAGGAGGAGGTCATGTTAGCAGACAGTGTTTCTAATAGCAAAGAGGGTTTTTTGCTGTTGTTGTTAGGAGTGTAACAACTGAGTTATGGGAAGATATGGAGTATTGGTGGGGTCTGTGATAGTGAGATGGCACCCCAAGAACGGTTGCCCTTGAGGCCAGTCTAACACAGCTGGCAGGACAGGATGCTCCAGTTGGGTGGCAAAAACATTGACTTGCGAAGTTTCCTCTACACGAGATGGTATTTTATTCCAGCTCAAGTCTTTCTCCAGACGCTGTATACTGTGCTGTGCCAGGCGCACAGCGTGCACGTGGTGTCACACCGTGAACACAGCTTCCTGGCAAGCTGGACCAGACAGCCATTTCATTATCTTGCATCTGTTGACGTGAAAAAAAAATACACAGGGAAATGTCCCTGCGCTACAGGTCTCATATGGAGCCTGGATGAAATCAGAAGTGCTGTGCATAATGCACATGGCCATGGTGCCCACGGCACAGGTGCCAACCCAGGGCAATGGCAGCATTGCTGGCCAAGACTCTTCCCCTGCTGGCCCACAGACAGGCCGCGGTGCAGGGCAGGATCTGCTGCCAGGCAAGGTTTCTGCTGGAAAGTTTTGTGTATGATCCTAGGAAAGCATTTAGTCTCTCTTCTCTTCTAAAAGGTGGGAAGCTTGACTCATGAGAGTGTGCTGAGGATAGCAATCATAAGGACTGAGGGACTGAAATACATAAGTGGTGAAAACTGTGGACTCACCCGAGTAGCATTTAAAATTAGAGATTGGCTTAAGCAGACTGTAGCTCCTAACAGCAGAGAACTACTGAGTGCATTTCAGTACCCGCTGGCATTGTCAGTGCGCTTAATGGGGGTTTTGTTGTTACTGAGATCCCTCGGAGAGGAGCAGAGGAGCTTTGCATTGTATGTGGAATGAGCAGAACGGGGTGAATCTCCTCAAGCAAATCTTGATTGAAAACCCCCTGGGCAGGAACTCAAAGGTTTGTTCCTTGTTTTAGCAACTTTGAACAAGACTGTGAGTTATTTAGAGTGAAGTAGGAAGTGCAGGTGTCTGAAGGGCACTCAGCTAATGCTGCTCGTCTGAAATCCAGATGTGTTGTTTGAGAAGAGGCAATATTAAAGTATCTTGCTTGATCAATGTTTAATTTTGGATTTAGAATAATTATGTTAAAAAAAAAAAAGTCTTCATGGATCTTTGTTTTTCTGTGGTGACTTTGCCTGCAGCAGTGTCATGGTATTCCTGAACAAATTTGTATATGATTTACCACTTAATTACAGGGGAGAAAATAAGGACTTGGTATAACCTTCACTTTGTGTGCATAACTGCTTCAACAGCTGCAACTTCAGAAATGCAGCTATTTGCATTAAGGTGTATATTTTGTGTGAGATTTCCCGTGTATGAAACATTTTCAAGGTGTTTAAATGCTGTCTCATGTCCCAGGAATGTGGTTGGATAGGGACACGTTTTGCACTTTTTCTGAAACAATGAAATTGAAATTGTTGGAGGAGCAATGGGAGAGCACGCTGTTTGAGTAAGACTTTAAAAAGCCAGTTTTGTCTTTGAAGATTCTCCAGAGGGGGGCAATTGAGGTATATGCTGCATGATTGGCTTGGCTTTCAAAGCTCTGTAACTTGGCTTTCCAGGAAAATCTATCCCCACCACTAACATTTTCCATGAGAATGAATGGCAAAACTGTGACAGATCAGTGTGTTTGAGTGAAATGTGGTTTAGACTTGTAAATATTTTTCTTTCTTCTTTCTTGCTACTTGTGTTGTTCAGTTACAGTAAAGACATGCCCTCCCCCAGAGCCTCTCTGTCCTTATAGCTGCTCTATATGTTAAAGATTATTAGCTCTGGTTTATATTGATCCATGAAATGAAGAGACTGACAGAAGATGGAAAGGTTTTACCAGCAGAGAAATACGCGGTAGTTGATGGCTGGGTCACAACTGTATTAGAGAGCGGCCCTCTGGCATGTGAATGACTCCAGATAAAGCGAAGGAGCTGGAGCCATTTAAGCAGTTCCATGAGGACTTTGTGGATCCCCAAAGACGCTTAGGAAAGCTGCCCAGGTGCTTCAGCCTGTTTCTTGTTGAGGCATCAAGAAATGTGTAGCAGAGGAGAGCTCTGAGCTCACGGTCTGGTTGCCCTCTGAGTGGGATCCGTAAGCTCTGATGACAAAACAGTGTTGCTGTGCTTATCACAACCTCTTGTGCTACAGCTGAGTTCTCTAAATGATGGTGAAATTTCAGTCTTGAATATACGACCATTTATTAAAATAATAATAATAAAAATGTTAACTGTAATTACCAATACACTAGTAGCTGGACAGGTTTATTTCTTCTGTCTTTGGGGCTTGGGGGTGATTCACTCAGTTTGCTTGAAATAGTTTTTTTTTTTTCCTAGCTTCTGATCTATCTCTTCTATAGTCAGCACTAGAATTAAAGTTTTTGAATTATAAATTTGATTCCCAGGTTTATTGCTTTCATGTCATGACTCTGCTTTAGATGGATAAAGGATTGGGTATTATGCTGTTTTTTTCCTTAGTCTGAAATCAGCTTGTCTTAATGTTAAGTTTGTGTCTTCTACTCAGCAGGGGAAAAGTCTGATGTGCTAGAATTTAATTATTGTGCTATTTTTCATTTGTAACATCACCAACAACTGTAGCAAGTAATTCTGAGACAAATTACAGGAGAGATGTGTTGAGAAGGCAAAAGAGGACCAGAGAACAAAGTAAAAAAATAGGCTGAGTGCACGTCTGACACTGAAAAATATTCTGGTTTTTGGTTTTGTTTTTTTTACTCCTTATTGTCTTAAATTTTGGCATCAGTAGTTGCTTTTAGGGGCACTTGAAGAGATCAGTTAGTCCTTCCAGTTTTTCACATTTACTGTTTCTTCCTGAACTGAGTTAGCCAGTTAAAAATGATTGTAATGTTAATTTGCTTACCAGTGATGACTTATTTAAGCCAAATATAGAGCTGAAGGCAAGAACCTGCTCATCCTGTTGACTTATGAGGATGAAGAATTTTATACTGAAGGATTTGATCGTACATGTTTTCAGTTCAAATATGCAAAAATATTGTGGAGTTCTTAGGCCCAAGACTTGCTTTTTTCATCAAGGAGGAAAACAGGAGTATTACCAGAAAAAAATGAGGTGGTGGTTAGGAGACACAAGTGAACCTGCAGGCAATTAGTTCATTGAGACACTTCTGTCCGTCTTGGAGGAGGTAGCAAGTGGTTGCTATTAGAAAAATATTTTTCTTTGTAACAGTCGAGTACCTTAGACCACACCTGCATAGTTTAAAACTATTATTCCTGTATACTAGTATATTTGCTATGAGTTCTAACACAGTTTCTTTATGCTGGGCATTTTATAAACTCATTAAAATTGTTCCTGATGTAGACTTCATAGTTTCATTTATTGGTTTTATTTAAGGAAATGCCAAAGGTAAAGGTTTTCCAAAGCTCTATTGTTATTATGACTGAATGATTTCCCAGACTGCGTTTTTCTTTCTTGTATACCTCATCTTTCTTCATAGATTTGCCAGTTTCTTCATCCTTGGCAAGAATCCTCATCCTTGCAAGACTAGGATTTCCAAGGCCAGTTCTTAGCATGTTTCTTCTCTAATTCAACTGTCTTTGAATATGGTTTGTTAGTAGTTTAATTTTAACAGAATATCTCAAATCCAATCCCAGTCATATTCTGCAAAGTAAATTTACTGTCAAGGCTGGAATTTAAAGAAGAAATCAGAAGTAAAATCAACTTTACAGAAAATATAAATGCAGCTGGACTAATCATTGCAGCGATTGTAAGGTTGTTGCAGGTGCAGAGCTTAATTATGTGAAATACTAGTCTAACAAGATGGAAAATGTAGATAATGAAGCCCTTTCTGACTCAGCTGCAAAGGTCTTGCTTAGCTGTTGACCATGAATTTCTTCCTTTGTTTTGGAAATGAAATGTTTCCTCCAATTAAACCCTCTATTTTTGAGAAATCCAATTGTTTTCTGAGTGAAAGCCCAGTTTATTTTTTCTTCAGTGCTTGTCTTACCAAGTTTTTTCACTTTTCCTGATACTGTATTTTCAAGGAGTTTGAGTTGCATGGAATCTAAGACATGCTTGTTCTGTTCTACCAGCTGCGCTTTGATTCTCAGGTACACAGAGGAAAATTCGTTAGCTTCTTTTCTACATCTCAGGGAAACAGCATCTCAATACATACATATGGAAATAAACTGTTCCTTAGGAGACTAACTGTTGTTTAGCCCGAGTTTCGAGAATCACAGCAGAACCTGAAATAATAATTTCAGTGTTTTCATTCTTAGCAGACATAGCATCAGCTACTCACAGTAGACATGTGTCCCTTTACAATATTTTAGGAGCATGCGCTAGAAGATGTCTGTCAAGTACCACAAGAGGACTTCTGCTTCGTCTCTTTGACCTAGAGCTTTGCTGGTGATATTGCTGCTTTGAAATTTTCCCAACAAGGAAAACGGGAACTACATGGGAATATGTATGATGTTCACAGTGCTGAACCAGCAGGTAAAAAGTATTAAAGAAAACAAAAGACCTTGTTGTGTTTTTCAGATCCATCTAGTCTGTCTTGTAAATATAACAAATCCATGAGCTTGTGACCCTTTATTAATGTCTGACTTAAGTGTTTTTTATTTTTCCTTAGTGTTTAACTTGCTAAAGTGCAGTTTTGGATAACAGAAAACATTAGTACGTCTGAGTAAACCTAAACGAACAATTTCCGCTAGAATTTTAAAGGTGGAGAGGTGTAAATGGTAACTCCCTTTCATATGCCGTATTGCCAAGGAAGAATGTGCAAGACTTGGGCTTCTGTCTCTGCTCTTCTTGATGAGAGAAATATTGAACTCTTAGAAGAAACAAACATGTTCTATCTGCTGTGCTACAGCAATGGAAAAGGTTGAGAAAGATGACTTTCCTTGTAGGTGCTGACTTCTGCAGGTCTTGAGGTGTTTCACCAGCCTGAGGGGAACCACCCCTGTGGGGGTTGTGTGTATGGGACACACCACACACGCTCTGAACGGAGCAGTGACCCCATTAGCTCACTGTTACGTCATGGATTGATCAGCTTTGCATTCGTTGTGTGAGGTGCGTGGTGCTGTTGTAGGTAGCAGCTGTGGCGAAGGAATTCGGTGTCATCTTTTCAAGGTACAGCAGTGGTTTGGATGCCCAGCTGAGATCTTCAGCCTGCTGCAGCTACAAATCTTCCTTTTGCCCTTTGCTTGATTCTGGGTGGATCAGAAATTAAGAGTTAAAGACAAGCAGAAGAGCCAGTTATTTAGGATAATAAAATCATATCTCCATGTTATAAAAGGTATGGCCAGAACAAATAGAGGTGAGAAGACTAATCCATACTGATACAAAACTTGTGTTTATTATAAAACTGCTGAGGATGAGAATGGGTGTGTAAAAAATGTTTATGAGGAATGTGAAGAATTTGTACACATACACATATATAAATACATATATTAAAACAAAGCCTGCATAATCAGTACTTTCCTGCATTAAGACACAATTAAACATCTCCATGTAACTTATATGCAAGTGAAAAACTATTTACTTTAAAATCATGCTATAATTTAGGTTTCAGTCCTACAGTTGTAAGCAATTTTAATTACGAGTAGTCCACTGAAAGTGGGCTTATGCAGTTAATTCCATTAATTGTGTGCTTAAGTGACAGTAGAATGAAGTCCTGTTTCAACAATCATAAATACTGAAGTTTTGCTTGCTGGAGGGTTTGTTCTTATATTAGATTTTCCCTTCATGAGTTCAATTTTACTTACTGCATAAAATAGTGAAGCTGTTTCTAGTACCCTTTGCCATAGCCACGCTGAAGTGGCTGAAGTTGCCGTAAAGAAACAAACTTTGCAAACTGTTAGGTTGCCATGCATGTGGTGGGTCACAGGGGTACCGTTAAATATCTGTTAGAACCTGAGGTCGTAACACTCGTTTCAGCCTGAAACGAGAACTGCTAGCAGTCAGTGTCCTCAAGTACTATTTGCCTTGTTTATATGATTGTTAAAAAGGGACGGTATTTCCAAGCGTCATTGCAGGACTCTCTATTTACAGATTTTCTGCTGTGAATGGCAAAGGTGAGGCCTGCAGAAATGTCCTCTAGAGTAAATGACAGTCAGCGACACAGTCAGCTGAACCCAGAGATCATGCTTGTTTGTCTTTTCATAAATTAAAACTGACAGTAGCTTAAAAACCTGCAGCCAACACATAAAAGCAATAAGTCTGTATTTACATAGAGTGAAAGGAGATGGTGTTTATTCTGTAAATTCACAATCTCTGTAGGCTGTGTGCCTTGATAGCCTGGAACTGGCTCAGTGCCTAAGTAAATGAGTAGGAAGGACAATTTACCTTCCTGTGGAATATTCCATAGAGGTGAAAAATGATTTTTTTCAAAGAAAGACCAAAGGCACCAGCTGGTTTTGATTCATTTCTTTTCTTTTGTTGAAGAAAAGATAGATCACTGTGGTGTTAAATTCTTTAAACAGCAGTGTATTTCAAGGACCTTGTTTATTTACTAGGTTTTCTTTATAGAAATAGCTGCAAGGTGAAGGGTAAAATATAGTAGCATCATCTATATACTTTTGCTCAAGCTAGAATGGATTTGGTTTTGATTAATGCTGAAGGAGGAAAGTTACTCAAAAATGGTTACTGCGGATTGTGCCTTACGTGTCTACGCAGCCTGCTGGCAAGAAGTAATTAAGATTTATCTTGAATTATTCTTGGACAATATCACTGTATATCAGTAAACAAGATAAATTTCAGATGAAGTTTTAAAGAATGGAAAAAGTCACATCCACATTAACAGCTGGACAGGGTCAAGTAAATGAAAGGAGAGGTTTTGCAGTGGCTGAACTTGGGTGATGCACATGTGCCTTATGCTCCAAAGCTCATTCCCTGGCTACGACCACGATCTAGGGCTGGAAGCATAGAAACAGCCCTGAGAGTTCTGAGGGAAAGCCACCCTTGGAGAGGCTGATCATATGTTGGTGCCAGCAGGAACAAAACAGGCCTGAGCTTTGTTTTTGGCTTTGTGTGAACTAAGACTTTTTGTCCAAAACTAAGAGATTTCGTGGAGTTTTTGCTTATGAAAAAATAGGTTATAGTCCAAACAAACTAGTATTGAGGTCAATAAGGTTATGTCACCTTACTGGGGGAAAAGTTTGTATCTCGTGTTAATTAATATGCTCAAATCATCTCCATTGGCACAAAGGTGTTCCTATATGTGCCAGCTGTAATACTCTGAGTAGGTGTAAGCTGTTCAAAGCAGAATGATTCATCCTAAGTTAGATAAAAATTGGCAGAGATCAGTACTAAATTTAGTCTACTGGATCGATGCAAAAATGCTTGGGTTGTTGAATCTGATCTGGCCTCCAGGCTCAGCCACATTACCTTGCTCATTGCTTGGTTGACTGTGTGGGACAAAGCACTGAACCTCTGGCTCACAAAATGCTGTATATGGGGTAATGTTGACATTTACATACTCTGTTAGTTGCTGTTATCTTTGGAACCTTTTTCAGTGGACATACTGAAGTCAGTGAGTGATAATTTGGGAGGTCGTCTTCGAAAATTGAAGTTATTATACCAATGCTTCTCTCCTTGAACTAACAAGCGATGGAGTCAAGGAAAGGGGAATTATTTAGGTTACGAGAGCAATTGTCTGGAAAGCAGTAGGGTCATATCTGCTGCTTGGAATTATTCAGTTTGTGACATTTGATAAAGATATTGTACCTTTCAACGAACTGTTGATTTCACATTGTACAATTTTGAGATAGTATCTATAAAAAGTATTTGGATGAACTAATAACAAAACATTTTTAAGAGAATGACTATTTGGATTTTTTTATTTTAAAAAAAGCAAGTACTTCATTTGTTTTTCTAGCTTACCAGGAATTATATTGTCAAAATAAGGGAGAGATCCAAGAGCTAAGAACGTACGTAGATGTGTAAAAGCAACGTGCCCACACGCTGTTGGGAAGCGCACTTTCAGACTGAAGGATATATCAGTTTTGTGTGATTTCAGTGACAGATAATAGGATGTTTAGTTTGCACTTGAAACTATAAATTATTTGCAATGCCATAAATTCCCACGTGCCCTGTGACATTTTGTACCCTTCACATCATCTGTACCTCTCACGTTATCTGCACATCAATATAGATGTGCGCATGAATGATGCCCACAATGCAGCTTGTTCAAGAATTCATCCCTTGTTGTCAGGACTGACGGAGCACATTGTGCTCTTTGCTGGCAGGAAGAGGACTTTCCACATGGAAAGTTATTACTCTGATATGACAGTTCAGTTGTAATATTAGTTATGCAGGAGAAATATGTTTTGCAGAGTTACCATTCTGTGGTTTCTCGGTCTTTCGAACAGATATTCTTTGCTGTACATGACACTTATAGAGAAGACAGTTTTGCCAGCTTCTAATAAATTATCAGCCATGATATCACTGCATTGAGCTCTTCTGTACTCTTCTCCTAAACACTAGAAAACTTCATCCTTCAACAGGTTCTGATAGTGGCAATCAAAAACATCATTTATTCTCTGTCAGCACAGCCAAAGTGGTGCTTTTCACTCTGTAGGGAAGGAAAAAGAAACCAAGCAAGATGCAACCATGGGGCTTTTTATATTCCTAAAAAGGTTTTTCCCTGTATGATTCATGTTGTTACATTATTGTTTGCCAGTTTCTCATACAAGTCAAAAGCATAAAAACAAACAAAGCCAAACAAAAACCAAATCAACCAACCAAATAAACCCAACAAAAACTAACCCAGTGATTTCACTTTCAGATGCTGGGAGATGTTTAAAACTTGCCTGGACAGCCAGATATTGTTGGATCTGCTGTAAGAGGGGGCTGGACTGGGTGACTCCCAGCGGTCCCTTCCAGCCTGGGCTTTTCTTATGGTTCTGGGTTGCTCAGCATGGAAGATTTGAGCTGCAAGCAGGCAGAATGTTAGGAGCTTTAGGAAGGTGGAGGTGATCAGGACCCACATTCTGGGGCATAAGCTGTGATGTGAGGTATCTTAAGAAGGAGCTAGTTAAGGAAAATGGACTCATCTATTAGCCTTTTAAGGAAACTTGTAAGCTCAAGCTTCTGCTGGAAGAAACTAACAGGAGACACTGATTTCTTGCAGGGTGTAACGATCACTGGTTTCTTCAGCTTACTCAAAGACTTGTACTTGCCAACCAGTAAGTTTCTCTCAAGTGTTCACTACAGCTCTGTTTTTGACGGAAAGGGGTGACTTTACATTTTCAATAACGTTGAATCTGTACTTGAGAAGAGCATTGGTAGAAGCTGTGAAACGGAAAAACCCTTTTCCACAGCCCCCAGGGCCGGAGCTGGCTGGGGTTTGAGGTGTGTGCTCTGTCGGGGCTGCGGGGCAGGTGGTGCTCCGGGAGCCCCTGCTGCCCCAGCCGGCCCAGGCTGTGCTCAGGTAGATGTAGATCTGGGCTCTGATCCATCCACCTGCCCTCAGCACGGCCGGGACCCTCGTGGGAAGAGCAGGTTGTCATTGTAGTACAGTTTGCAGTCACAAGCCTCTGATGAATGATCTAGTACAACACGCTCTATAATGACAAAATGCCCCTTTCTTATATTTTCTTGGTAAAGAAATGTGCAGTCGTTTTTCTTTGGAGCCATGGCTGTTTTCTCTGTGGTGAGCATAAACTTCATGGCAGCTTTAGCTGGTGTTTCTTCTCAAGGATTTTTAAGTCCTTTAAGTTTGAAAATAATAGAGCAGGGCAAGTGTATTACTGTCACTCAGTAATTTGGCTTTTGAAATAAACTCTTTGCTTTTGAATATAGAAACATGCGTATTAGTATGGCACTAGATACATAATCTGTATGCATATTATGTGCATATATTTACATTTCTGGCATAATATGGTGCAATTGAAAAGACCATGCAACACCAGTCAATGGACTATTATGTGGAAGGTGGCAGGATTTACTTACCAAAAATCTAATCAGTTTTTACATGACTTCACCATTTTCAAAACGCAAGACGTGTAATAACTATGCATAACATCTGAAGTGATTAAATTATTTAAATGTATTCTGCTTACCAGGTTTCAAGGTCACAATGAGACAGTAGCTATTCCTTCTCTTTTGTTATCATATAAGTAGTATAGACCACTTATAAAAGAGAACTTCTATTAGAACCAATGAATACCTAGCTGGGCAAGCTTAAGAAATAGTCATCTAAAATAATTAAAAGTAAAGCAGAGCCTGAAGTGGACAAGTTGGTATTCTTTGTTTCAAGATGGTTAAAGGTGTTTGAAATGCATTATTTGTGACATATCCTCATGACACAGTAACTGAAATTATTTTTGTAAATCTCATTTGAAAAAGTGATACATTTCAAAAAAAATCAAGTGAAACCAAATGTCACCTTGACTAAGCCTGCTCAATGCAGCATATAAATGAAATGCTCATCTTATTCTCATTCTGACTATCAACCCTTTTTTTTTTTTTTGGTCTGGAAAGGGGACAAAACTCATACTGTCTCATGACTGCAGTGCTGAAAAGAGCAAAGTCACAAAACCCTGCAGGATCCTTCATTTTCTTAGCTGTAGGTATGTTTATTGAGGTCATTTATTTCAGGATATGTCTGTGTTTGACAAATAAGTTCAGTATAATCTTTTCTTAAAATCCAATCACCCTTGTAAATGGTGAAGGCTGTGCTTTCTGTTGTGTTAATATGCCTCCAAATTTGGTAGCTTTAAAAGTTAGTAATATGTCTTACAGTGTGTAGTATTTTGAGATGGATATGTTGGTAGACATTAGAAATCTTAATGATAATGGCTAGAGATGTACAGTTAGGTATTAGTCAGAAACTGAAACTGGTAGGATTGCTTAGGTACTAACAAGGGAGGACTGATACCCTGTGGTGTTTTCCAGAAGATATGGAAAGGTGTGTGCTTTGATTATTAAGAGTCAAAGATGTATGTTTCTGTATTGGTTCCTAAGATGATGTGGATGCTGTAATCATAGACCCTGTCACAAGATGCTTTACAGAAGACAGTTGGAAGTGTGGTGTTTTGTGAGAAAATAGGGGAAGATGAACCACTCTGGGCAGTTCTGGTTACAGACAATGCAAGGGAAGGCTGCAGACTTTGATCTCCTTGTGATTTTTAAGAGCTCTGTTAAATAATGTGCTGCACCCTCCCCATCAAAGAGTGATGAAGATGCATGTTTCTTGATGAGAAATACATGTTTACCTTCAGAACCATAGAGAACTAGTGTTTATTATATAGCCACAGTCTCTCTTTTAATTTTTGAACAGCTAGATGGTGCTGCTTGAATATTTAGTATATAATTACTGCCTAGTTTTATTATCATAATGTTAAGTCAAACATCAGGGTTCGCTTGTATGAGAGAGAATGCAAACTGACTGCGTGTCCCTAAAGGTTTACAAACCAAATAAAAGGTACATCTTCCCTGCACCAAACCTGCTGCTTTCTTCTGTTGAGGTTGATGGAAGTCACAGCAGCACTGTTTCCTATATTAAAATGAACTAATTGAAAACTGGTAAGGGTTTTTCTATAGTACTCTGTGGTGTAGTCACTTGTATGAAAATGGTGACAGAGACAGACTAAACCAGAATGTGAGGCAATGAGCAGACACATCCGCTGAACCATTTTTATAAGAATTGCAGCAGAAGTGGGGTTAGAAGTAGGATATAATAGAAGACAATAATATAATAGAAGGGTTCCTACTAAGTGCGAGCAAGGTTTGCAGAAAGTATAGAGATACTTGTTGATTAATGTAAGTAGTGGGTTAAAGTGCCGATATTAGGGCAGGTGGGAAGTGAAATTTTTATTGTTGAGCAATAAATGATTATAACTGGAATGAATGTGAATCATGAGGGGCTGTGCAACTCAAGTCAGGTAGCTTGTGTGTTAGAGGACAGCTATGAATGGTGATGTAGTCGGAGTTGTAGGCTAGGAAAATAAGAATTAGTGAGAACATATGCAACTGGGGCACAACAAAGCCTGGAATATGTCAGAATGTTTTATGTAAGGCTGAAGGAGTTGTCACTTCTTAACAATCGAGGAGTTCAAGAAATATTTCTGTTGAGGGAACAGCGAATGCTTATGTCCGTTCACTTTATTAAAAAAGGCTCTACAACTTCCGGAAACTAATAACACCTTCATTTTGTGCAGAAGGTCTCAAAGCATAAACTTAACAGGTAGTGGAATTGAAGAAGGTGTCCTAAGGCTTTGAGGTTATATCAATAGGAGATGGGGAACTGCCTTGTGAAATAGGAAAATGATCTTTCAAGCTGCATTGTCAGGACTGGAATGCTTTCAAGTAACTTGTTTCTGTTTATGTGCAAGAGCTTGCTTTCATATACACTTGTGTTATTCTTTCTCCTGTAAAGCCTTGCCTCAGCCTTAGTGTTTAGCATTTCTCCTCCAATGGCAAATGGGTGATAGATACAAAACATACACTGTTATTACCATTGTCATCCCGTGGAGAATATCAGATAATGAATTATTCCTCTTCTTGAGAAGTGGCGGATATGTGAAAATGGCAGCATTTTAGTATTTTCATTATATAATAGCATTTCTGCCTACAGGGCTTGATATTTATGTCGGTAACATTTCTTACTGCTTAGCTGTAAAAATGCTAGATAAGACTAATACAGTTATACAGCATAGCTTTATTTAAACTGCTGTGATTTACAGAAGATCTTACTGAATTAGACAAGTTTCTTGTTGAAGTAATATTCCATCAGATTTTTTTTTTCTGATATTTTTAGCAGTAGAATACTGATACGTTACAAATTCTCAGACAAATGAATTTAAGACTCCATTTTGTGTGCGTATATATATCTCTAGGTATGTATAAGCATATATGTGAAATGTTCACTAATGTATTTGTAAAATAGTTGATCTGGTCTAATACACTTAAAGCACAGCAACAGCCTGGGGCAGGTTCTTTGGTGTTTTAAACTGTCACACTTTCAATGGGTTTGACTCAATTTTCCTATCTGGATCACACTAAGCTCATTCAGCTTCCCTCCTGCATGGGCAAGAATTAACATGTAAACACCTCAGACAGTAATTTAAGGTTTGCTAATACATTGCTGATAGCTCCTTTGACTTTCAAAGGTGCTTATATAGATGTGAGGAAGGAGAGAAAGGTTTTCACACTCATCTTTATGACATTTCTACCAAAATGGAAAATATCAAGCAGCACAGGGTTTTCATTAAAGATTGTCGTATTTATTAGAGGGCACATTATGACTCTGTTGACTTAAAGAGCGGAAAAAAGCAACAACTAAACCTCCCCCAAACTACTTGAAAAATCCAGTGTTTTGAAAGGTGTTCTTAATATATGCTTCTTGCACTAATCCATGGTATTGTTTCATTGAATTCAGCTTGTTGGGATTTAATTCTACATTAGGTGTGTTTGCACCATATATTTTGATAGTTGGGGTCATAGGTTTTATTTCACATATTAGAATTACGAAGAGAGCAATTAAGATGCAAAATCAGTCAAAATGTTGACTGTATTAATATTAAATATGAAAAATGTGACATTTACTGGGTTCTTATTTGAATGTCAAAACAAGCAGGTACAAAAAAGGGCAAAAACTGCTGACATCATTGAAATTATCGTAAGATGCATATATGGAAATCTATTATTTTTTATTGAGTTTTACTTTCTGTAAGAATAGAAATCTCTAAGATGGTCCTTATTGATTTTATTTTAAAATAAGATTTTTTTTTTTTAATTGGTGGCATATCTGAAAATAAAATATAAAGAAAACTTTCCCTTTAAAATAATCACCTGATGAATTTGTTACATCAGAACTGGATGTCTGGGTAGTAAATAGGTTATGATGGTTGCTTACTTCAATAATATTCCATTCTATTTCAAGTCTTCTGTTCACCTTATCTGTCTCGGTGCCTCTGGAATCCACCACGTTTCTGGGGACCTCTCACCGGTCAATATTCCTGCAACGCAAGACATGCCCACACGACTTTGTCAGGAACTACCCAGACAGCTTGTGAAGTAAGACCCAGCTATTTCCGTTATTTTCTTCCATGAGAAATACAAATGTTGGACTATTCACACAGTTCAACTCACTCCAATATGCTCCGTCCACAAGTAAGAGTTTCTTAGTTTAAAACTTGCTCACAAATCTCTGAGATTTGACTCTTTGAGAAAACTGTGGTGGTGTGGAAGACTTCTCACTTGTCAGAGGGAAGGCTCCCTCCACTCTGGTGTGAAACACGTGCGGCTCTTTTAATTGTATGGCATTTAAAGTTAGTTCTGGGAGTCAAATGTAAAGAAGTATTCATGCAAGTTTCATGCAAATATAGTCAGCCTTAAGAATTGGAACCCTGAAGTGGTTAGAAAAGCTGATTTGTTAGGAGGATTTATGCTTTTTTTTCCTTTACTCAATAGGAGGCAATGCAGGTCAGGCATAGTGTAGCATTGTGTTACAAAAACACCGTAATAGAAAACTTCCAGCTATGCAGATGGGCTCGTGCTGGGATAGGCCAGGTGGTGAGAACACAAGTTTGGGTACTTTAAAACTGAGGGTGCTCAGGAGCTATGTGACATATGTTTAGGCTTGTTTTCTCTTTGGACACTTTACTTCTATTATTTTCTGCTGGCTTAAGCCAAAGTACATGCAAGTTGGATTAAACTTAGGAATGCCTAAGGAGTTAATGGGAATTCTGCTTGAATGGCTTAGAGAAATTAAGAAATTACCTTTTTTCTTTTTTTTTCTTTTTAAATGGCTTTAAGAGTTCTCTCTTGAAGGTCTCTTCCTTCATTACGCATCTGTGAGCAAGATGGTTACGGTCTTATTCAAAACACTCAGCTACTTGTATGTATATTGATCTGCACACTTGACATGAGGCTGTGTAACTGTTGTCACAAGAAGAACACTTCAGAACACATCACAGGCCAATGGTGGCCATGATGCCGAGTGTCTAAGGAGCAGGAGCAGCCCTCAGCCCAACTGCCTTCTTGCTGTCTGGGCAGTTTTCACTCCTGGTTTCCATGTTCCTTGTCTAGGCAGAGTATCCAGAGGAGCACTGGAACAACTCTCTGCTTCCTCTCACCTAATGGGACTTCTCTCTGGGGAGATTAACAAAAATCTTACACCTGCTGGATTCAAAGGAGATTTACTTGAATGCCATGAACACTGTTTAACGCTTCTGAATTGAAGGAAAAATTGGTGTGAAAAGTAATAGTTTCCAAGTGCTTGAAAAGGGCAAGTGGCTATTTTGATAGATGTTCCTGCTTACCAAAATAAAAGATGTTCAACCTGAAAATTTGATAGTACTTCAAACTACAAGATATGGAAAAGTATATTTGCATGTTCATCATTATGATAATTTTATGATCAGTTATTCCAGTGCAGACTGCTTCTAAATGTAATTTTTAGTATTTTGGTGTTAAGGAGGGGCAGAATAATGTTTCTGACCAGAGGAAAATCTTAAGACTTGACCTCTCTAGATGTGTAAAGGGAATGAGCCCTGAACACAGAGCAGTTGAAGGTAAAATTACAAGAGCACAGATGGCTATAAATTGTCTATGAATACACTTAGTTTGGAGATTCAAGTCTAATGAGAAAAGTTCTTCAGTATCCCTGAGCAATTTGTCCGCTAGGCCACAGATTGTCTCAGATGGTACTGATAATACTAAAACTTCTGAGAAGTTTTATAGGCCTTGTATTTTTTTTTAACGTTAAATGGTCTTTTTTTCAGTGTCTCACTGTAAGATGACACCCTTGGGTTCAGTCTAGCACAAAAGGAGTTATATTTTTGGTTGCTGCCTAGTGAAAGCTGCACCTTGTTGTAAACCTTTGAAGTGCTGTGATTACAGGTCACTAAGATTTGACTCATGTTTCTGTCCAGAACTGACATTTTAACTTGTTTTAACTCGCAGTTGTGTTTGGAAACATGTTTAATGTCACTTCTTAGGGCAGAAGAGATCTAGAAAGTCTATTGTTTTTCACTACATAAAACACAAAATATTTTAAATTCTTCACTACCTGTAATGTGAAGACACAATGAAGAAATTCAGTTTTCTTTCCTAGAATAAATAGTCTACAAATCCTTATAGTGTGTCCTATAGCGCTGAATTAACTTTTATCTGACATTTAAGTTTAATCATTTTCATTCCTTCTCAGAAAGTAATTTAGTAAAATGGAAATAAAATGGCTTGCTGGAAAAATGTATCGCTAAACTTAACTGTTCAGCTGCTCAGAGAAATCCAACATGCTACATGAGCAGTTTCTTCAGTGTATCACGAGGCAACACCAACATTTTTGCCACTCTGTAATAAGCTATATATTTAGATGAAATACAAAATATTTTTTCACTGAAGTTTCTCTGTAGTGATCTTGCTTTAATGATAGATGTTGCTTTGTGTTATTTTTCCAAGAGTTTATTTAATATGAGCATAAAAATGATTTCCCTCTTTTTAACAAGCACTAGAGCTGAGAATTTGAAACTCAGTTTAATATGAAAAATTAGTCTGCTGAGAACTGGTAGGGTATGTTTGGGATAATAAATAATCTTGCTCAATAAATATTTATTTATCACTAGAAAAGAGAAATTCTGAAATGTTCAATAATCATAACAAACTAGGTCAAGAAATGAGAATTTCCTTTGGATTATTATTGTTTAAGGAGAGTCACGTGGAGAAACTTTCTCAGAAGAGCAAATAAAGCTCCTCACAGCTGAGTAACCACTGGGATCTCAACTTGTGCAGCTGCTTCTCTAAGCTGTTACTTTGGCATTCACTTAGTGAAGATTCTGAGTTGCTCATACATGATCAAACTTTCCATGTATGAGTGAAAGGTAGCGTTAGCTGTACCCAAAGCTACAGGAGGCTTGTGCTATCCAGGTCATTATGCTTGAACATGTATTAAGTGCACATGTCTTTCTTTGTAATTTCTATTGTCTGTTTATGTCAAATGCCTAAACAATGATTTAAATCAAATTTTATAAAGGCAAAAGGAAAAATACTTTGATACAAGTAATAAACTTTGTTCAGAAAACCAAAATTTAAAATTTTATTGTCACATAATGTAATGTTTTTTCCTCCAATTAAAAAAAAAATCAAGGAATATCGATTGCTTTTGTAAAATGGGCTTTAAAATTGTATGTCTGATAGGAGTGATTCATATGCTCTAACACAGCAACCATCTTTTTGTTTGCTGAAGATGTATATTGCAATGGTGCTGACCCATGGTGCCATGGAAGTCTAAGCACTGTCCTTCTCATTTCCAGACTTCAGCTGCGAAAGTAGCTGTTAACACCAAATTTAATAGCAAATCAGCTAATATTTTCTATTTATCAACCTCTGTCTATATGCCTTTTGAGTCTGGATCTTATTTATGGGGGCTGATACAAATACAATAACATGATTTCTCTTTTTCTGAAGAACTCTGTAAGATACAGACTTCTGCCCACACAGCAAAGGAATGCTGAATCTTTTTCCTATTTAACACATCTTCATGAGCATTCATCAAACTGCTGGTTTACCCTAGAGCCTGAAGCAATGAGAGCTTAGGAATGAAACTCCCAGGACCAGGATTTTCCCTACCATATGTCACTGCTTCCCTGAAGAGAGAGGGGATTGATACATGAAAAGCTGTTTATAAAACAGAGTAATCCTTGGTGAATTGTGGTTTTGGCCCAGGAACAGCACAGGCAGGCTAAGTCATCAAATATTTTTCTTGTTTAGGCAGGACCTTAAAAATAAGCATATTAGAGTATACATAGAGACACACAAATATATGCCAATAGATATGTATATGCTATCATTAAATATTTTAAAGAAAGTAGGACATTTTACTAGAAAGTATCATTATAGTTTGACTTGAATTCTTGAACTAAACAAAAATTTAATGAAGAACAAATAGAGACAAGGGTTATCCATATTGTTTTCTGTCCATATTTTTCCTCTTCATAATTTAGTAATTTTCTTTTTATTTCTCTGAAAGGCCTTTTAGGTTGTTAACAAATAATTGATAGTTATGATAGTTTCTCTCAATGGAAAAGATCAATATTTAAATGGCAGAAAAATGTCTATGTGCAAAAGATTCATCTATAGCGGTTTGGCTGAAGACTGTCAAATGCGATATATTGGGGTCATGCGTAACGTGACTGAACCTGTTAAAAGATTTGAATGGATTTTTTTTTCTGATTTTATGAATGGCAACAATTAAACTATGATGAATAATCCAGATTAGAGCTGAGATAAAAATTCCTGATCAGCACCTGCACATGAGGTCATTTTGCAGGTATTTTTAAGGAATTTGAGTTTACTATCATTTTTGTAGTAGATCACAGAAATAGTATGAGTAAGATTACTTATTTTGGACTGATTTTTCATGAGGAGATTTTGCGTGAGAGGTATAATACACACACACACACACCCTGCTCCTCTACATTCTTAGTCATATGGAGGAAGAAACTGAATGAAATCCAGGATAGATCCAGCAGCAGTTATGTCCTAATTGCCCATTGCCTGTTTCAAAGTGCTTTTTCTTCTCTTTTGTCCTATGAATTCCTGAATTTCAACTCTGTAAACTGAACAGCCTTCTCCCAGTTTCAATCCAGCTATGAAACTAAATCTGTAGTTCTGAAAGAGATTTGTAGCATTAGTGAGTTATAATGAATTTTAATAGTATGACGAGGAGAAGTTTAGTCCTGGAAGCCTGAGGTAAAGCATGTTAGACCAATTCAGGTTTTGAATCAAATTCTTTTTTTGGTGTTTTTGACTAGCACAGAATCAAATCATGTTTTTATTGTCTAATCCAGGGGTGTCAAACTCATTTTCACTGGGGGCCACATCAGCTTCACGGTGACATTCAAAGGGCAAATGTCATTTTGGGACTGTATAGATGTCTCTACTCCTACACCCCGGTGAAAATGAGTTTGACACCCCTGGCCTAATCTATCAAGTAATACTGCAGCATGAAAAGGAGGATATGTCGTATTGCCAATTCATGTGGTATGTGGTCTCAGAGGAATTATTTTTCCTTCCTTTTTACTTGGTTTTATCTCCTTAACAGTAGTTCGAAGACAGTTGTTCTCAAGTATTAGTGTGTGGTGTTGTGGGTTGTTTCTTTTTTTTCCCCTAGGCTAAAGCAGTGTTTGTCTGTATTCTTTCAACTGAACTTTATTTGACCTAGGTTCTTCTGGATTTAAAAGACAGAGAATAACTTGAGAGTAAATTGTACGGAGACACTTCTCTTTCTCAGCATTGCTGTTCCAGTAACGGAGAGCCCAGCTTCGGTTTATGCATTAACAGCCGCTCTGCTGACAACGAATACACATAAAGCTAAAACTTAAGTATGATGAGAATGGAACTGGCTGAGCAGAAAGCATTATAATCAGTGATGAGTAACTTGTAGAGACCCGTGCTATCGATTGGCAAAGGTTTCCACTCTGCATATTTCCTTTGAATGGGGCTGGAAGAGACTACAATTTGGTGCCATTTACCCTGTAGCCATATGAATCAATTCCCTTAAGGCCTGCCCCTATAGCTGAAACAATTTTGTTTAATCAACAGACTGACCTCATTCACACTGACTTTCTCTTGTCAGTAAAGACAAGGTAAAGTCAACAACTAGCTGCTGTGTGCTTCTAAAACTTCCATCAGGGCCGATTGTCCATAGCAGGCAGTTAGCAGAGGTTTGGAAAGCAACACAGCTCATCTCAAGTGCTCCACAAACCCACAAGAGTTGGTGTCTGTGTATTCCCATGGAATATAAATCAGGATATTAAATAGCATGCAGTAATGTTTAAGGAGTTGCAGATGCTATAAGGCAGGGCAAATGAGTTAGTAATTAAACATCTTAACTACATTGAAATTTGCTGTGATGGTATATACTGTATACTTACCAGTGAATTTTTTGGTATCAGATGAGGTGAAAAGAAATCTAATTGGAAGGTCTGTCTGGATTCTGAGGCTATTTGAGTGACAGCCATAATATTTAGAACAAATACAGGAATAGATTTTAAGGAATAAATTTGATTTTAAAAGATGTGTGAGTTCAGAGTAACTTCAATAAACTTTCGGAGTTTCAGACAGATGTGAAGACCAATGAAAATTAGCCTGATTTCTGTGTATTTGGTTTATTTAAAAATAAGTCAACATACCTTTGTTTCTTTCAAAAACTGTCAGCTGAAGGGATTTCTCAGGAAACCCACAGAGAAGATGCTCCAAACAGAAGAGTGTTCAATGTGAGCTTGTGCTGTACAAGGTCATTTTTAATTCTTAGCTGACTTGAAAGACACTGAATGTCAAACTGCACTAGGAAAACCTTCATACATAATTAGAGGCTCAGATTGGCTGGAAAGGCTCAGTGGTGTCTTTTATTGCCAAAGAGAGTAATTTAATTACTGTCCATATGCCCTGTTGGGCCTGACTGAAGCCCCATGTTGCTTGAATAGACTTGATGAGTGGAAGTGTTTCTACAAAACAAACACCTTCACCTCCTCAGCCGGTCTTGGATGGAGCCTTTTTCTGCACCTCCTGCCTTTCACTTTCACAGTGATAAACTGCTGAGAGGCTTCTGATCCATCTTGTTCAGGCAATAACAGCCCAATAACTCCAAACTTATTTTTAATGATTAATTTTGGATCACACCGAGGTTTTTAAAAGCTTTTTTTTTTGAACAAGTTAAAATTTCTCATGTAACAAAAGTCTCATAAAATATTCTTCCCTGCCTATATTAATTGTTATGGATTTTTAACCAAGATTTAGATGTTTCTCTTCTGAATATGTATTAATGAGTATGGTGTTATTCCTATTATACAAGTAGGGAACTGAGGCTTAGGAAAACTCTGCAGTTACTGTGAGGTCACAAAAGCCAGGACTGAAGTGAGGGCTCTGAGAGCTCATGATGGACCTGTCCAGGTGGTGTCTGCAAGAACCGTGGGACATCGCTCATCCAGCCGTGGAAGGTCTGAGGAAGTAGCAGCTTTGTTTGTAGCTGATTTTAAAAAGAGATTGTAATTTTTATTTGTTAATTTTTCATATGCCAAAGGACAGAGGACTGTTAGGAATACTGGTTCGTTAAGCCTCGCAGCGACTTCTGTAACAGATAGATACTCCTGTTTTTATAATACAGCTTGGAAGAGTATGTGAGGAACTCCTTGTGGGAGGTAGCAGTAAATTAGTCTGAAACATGGCAGACTATAGCAGTGTTTGGTTGTATCTTAATATGATATGAACATAAAAAGGATTTTCAGTTTATGTTCTTTGTGTGTGCATGTGTGTATTGCGCTGGCCAAGGAAGACTATGCTGGGAACACTAAGAAATACTAATGAAGATGTGCAGTATTGTTAGCATAGTCTTTATTGGTATTGTGACCTCTGAAATGTACTGTAAAAATACTGACCTAATGTAAATAACTGTAAAGAACAGCGAGTGTCATAAGGCTTGCAGCTATTGCTGAAAGATGGTTTTGGGTTTTTTTACAAAATGACTCAAGTTTCTTTTTCTGCCTTTGGGTACCAGTATTGAGTATCGCTTTTTGTATGCCTTTAGTAATGGACTACTACTTTTCTGCACTCCTATTTTAGTGCGGTATGGTTTATCAACTACTCATCACAAAATTCATACCACAGAAATAAAAACCAAAACCCCTTGTACTTTTGTGGTTAAAGTCATCACATTAATGCCTGAAAAATAATATGGAACTTTCTAAAGGGAAAAAAAAAGTTTCACATTCTTATTAATGTGATTAAAAACAAACAAAACTACCACCACCAACAAAAGAGCATTATGGTTTGTAACTTTTAGGGATTAATGTTATAATATAACTGACTTTTTTGGGGGTGGTGATGTAACATTATTTATTCAGTTGCAGTACAATGACATCTAAATGTACCTTTCTTGCTACCCCTGGGAAATCTTAGGATGCTTATCTTTAGGAAGTGATAAATGGAACTGAGTATCAGAAGAGAAATCGTATAAAGGAATGAATAGCTGTAGTGATTGTACTGGATCACTGTCTGTGGTATACTTCAGTCTAACCCAGAATGATCCAAACGAAAGAGGAGATCAGAAAATCAGCCATTTTTGTATCACAGGGGCACAGTTCAAGTTTTGTAGCTTGCAATAATGCAGGCTAAAGTGTAAAACAAGGAGTCTGGAATGAGTCTTATTAGTCACACACTAGACCACCAGACAACACTGTGTTTGTGAACTGGCACCATCAATTGGTGCACAGTGTGTCTACTCTGACCCCACCGATGTTGGACAAATAGCAAACATCCCCTGGTCTTACGTAATATTTGTTCTGTCATTTACAGTTTTCTAACTTTGTGTCAAACTGAAATAAAGTTGCTTAAGCACTTTTTTCCATGACTTCATAGGACCATAGGTTCACAGGGCTGCTTTTAGTTTAAATATTTTAATAAATATATTACTAAATACTGAGTGTGCACTTGGGCAGAAAATGGGTGACATGAGAGAAACAGCTTTTGATGGCTGAAAGTGCTTTTTAGTTCCATTTGCTGAGCCTTTTTCACTTTGTCAAATGAACGAACAGGATGTCTGAGATTAATGAAATGCTAACTTTTCGGAGTTACATGGTTTAAGAGATTGCATCTCATCCAGCAGTTTAGTACCCACAATCCTCAAGCTGATAGTTAAGGACTCTAGAGCTTTTTGTGTTTTGTACAGAGAACTAGTGTACGGCTGCAAAGGCTGAAATCAAGAGAAGCTTGAGTCTTGAGTCTGGAACCATGCAAACAGAGATAATGTATCTCTGCCTGACTTTGCTTACAGCTGAGGATGTGTTGAGAAACAAGAGGCAGGAGCGATAAGTACAACACCTCAGGTGATACCCCATCTTCACAGTGCTGCTGTGGGGGGCAGGCTCTTAAATGCTGTTTTTCTGTTATCGCCAGTCATGAACAACTTCCCTACTGCAACTGTTTTGTTTGACACATTCTAGTTGTATTAGCCTTGCTTTCTTACAGCGTGATTTTGGCAGCTCATAGTTGTATTGCAGACATTCCTCCTTCCTACTGAACAATCCTCCTTCACTGCTTCACAGCAGTGAGCAACTAATGAATAGCAGAAAATTGTGTTAATAATCTTTAAATCAGGGCTGTTGTGTTTTGCAGTATAACATTCAACCCACCACTATTCTTTGGCTACTCGGGTCATTGGTCTTCTGGCATGGTGCTTTTATCTGTTTCATCTAATACAAGATTTCAAGCTGGATTAATTTTGATTTTAAACTTACAGTTTTACTATTTCAATAATGTCAGCCACTTCATTCTACATTTTTCTGTTTGTCTTTCACATTGTTTGTATTGATCTAAATTCTCCTTTCATTTTCTGTCCTCAAAAATTGTTCAGCAAAGCATAAAATTTATGTAACGGACAACCCACAGTTTTTTTTTTCCTGAAGATTAAGTAATGAATCTGGCTTTTTATTTGTGACAGAAAATCTAGTAAATAGAAACTCAGATTTCTGTATTGAATACTATTTATGTAAAACTTAGGGTTTTTTTAATTTTTTTTAAAATTTTTTAATTTTTGTGGTGAAGAAACAGAAGATAGCACTCCTGTGTTCAGGTTGCTTCATTGTTTGAGGTAGCAGTATAGTAGCACTCTCTGAAAAATATTGTAATATTATAGAAATGGTTAGAGAGCAGATGAAGTGGTCAAAGGTGAATGATACTGTTACTGTCAAACAGCCCTTTAAATCCAAGCACATGTTCTTGGAAAAAAGTTAAAACCTGAAATGAATTATATCTATTAGCATTTATCTGTTGACCATTTATCTTAATATTTAAACTTTTACTTTTGGACTTCAATATAAACTGTAAAGATTGCCTCCCCCAGCAAGCTCTGTTCTTACTGTATAACATGATCATGTTACTTCACAATCAAGAATGTATCCCCTAATATCAGAAGTTACATGTGACTCTAGTGGACTTCAAATATCAAATTTCATTCCATCTGGATGTTTTATGTTTACTCTTGTAACTTGCAAATACTAATCATTGCTCTCATATTATTAGTTTAATTCTAATATTTGCTTCATCTTGAAACAAAATGTAAACAGAAGTTAGTATTCAAAATTTCATTTTCATTTTTAGGAGAGCACAACATTTTAAACTCTCAGACATGTTTATTCTTTGGGAATCTCATTAACAGATCTTTCAAGCACTATTAATTGAGCAGAAAACGCAAATTTTGGCAGTGCCAGGCAGAGGTCATAACAAAATCTGTAACGGATCCAGTGGCATGTCATTTTCAAACTGATCTTTGATTAAGAGGTTAATAAGATTTATGGACCGTACTCTCTTAAATTCTTGTAACAATTCCCATCGTAATTACCACAGACATATCACAAAAGCTTCAGGGGTTGATTTAGTTTGTGTAAGTATTCAACAGTTCACAAGCCTATCCAGGGCATGCATACCTACATACATACCTGTTATAAAATGGCAGATTTGGACTTAAAAGGAATCTAGATATTTCTAGCACTTCTACTTTGAGTCACTATTTCTGTCTCACCCCTGCTGCCACTCCTGCCTGGCATTTTGAAGTACAAAGGGGGGTTATATTTAGACAAAAACAAAGCAAAACCCCCAAACAAACAAATCCAATTGAATCCAACAGCTACTACAACAACAAAAACCACAACCAACCAAAACCTAATAAAATCAAAATGTTCAGAATATCTGAAAAAAATCGTGTGAATAAAAGCAACTCAGATTTTTCTGTAAAAGGAACTTCTGCATTGTCATGCACAGACATTTCTCCTCTAGTCTCATGGATAATGCAGCATTTGTGCATAGATGTAAAATACAGTACAGCTTAATTGTATAGCTTTCTCTGTCCGGTGCTTTAACAATGTGGAGCGGTTTATATCCTTGTGTGATTTATCTCCTGTGCGGTCGTAGTCCTTAGTGGATGTAAGATGTAATTCCAGGTAAAATATTTACGTTCTGGCTTTTTTGATGGAACTGTGCAAACGCCAGGTAACAGGCTGCTGTGCAGAGTCCTGCCTCCTCTCAAGCATCAGACTGCAGCGCTTGTATAATGCAAGCAGATGAAGTAGACATTGCAAATCGATTGCCTTTGCTGTGCTTCAGGGCAGGGGGGATCGCGTACTGATGGGGAAAAAGTGCACTTGTATTCAGAGAAGATTCTCTGTATCGATCAGTGGCTTCTACTGCCATAGAAGTGAGTGGTTTGAACTGGGGCTGGTAGATCAGGGCAGTCAGCCAGGCCTCTAATAAATAGCTTTCATAAACGGTGCTGGAAAAATGACTTTGAGTTTTTGTAAATGATTCCTTTCATATCCCGACTATCATGAAAGTATACTTTTACATTCTCAGATATGTTTTAAAGACATAAAAGCGAAGGCTAAGGAAGAATGAAGATTAAAACTCCATGCTACTCTGGCCACAATGTATACGTTTGCTAAGAAAAAGCAGATTGTCTTTTTGTGCTTTCCGTATGTTTTCTCCATAAGCTCCTTGCAACAAGGACACTTCAGGGTTCAGAACTTTAATTCTTTCTGTCAATAGCTACTTCAAAACACTTACGTAGTGCACAGGGCAACTTGAGTGTATTGATCACATTTTGGGATATTGTACCTTAAAAAGCTGTGGTTGCTTTTCTTGTGGATGTTACCAGACGTTCAAATGTGATAGTAGTTTCACTGAAGCACCTCGGAAAAAAAATAGTGCCTATTGAAATAAGGGAGAAGGTGCCGCTCAGAGACAGCTGGGAGAGCTCAGGGAAAGGACATGCAGAATAAAGGTAAAAAAACCCAACACCTTGTTTTCTGAAAGGATAAGGTAAACTGGAGACTGTGGGAATTAGCTGGAAATGAACACCAAAGGAACAAACCTGTCTTATTTAGTTTTCAATGCAAACCACTAAAGGATCGACCGTCTCTAAAGTGAATAACTGTATGTTCTGCAACAATGGTTTTCTGTAACATTTATAACTTGCTCAAGGCTAATCAGGGGAGGTTTATAAATTGTTCAAATCACTTTATAGCACATTTAGAGCTCATTTCACAGCAGTTTAAGGGGCTGCAATGAAGTTAATAGCCTTCTGCATTTCTTAAATGTTTGTGATTTAAAAAAATGATAGAACATTCATAACACTTTAGGGTTATTTTTAAAAATAACATGGTAAATGTAATCATTATATAATCAGTACATGATAAAAATCCCAGTGCTGCGAAGCCCTGTTTTCAAGTATTTTTCATTATGCTGTCCAGTGTTTCATAAATTGGGCAAGGTGGTTCCTGCAAAATAAACGCGTGACAAATACAACTGACCAAAATGTTTTTCAGGCCTAAAATCCTAGTCAGGGGAGGAACAACCTTACAGATCTACGACAGTAGTCCTTCTCTTTTGCTCAGCTGATAGGTTGGCAGAAGTTATAGACTCTTTTGTCTTGTCAGCCACCCGAAAGCAAGAGCAGTTAATGTGAAGAGACTCCTCCTTTCTCTGTAGCTGTGTTTAATATAACTTGTTTATAACTTCCTGTATTGAACTATCAGAACCATTTAGAAATAAGTGCTGAACACTACTGTAATCAGGTCACTTATAAAACTGTCACACAATAGGATGAGGTAGAAATAAAGTGGGCTTAGATCCTTCTGCACGTAATTTCCTTGCAAATTCCCATTGGTAAAACTGAGACGAAAATCTCATTTACTGATGTAAAACATTTTTATTGAAGGAGCAGCAGTTGCATCCGTGATCATATTATTTATGTACTCTCAAGTGTTAACCGTTATGTATTTACCCAGTTGTCAATGACATGATCACTGGATAGAAGTGATGACCTCAATAACAGGAATGTTATTGAACATTTTGTTGTCCAGGAGCAAACCAAGTGTAGGAGTCTGTGATGTACAGGACATCCCATTGGGTTTTTATTGATTTTTATTTTTATTTGGGCTAATGGGTTTTTTAGCCTGCTTGACCGATCTGTGCTTAAAAGCCATTCCTAGTTCAGATCTGCTGATGTCTGGCTGGTTGCCACAGATTCTCAATTCATGACCTCAGATACCTTAAGTTCTTCTAAGAACTGTATCCGTGACGTTTTCCTTAATTACCAAGTCAGTTATATACTGTTTTCTCTAACCACCATGAGGTGTGCGGAGGTAAAGGATATAAATACAGACCAGTGACATAATGCCACCCAGAATGTCTGCTGGGTCTCTTCGGTCACCCCGAAAATATAAGAACTGCTGATATCTGCATTGTGTTTACTGTTGATTCCCTTTTTACTACCATGTATACGTGAATGCGTTCTTTGACTTGATGACAGGCATTAGCAGTTGTTTAAGTATTTTTAATTATATACTACAGTCTTTTAGGCTTGTACCTATCAAAAGCTATGAATTTTCTGCATTCTCAGTACTGCTTATTTACTAATTCTTGAGGACTGAGTTTGGAAATACACAGTAGGAACCTTGAGCACATCGAGGATATAAATCAAATCTGGCAGTTAATGGCCACTGTGTCAAGATATCATATTTAACATAAATATTGGCCTGATAATTTTCTGCCTAAGACTGGACTTATTATCTGTAGCTGCATTTCTTATTTTTTAACATTTGACTTGATATGAGAATTGGGATTTGTTTACGGCCTCAATGATTCATTTACAATTTAAGTGGCAATGTGCCTAAATGGTAGTGCTGGGTTTTATTGAATAAATATATTGAAAAGTAATGGGATGGTAAATATTACGATTCTCCGTGTCTGCAGTTGTTCCATTCTGCTACAGAGGCTCTTAGGATTCCTCATCAGATGCATGTCGTAAGCTATAAATGGGAATTTTACATCCTAACAAAACTGTTGAGACTGAGACTATTCAAACCATCTTTTGTCTTCAGCATGACATAGGAGCTACTTCTCATTTCAGTCCTCTGTAGTTAATGGTGTCATACTGTTACTAAATATGCATGAATTTATAGTAAATTATTCCATGTACAAGAAGACATCTGTTAATTCACTGCTTGCAGTTTATTAGACTAATGCATGTGAACTGCTTTGAACAATAAATTACAGGATTAGGGCTTTTAATGTTTAGGGATATCATTAGGCATTGTATGCTGGAGGTAGATTTGACAAATGCTCTTTGCTAATGGAGTATATTTAAAGGGAAATCTGCATGAATTAATTTTAATTACTGTCATATTAAAGGATATAAAAACAAGGTGTCAAAGGTGTACCAGTGCTGTTGATTCAGGGTGTTATTGTGTGTGTGATTAGAGAACTCTGTTCGCACAAATATTTCTTCAAATAAACAAACATGCAGACTTCCCTTTGAAATTACAACCACGCCATGGCCTGAATTTTTTTGACTTTTATACCTTTTTAAGCTCTGTAGTGAAGTTTAGGTATTTATACATTAGGAAGAAGCAACCAGTTGGGATCACTGAAGTAGCTGTATGATAAACAGCATAAGAACACACAGGCTGAAGGGATGAGAAATCCAGCTGGTACCTGTGTGTGGGAAAAGAAAATGTTCTGTCTGGCTTTTTGTGTTTGTAAAGGGAAATTTTAGCATGACACAAGCAGTTCTGCCTCAGTATCTGCCTGCCATGAAAGACATTGTTCTTTATCTAGTTTGTTTTCTAATTTACCACCAAGATTACCATTTTTAGTAAGACGAAGGCAGCAAAGGGAATGGGAGAGCTTCAGACAGCCCTACTTATGATATTTCATAAACATTGTCAGCTACTAACTTTGCAAATATGGAAGGAAAATGACAGCAGTAGAATAGCAGAAGTGAGGTTGGATTTGATGCAGCTCAAAGATCTGATGAGCTATTACAAAACAGCAAGAACAACTTACTGGCAACAACTTGTCTTTTCGAAAGAACAACACGAAGGAAGTCTGCGATCCGTGCAATTACTTAATGGACTGCCATCCACAACGCAATCTTTCATCTCTGTCTTCGAAAGCTGAATACAGAGACCATTTCCTATGCCAGCAAATACGGTTTGCTGTACAAATAAGTGCTTTTATTAGTTTTATTTGTTAATTTTTTCTTTTTAGACGTTCCTGCTAATGAGCCTTGCGTGAGCTGTGTGCTGTAGCAGTACTCTGAAGTTGGGGGGAAAAAAACAAAGGATTTGCCTTTATCTTATGAAACAGCAAGCTGATCTGTGGCTTAATGATCCAGCAGAACAGAGAGGTTAGTAAGGGCCATGACAGGCAGTGGCTCTGGAGGAATTCCTGACTCACAGCTCAGCCCAAGCACACTCTGAAGTAGAAACTCCAGTGACATTTGAAATGATGCTGTACACGCTCCCTCGCTTGTGGGCAGAGAGTGCTCAGGTCAGTTCCCCTGCCGTTCCGTGCACTGCTCCTACTGCTCTGCTAGGGGCTGGAGGAGGTGGCAGCACAGAATTATGTTTATTTTTTTTTTAACCTTTCTGAGTTACCACCCTCTGTGTTTTAGAAGTGCCTTGATTTTTGTGGGAAAGATAGAATGGCATTTAGTGTCTGTTCTATGCTTGTGATTTGCAACGGATGAATGATGCAGCTATATGGAGAGATCCTAAAATGGATTTTAGCATTCCTGGTTTTTCTCTTTGTTGTTTGTTTCGGTTGTCTAGTGTATTTCTTTTTAAATTCAATTTTCTGCCCGTTCTGTCTCTCTGAAGTTGGAAAATGTTTGGAATCAGATGCATACAAATAAACACTAGCAAGTATCTGGCTCTGAAAACTCCAGCATCTACTGAGGCAGGAAAAGCTCCGACTGCTGTATTAACTGTTCTACATGAATAGTCCCATCATAGTGCAGTAGGGAATAGTGACATATACACAAAAACTGCTACAGCCCATCATTCATTTTCCAGTAGAATAATTCATAAACATTCATAAAAGTTTAGCTATGCCAAGTGGCAAACTTCCCATCCTGCTACCCTGAAAAGCCTAGGATTTTTCATTTTAGAATGTAAACGTTTTATTATCACACTTTCTGATTAGAATCACATAAATTTCTCAGTACTGAATTCATTGCATAGATTTCTTGCTGAGAATGCAGCTGCAAGTACACATCATCTGATATTCTTTATATGTAATTTACTTAGGGAAGGTAGCAGAACAACAATAACACCACAGAAATATGGAATAAAAAATGATACAGAGAAGAGTCTTTTCAAGCAGAAAGAGAGCATAACACAAAAGGAGCAAATAAAGGGTTATTTGTAATGTATTGTTTGCAAAATGTTTTGAACACTTTATTGAATATTTCTTCCATGTACTCCAGTGCCTTTTGGAAGATGTAAAACACTATACATGATGACTAGAATACATGACCACCTGATAGTTTCTAAGATATTGCTTTAAATGGAAAAATGAACAATTTCATCTGTACCAGGGATTATTTTAGTCCCTTTAACATGGGTAAGCAAGAACATTGCAGTGAAAGGAAGATTTCTGAATGTGTTCTCTCTGGAGCCTGCTGCAGGGCATTGCAGGGAAACATTGCATATTGGTGCACTAAAATTGAGTTTCTATAGGCTAAAAAAAAAATATCCTTCCAGTAAGCTGCAACTTGAAAGTAAAGTGTGTCCTAATTTCTTTAATAATTTCAGTGAAGTCTGGTAACTTTTTAAACATTTGCGTGTCCAACACCTGACTGGTGTTGGGTTCAAACTATGGATCCTTCTGGTGGACTGACTAGGCTTGCCCTTCTGAGATAACCGGGATCTGTTACCATGTGAGTGAGCAGCCAAGGCTGGTGCAGAGGCAGCTTTTCAGATGTGGTGCTCTTACTCTCACTCCTCTGCTCACTGCTTTTTGGGTCACACCTTCTTACAGCTTTCCATGTTAGATTTGAGTTTGGATACAAATACCAAATGCATATTTTTTTTCCTCTTCATACTTTCAAGAAAATATTTCTGTTTCTAAATGTAGTCTTAGCTGCAGCTTCGTAGTAAGATATTTATCCACTCAGTGAGCTTTTACAAGATCTTTCAAATATCAAGGTACCCATTGTTCTTTTTTGGACTATATTTTAAGAAAAAACATGTAAGCACCTTATTTTCTGTCTTATTTATGTGAATTGTAAATACTTAAATGAATATTTGCTCAAAATTAGGTTAGTGAATGTCAAAGTTAATTCCATGGAAAAATGGGATAGGAGGAACAGATGGTCCAGAAATTCTAGTGATTGAGGTTTCAAATTTGCTGTTCATGATCTTGCATCCTCAAGTGAAGTGGTTCCAGGGCTCCAGCTGCTTGGGGTGCTTTTATCTTTCCTCCATTTTCCTGCCCTTTTCTTAGGAGAAAAGCTGCCTTCTGTGTTTTTGCAGAAGTCCTTGCTCCTCTGGAGCTCTAGCTTAGATGAGGATCTAGAGCCAAATGATAATAATGTTGGATCTGAAGGATTAACAGGGTCTGTTCCTCATTTACATATATATTCAAACAAAGTTATAGAAGGTGACCCACTTGTTCTTTAGAAGAGTGACTATGTGGCAAAAAGTGAAATGGAAAGTTTGGATGATAAATATGTGAGATAATCTGAATTATTTTGCAACTGGAAAGCATTGCTTTTGTCATTAATCTCTTCAGCAGCCCATTCAAGTTAATGTCAGAAGACAGAGAGGCCTCTGAGGTGCGTTAGATGATGAGTCAGCCAGAGACTTAGAGAAGTAGTCTGGGGAAAAAAAAAGTGTATAGGATCCAGATCCTTGTTGGTTTTTCTTAATGAGGATAAACACCTCCAGGTACTCAAAAAGAGATCTTAAGAAAGAAGCAGAAGCAGCATTTTGGCATAGATAATAACTAGAAACAAAGTCTATCGTGTGGCTTTTGGAAAATGCCTTTATATAAATGGGTCTAAATTAAGTTCTTACATGCTTTTATCATGCATTCCTCTCAATTATCCGTGTTTCATGTTGTTAGTTGGTTATTTGATATTCAGACAAAAAATTTACACATTACTTTAGGGTCATAATACAGACATGGCAGGAGGATTCTAAACTGCTGTACAAGTTGTTTGAACACCTAGACTAATAATAAATGAAAGGCAAGTACTTGCTTTGCAGAATTTGTCACAAGAATTGATAAATTGCATCCTAACTCCCTTCTCATATGATCACTCTTGTGGCTATGGATCTCTGAAGGAACTCGCTCAACTGCAGTATTTCAGAAAGAACCGAAGTACACATCTTGAAAGCTGAACATAAGTGCCAGTTTATGCCTTATTGTTATCTTTGTGTTTCAACATCAACAGTAGGGAGGAACCAACTGAAATATTCCTGATAGAGATTGAAGAGGTAATTAGAAGCTTCCAGACAGCAAAGGCACTTGCCTTTTTACCTTGATGCCTGATAAGCTTTGAAATAAGATGAAACACGAGTTGCTTTAGTGGTTGTGAAGTGTATCAATAATAGTGATTTGGAAAAGGGAGATGATCCCAGTTTCTAGCGGTTTCTCAGTGAGCTGGCTATGCAAGAGGTTTTCATAGAACTGAGTATCAGCTTGGTGCATGAAGTAGAGATTTTTCACTGGATCCTTCAGAGAAAGAGGTGCTAAACTGTGTTAATTGTGCTTTGTCAATGTATTACACTCATCATCCTGATCTCTTTTGCTGTAACCAAGTTCCCTGCGTTTATCTCTATTATTAATAAATGTTAGGTAACAATTTGGCAATGTTTTACTAAATGAAAATGGTCACTTTAATCTACTCTTTATTTTCTCTCCTGTTGAAGTTTTTAATTTTTCCCTGAACCCTTGCTATTAAAGCATTATTTATATTTCGTCTTAATTTTGTGCTTTCTCAGTGGTTTATAGGTAGGATTTTTCATGTTTTTTCTACTACAAAACACGCAGTGTCCTTGTAAAAGGATAATCTGATTGGGGTGGTGACAAAGATGACATCTTGGCTGCAATGAGGCCGTCAAGGGAAAGTTCCTACTGCCTTCAGTGACTATGGGATTTTGCCCTAAATGAATGAGATCCTTTGGATATGAACCACTATTACAGTTTCATTGATGTTATCTCATATTGTTCTCCCCAGTGTAATATTGTATCAATAGGGCTATTATGAATATATGGGTTTGACTCACTTTCAGATTGAAAAGCTTTACTTTTCAGGGATTTTTGCAACTGATTCCTCTTGCTCATTCTGCTTACTGTTATACTCTAATGTGTTTTCACTCCTTTGTGACATTTTAAATTTCATCTGAACTAAAAAGGAAATGCAAACCTAGCACGTTGTAGTGCTCTGTTTTCTGTTTTTCTGATACCTTGAATACTAAATAAATCCATGGGACCTTGTATAAGGGAGTTTTCTTTCATCTCACTCCAAATGAGGAATACTGATAATGTAGACTTAAAGCACATCTGTAGCACTTTGGAAGTTTTACCGGCATACTTGAATGTGTGGGACAGTTTTTGAGGTAGCTGTGGTTCCATTTTAAAAGTGTCAGCCCTAGCTGTATCTCCTTAAATAGTCCATGAGAGTCCCCAAATAGGAAAATTTGCAGCTCTCAGCAGCTTCTGTGTATGCATAATGCAGAAAGAAATCAGATATCTCTTGTGCCCTGTGGCTCAGAGACTTTTCCTTTCAATTAATAAGCACTGAAGTAGATGACAAGATAATTAAACAAGTTCTTAAGAGATGAAAGATTTTATAGACCTATGATATGGATTATTGACAGAGCCAAGCATTATTCTGAAATAACGTATCTTTGTTATTTATTGAGAGGTAGAAAGAATATTTTCTTTTGTGGCCGCTTAGCTGATCTTTCACAGCCATATACTTGCAGGTTTGCATATGCATCCACATATATAAGCATGTATGCATAGTTTGCTTTTCCTTTTAACTGAGGATAACTGTTAGCTGGCACGCTAACTTTAGTCCTCCACCATCAGCAGTATGACATAGTTCAGCACTGGATCTGAAGTTTGCCGTTAGTGCTCAGTTTTGATTTAGAGCTCTTTGTTCTGGGTTATCTGGTGGTTATTAATCCACGGGAAGCAGACCACAAGTACAGGCTTCCTGAATATGGTTCTAATATGAATCGAACGTTCAGTCGCACTAAAATAGTCTATCTCCAATGCAGTGATTGAAACCAAGATCTGTTTTTAATGTAGGAGAAATTTTAAAAGTTTCACACACTTTATGGAACTAAAGATAAAAGTTATTCTCTGTTTACCTTGTCCACTCACATTTTCAGGAATTTGATTGCAAGTAGTATTTTTTAGTGTGAGGCTAATTAATATCTAGCCTGAACCAAGGAAGGTAGCAGTGCCATAAGGTGAGGACAAGTGAGAGCCAGAAGTCTAATATCCATCTCTTCTAACTGATAATTGTGACTGGAGTGTGAAGAGAGGCAAGAAAACAGGCAATAGATACAGAGCCAAGAGATTATGTAAATGCCAAGGAAGCACGGAAAACGTACTGGGAGATCAGGAAGAGAGAAATAAGGTTTGATATGTGTTATGGGAAGGTTGGTTTTCTGCTGTGGGGATTTTTCAGTGTTCGAAGAAATTCTACTGGGAGATGTTTGTGCTCAGTGGTATCTACAGTTATCTACATTCAGTTCACATTAGAATGAGATGAAGTTGTTTAGATTCTTCATTTTGAGCTCCCTAAAATGGTTGTTGCATTCCATAAGGATTGTTTTTATTTCATGTAGACACAGGACCTTTGTGTGAGAAATTCTTGAGCCATTTACACTCAAGAAACTGATTTTAAGAGGCTTTGATCAAAATAACAGAATTGAGTAAGTCTAGGTGTGGATATGAACTTTTGTTAAGCTGGTGAACAACCTTTAGTAAAATATAATCTCTAGGTTTGTGTTGTTATTCTGCCTTGGGATTCCAGGTTGGGAGGACTAAAGTTAGCGTGCCAGCTAACAGTTATCCTCAGTTAAAAGGAAAAGCAAACTATGCATACATGCTTATATATGTGGATGCATATGCAAAAAATGCTTAGCATTTTTTTCTGTCTTCAAGTAGGATTCTAGTCGGCTTGACAGACAACTTTCAACCTAATAACTGCAGGTTGCAGGCGCTGGATGAATCAAGGGCAAAGGATGTTGGGAGATAAAGTGTGGTCACAGAAATACAAGAAAAAGAGGAGAGAGCATCTTAATGTGATCTATGCAGCACTTGGTTCACTTACTGCTCTATGGCATTCAGCTCTGACTTCTCTGAGCTTAGCACAACTCAATATCGTGAATCTGTGATCCTGGATGGGTTTTTTTAAAAATATCACATCCTTTTACTGAAAGTCTTGTTCCAATAAGAAGCATCTAATATGTGCTGCTTGAGTGAAAATTTCTAATTGATGATCTTGCAAGAAGGTTGTCAGCTGGATTAATTTATCTCAGCCAGTGAAATAAAAAGCAATCAATAACAAAAGGTAAAATAAATGACTAGTAATAGGAGTATCTGATTGTTTAAATGAAGCATACCATATGCATTATTATGCCTAACAGCATGTGAAATGTACTTCAGATACAACATTGGTGCTAGTTTACTAAATTATAAAGCATAACAGAGTGAACAAGGCAGCGTTAGTGGACAACATTAGTTAATCTAAGAATCTTTGAAAATCTGGGACTTCTAATCTGTTCCAGAATTTTTATCTGTTCAGCACCCTTGTTGAAATCCCAGCCGATCTCTGATTACTCTGAAATAGTATAGAAAGAAAATGACCTTCATCAGCTGTAGTTGTGACAAACAGGATATCAACTTGTTTCAGTCTCTGGTGCTTTCTCCTTTCTCTGTTAGCTCATGTTTACTTACAATCTGTCTTTGCTCTAATGCTTATGCTGGACCTACATGATACCACGTTGCTGAGCTGCAGAAAACATTGCTTTGGACTACAAGGTACTGGTATACCAAGAAGTTGGTTGATTTAAAGTATAATCTTCCTTGGAAACAATTGTTCAGTTGTTGGAGGAAGGACAGAATTTCTTGGGAGTTGCCTTCTGAGGAGAGACTGCGGCACTTCGTCTCCATTGCTTTTGCAGAGCATGCTGTTGTCTATGCAAGTTCTCTTAGCAGTTGCCAGAAGCAACCATTCATCAATGGTGAAAACTTTCTTCTGTGGTTCATGCTACGAGGGTAAAATATCGACATACATGGTTTCTTTGTAAAGCTAGAACCTTTGATGAATCACATTGGGCCATGAAGGTGGACTAATTCTCAAAGTTTTTTATTTTACACATCATGGAAATTACAATTTGGTGGGCTGTTTAAAAGCAGACAGTTGCACTTTACTGTCCCTTCCAGTTCTCTGTGTAATGGTTGAGAACTTCCCACATTCCCAACCAGGCAGAGATTTGGGGTTTTTTTGTTCTGGTTTGGTTTTTTTTGTTCTGGTTTGGTTTTTTTGTTCTGGTTTGTGTTGTTTNTGTATTTTTGTTTTGTTTTGGGTTT
>VWYH01010063.1:8772-24495 GCA_013399365.1 Pampusana beccarii
TGCGGCCGGCGGGGCGGGGCTGAGACCGCAGCGGGGCGGGGGCTGCACCCGGGGCGGGCGGCCTGTGGCCCTTTGGCACCTGATGCAAGCGGGCGCTGGTGTTGCCAGCGCTGGAGCCGCCTCTGCCCCCCCGGGGTGGCGGGACAGGGCCCCCGCAGGGCCAGGACAGACGGACAGCTGACATCCCCGTGCCCAGGACAGACATCCAAGGACGACAAGCATCCATGACCCCCTCACCAGGACAGACAGACAGGCCCCACCTGCCCAGGACAGATAGACACCCCGTA
Source organism: Pampusana beccarii (assembly GCA_013399365.1). Classification (NCBI taxonomy): domain Eukaryota; kingdom Metazoa; phylum Chordata; class Aves; order Columbiformes; family Columbidae; genus Pampusana; species Pampusana beccarii. The sequence continues at coordinate 9,060 of VWYH01010063.1, forward strand.
CCCTGATGCTCAGGACAGACAGACAACTGGGGACCCCAGTGCTCAGGACAGATGGACAACCAGGACCCGCATGCCCAGGCCAGCTGGGACACCTCAAACAGACACCCCATTTCCCAGGACAGACAGACGCCCACAGCCAACAAGCACCCAGGACCCACATACGCAGGCCCCACCTACTCAGGACAGACAGACAGACACCTGGCACCCATACACCCAGGACAGACAGACAACCGGGACCCCAAGTGCCCAGGACAGATAGACACCCATGTCCGGGACACGGAGGAGCCCCGGACATACGGGGCCAGTGGGCGGAGCCTCAGCAGCCCCCGCCTCCCTCCCAGCTCATTTGCATAGAGGGCGGTATCATCCGCGTCTATTTGCATACGGGGCGGGGGCAGATTTGCATGTTGCGCGGGCCCGCGCTTGTGGACCCGGTCCCGGGGTGGGGGGTGTCCCGGTTATCACCTCCCCCGGCCCGCCGGGACCCCCCTGCTGCCCCGGAATCCAGTACAACCCTCCCGGGCCTTTCCCCTCCCCAACACCACAGGAGAGGTGGGTTGTTTTTTTTGTAAAAAATGGTTTATCCATTTCATTTTTGTATAAAACCCAGGGGAGCAGCCGAGCCCTCGACCACCAAAAACCAACCGCTGCCGCCTGACAAGGTACAACTTTGTGTCAAAACTTGGAATCTAAACCCCATACCCACATTTTCTCCTCTCTACAGTCAATTGTCTATGCTCTTCCTTTGAACTATTCCTTAAAAAAACAAAAAATTTCCATGGATCCCCAAGATTTCTTCTGTCCTGGGTACAGTACGATGACGGGAGGGAACGGGCCGAATTTTTTGTTTGTTTGTTTTGTTTTCTCTCTACGCCGTTTTTTGTTGTCCCTTCTTCCCAATCAGAGACTTGTGGATATGAGGGATGACACCTGCAGAGAGAAAAGGAAGATTTCCGTCAGATCCTCACATACTTCCCAAAAAAACGCCATAAAAAAATACCCAAATCCCAGTGGAGTTTTGGGATAACATTTCCTCCCGTCCCATAGATTGCGCCCCACTGCTTCAGTACCAAATTCCTGTATATTTTCCCTTATTTTTCCCCTTTTCTCACTAAAACAATACTCACCTCCCCCAGCAATGGTGGCTTTGATGAGCGAATCCAACTCTTCATCCCCGCGGATTGCCAGCTGCAAGTGACGGGGAGTGATCCGCTTCACTTTGAGATCCTTCGAAGCGTTGCCCGCCAGCTCCAGCACCTGCCAAAAAAGCGTGAAAGCACTCAAAATCCTGAGAAAACCACATTTTTGGGGGTGTTTTTAGGGATGAGGACACGGGACCCACCTCGGCGGTGAGATACTCGAGGATGGCGGCGCTGTAAACAGCCGCGGTCGCTCCCACTCGCCCGTGGCTGGTGGTACGAGTCTTCAAGTGTCTGTGGATCCGGCCCACGGGGAACTAGGAGTAATTAACAGCACCTCGTTAACACCTACAGCCCCCTGGATATTTGCATAATTAGGCCGCGCTGCTGCTTTTGGCCCAACTGATTCCCCGCCCTGTGCGGCTACGGCTTCGACATGAGACACAGAACCAACTCGATCCACACATTTCACTATATCATTATTATTAATTTCACTATATTATTATTAATAATTATTATTTTATTATTAATTATCTAAATTAGTCCTTGCACCCTCTCTGGAGGAGAGATGGATCCTGCCCAAGTCAGGACAAACTGGGAATAAACAGCTTAGAGCTCCTCATCGCTCCAGAATAACAACACAACCCCCAAAATATTCAGTTTTCACCCAAAAATCAGCAGGTTTGGGGCAACCCGCCTCCCACTAGGGGCCGTTTGACTCCAAATTCACATTTTTACGGTGAAATCGGGGATTACCTGCAGCCCGGCTCTCTGCGAGCGTGACACGGCCTTGGCCTTGGCCTTCCCGCTGTCCTTCCCCGCCTTCCCGCCAGCCTGTGAGGGAGAAACGCGCCTATTAATTAACCTTAATTAATCCAGAGAGACCTGCTGCACTGTAATCCAGACCCAAACACGCTCTCGACTGCTGCGGGAAACTTTACGGCCTCTCAGATGACCCAAAATGAGGTGAATTTGAGGGGCTTTCGAGGGGCGCGGCGGCTGCTTTATTATTTATTCTCATTTCCCGTTATCGTTATATTCCCGTTATTTTCTAGAAAACGCCAAACAGGGAAAACGGCCCCACAAAACGTGTTTTTTTGCGCAGCAGTTGTGAGAAGCTTGATTCCAGAGGCGTCTTCTCCGCTCTGAAGCAGCCACTGACACAGATGCTTCTGTACGGGGGAATTTGTGGGATTCAAGGGCAATTCCCATCCTAGTGCAAGCAAAAAATCCTCAGAAAGTCCCAAAAATGGTGAATTTACTGAAAATTGTGCTGCTGAAGCCCCCACAGTGTGAGAGTTTGGAAGCCACAGAGAAGTGAGGAAGCACTGAACGCAGGTTTGCCAGGATCTCTTGCATCTGCCTTGAAGAAATCGATTGGTTGAAGGGATATTGAAAGAAGCCGTGATGTCACCAATTAGCTAACAAGAGCCACTTCTAACAAAGAGCAGCCAATCAGAGCAAACCTGCACCTTACCTTCCACACACACACACAAAAAAATAATCACATTACCAACCCAAAAATCTGGTTCATTTAAGAAACAACAGCAACTATAACCCCTATAATTGAGCAGAGAAGCCACTGTACAGCCCAAAAATACGCTGAAAACATAGAATTCCTGTTTTTACACCACATATTGATCCCCAAATCCCCTTTCCAATCTAAAAAGAAGGAACTATGTCTCGCTGTGAGGGAGCTGAAAGCTGCCACCAGCCCTTCCCGCTCTTTTGGAAGGAACCACAGGATCCCAAGATCCCCAGGAGGCTGAGGTGACGTTAATTAAGCCAATTAATCCTTAAAATATGACATCAGCTTAACACAGGGACATCCAAGATCCACGTCCCATCCCAGCAAGGTGGGAGTTAACCACAGGGACTCGCACCGGCCTGGTTCAAACTCAAACGCCGCAAAAAAATCGCAAGAGGAAAATATTTAATTTAGAGGCAGTAAAAGCAGCGTCTTTAGGAGCGGTTTTTGGCAGGAAAGCAGCTGAGGGATGATTTGGAGCATCCAGAAATACTTAAAAGCACCGACTCAATGGTGCCTTTGCCACAGAAGAAAATATCACACAGTAAAACTTCAAAAAAAATCAGGAAGGGAGATTTGGTGATGTTTCTTCGCTCTAGAAATAACAGACGGCGAGGGCTTTGATCCCCCAGCTGTGACCTTTCCCACTTCTCTGTCAAGTTTTCCAGCTGGCAGCTGCCGCCTGATGCTTCTTTACGCGATATTTCACTAAAAAGAGGGAAGAAAAGTCTCACAGCGGAAGTCCCAAGGTGGTTTGTTTTTTTTTTTTCCATCTTCACCAACATCTAAACCTTCCGCGGGGTTTGCAGAGGAAACACCACAACAGGTTCCATGGCCGAGCTGCTCCCAGCAGGGTCGGGGTCCCTGACGACCAGTGCCTTCTGAACATGGGAATTTCCTTCTTTCTCATTCTTGGGGCTCAGTTGGGTGGCAGACGGCAACAATTTGCTTGTTTGNCCCAAAAATGGTGAATTTACTGAAAATTGTGCTGCTGAAGCCCCCACAGTGTGAGAGTTTGGAAGCCACAGAGAAGTGAGGAAGCACTGAACGCAGGTTTGCCAGGATCTCTTGCATCTGCCTTGAAGAAATCGATTGGTTGAAGGGATATTGAAAGAAGCCGTGATGTCACCAATTAGCTAACAAGAGCCACTTCTAACAAAGAGCAGCCAATCAGAGCAAACCTGCACCTTACCTTCCACACACACACACAAAAAAATAATCACATTACCAACCCAAAAATCTGGTTCATTTAAGAAACAACAGCAACTATAACCCCTATAATTGAGCAGAGAAGCCACTGTACAGCCCAAAAATACGCTGAAAACATAGAATTCCTGTTTTTACACCACATATTGATCCCCAAATCCCCTTTCCAATCTAAAAAGAAGGAACTATGTCTCGCTGTGAGGGAGCTGAAAGCTGCCACCAGCCCTTCCCGCTCTTTTGGAAGGAACCACAGGATCCCAAGATCCCCAGGAGGCTGAGGTGACGTTAATTAAGCCAATTAATCCTTAAAATATGACATCAGCTTAACACAGGGACATCCAAGATCCACGTCCCATCCCAGCAAGGTGGGAGTTAACCACAGGGACTCGCACCGGCCTGGTTCAAACTCAAACGCCGCAAAAAAATCGCAAGAGGAAAATATTTAATTTAGAGGCAGTAAAAGCAGCGTCTTTAGGAGCGGTTTTTGGCAGGAAAGCAGCTGAGGGATGATTTGGAGCATCCAGAAATACTTAAAAGCACCGACTCAATGGTGCCTTTGCCACAGAAGAAAATATCACACAGTAAAACTTCAAAAAAAATCAGGAAGGGAGATTTGGTGATGTTTCTTCGCTCTAGAAATAACAGACGGCGAGGGCTTTGATCCCCCAGCTGTGACCTTTCCCACTTCTCTGTCAAGTTTTCCAGCTGGCAGCTGCTGCCTGATGCTTCTTTACGCGATATTTCACTAAAAAGAGGGAAGAAAAGTCTCACAGCGGAAGTCCCAAGGTGGTTTGGTTTTTTTTTTTCCATCTTCACCAACATCTAAACCTTCCGCGGGGTTTGCAGAGGAAACACCACAACAGGTTCCATGGCCGAGCTGCTCCCAGCAGGGTCGGGGTCCCTGACGACCAGTGCCTTCTGAACATGGGAATTTCCTTCTTTCTCATTCTTGGGGCTCAGTTGGGTGGCAGACGGCAACAATTTGCTTGTTTGTCTGGAGGGGACGTGATGTCTCTTTTCCATCCCAAAACCTCGCTGGGTTTAATACGCTGCATCCCTCGCAGCCTCTGAGCGGCTTTTTTGACTCTTCTTATTGCTTCAAACGGGACTCAGACGCTTCAAAAAGCGACTCTTTTATCTCCTGCTCCAAATTGCCGGATATCCTTGAGCGCAAGTTTTCTTTTGCATAATCTCACGGAGCATTTCCTCGTTAACCCTTAATGATCCAGGCTCTTATCCCCTACTCGGGAACCTCCTAAATGAGTTACAGACCCTCCAGCTGACACTTCCACGGGTTTCAGGCCTTGGACCAAATGCACAAAGCACCAGGGAGGATTAAACACCAGTTTTTTCTCCCCACAGGATCAGAATTTTCCTTGGGAAGCCACCAGCGAGCTCTGCCAAGAGCCAGACGCACCCAGAGACGTCGGTTAGAGCCGAAAACGTGGGAACCAAAGGCTCCTCGGGGCAGGCGGCTGGTGCTTGACAGATGTCCCGCTCCTCGCTCGGTGGCTTTTACACCCCTGACAGTCGCTTTCTTACTCCACAACCAACTTTTTAAATATATAGGCACAGAAAGTAACTGTTAAAGCGGCAGTTTCCCCCACAAAGCGGCGCCGATGACATCAAGGCACCCACGGGAAAGCTCTGACAGCAAAGGGGAGTCGCCGAACCCTCGGGAGGCGCCACAAAGCCCGTCCCGAGTGGCCTCGCACCGAGAGAAAATCGGCGAGAGGCTTCGGTTACACAACGGCGGCCGCCCCGGGGGTGAAGCGGTTTGGGGCGCGTTTCCAGGCGGCTCGTCCACCGGAGACCCCGGGGAAGCCCCTGGGGCCGGGCGGGGAGCGAGACGTGCCCAAGGTCACGGGTGGTGACAGAGCCCGGCCCGGAGCCGCCCGCTCCGCTCCCCACGCCCGCCCGGCCTCTCTCGGAGCGGAGCGGCGGCCGTTGGCGACCCCGGGATGCGGCTCCACCCCCCCCGCCGCCCCTGTCACCCCCGGCCCCGCGACCGGAGGCCCCGGCCGGACCCCTCCGCCCAGCCTCAGCCCCCCAGCGGCTCCGGTACCGGCCCCAGAGCCCCCCCGCACTCCCCGGGGAGCCGGACCGAGCCCGGCCGCCGCCCCCGCCGCTCACCATGGTGCTGCCGCCGCCTCCTGAGCTCCGGTCCCGAGTCCGCGCTGGAGCCGCCTCAGGAGCCGCCAGACAATAACCCGCCCGAGCGCGAGGAGGGAGCCCGGCCTGCCGCGGCCGGCCCGAGCCAATCAAGGCGTCCCATACTAGTTTGAACATCCGGCTGCCGCCAATCGCGGGGCCGTTTCTTACCCCCTCACTAGCTCCGCCCCGCGGCCCGTTTAACGGCTGTTTTTCCTTTGCACACGGCACGTAGGGGTGAGGGCGGGGGGTGTGCCCGGCGCTCGAGCCGGTGGGCGGTTGCGGAGGAGTGACGTGACCATCCACCAATAGAAAGATACGAGCGTTCGGCGAGTGGCGGTGATGAGCTGACTGACAGCTCCCGCAGCCAATGGGAGCAGAGAAGCCTTTCCCGCCCATTCTCTCCCCCCGCCTCCCGTGTTGTTTGTTTGCGCGGAGCGGAGTGGGGGGGGGACGCGGCGCTGAGGGGAGCGGGGGGGGTCGGTTCGCTCGGCTCCGCCGCCGGTCCAGGCGGGGCCCAGCCCGCTCTCCGCGGGCACCGCCGCTGTCAGGGCCGGCGGCCGGGCCCGTGGGTCGGGCCCTTCCCGGGCAGCGGCTCCTGACAGGGCCCGGGGGCCGCCCCGCACACCCCGGATCACCCCGACTCCCCATCATCACCTCCCGGCCCACTGAGGGGTTTGGGACTGAGGTGCAGCTTAGAAAGACTTAAACCCGGGTTACAAATGGACTTGTCCCAGCCGCGGGCAGCCCTGAGGTGAGAGGAACCCCCGGGGTGCTGCTGAGGCTCAGTCAAGTGGTGCCTTTGAGACCTTCTCTGTGTGTTTTTCAGGGGAAAAAAAAAAAAAAAAAAAAAGAAATAAAGGCTGGTCCTGTGCAATATGAGGGCAGCGGCAGGGAGGTAACACAGACGGTCCTGGCAGCCCCCGGGGGGTTTGGGCTGGAGCTGAAAGGCAAAAAAGATTGTGAGTAACAGTGGGATAAAATACGGCCCAAAAAAGCCCCCGAAATTCCCGGTCTGGGCTGGGGTTGGTGCTGCGTTAGGGAAGAGCACATCACGGGAAATAAACACTCTTAATTTCTCCTGATGAGCCAATTCCAGCATCAAATCCAACCCGGTTTTCTGTGATGAGGTTAATTTTAGAAATTTCAGACAGCAGGGGTCGGTGATGAACAGGAGCAACTTTGGGAGGCCCCACGATGGTGAAGGAGCCCCCGGCCCCTCGAGCCGGCGGGGAGAGGACAGAGCAGGTACAGGAGGAGCGGGGAGGGGACAAGGGAGGTAACTGAGCGCTGTCACTGCCCCCGCCGGGCTCCCCCCGTGCCTCAGTTTCCCTCAGCACCCAGCAGGGGGCGGGGGCACCAGCCCCCCCCACCCCTCGCTGCAGCTGCCACGGGGGGTTCGGGTGACCCCACAGCTGCTCCCACCCCCCCAGGACGGCTGCTCCACCTGTCCCACGGGCGCCTGCAGTGTGGCTGGGCCCCCCCGGCTGTCCCCACAACCCCCAGCTCCCTCACAGCAGCTGCCACCCTGGCATCCAAGGGATGCGTGTGACGGGTTCCCCCCATGAGGGGCCAGGATTGCGGTTTGGGGGGATCTGTCCCCACAGGAGCGGGGGTCTGGCTGCAGTGGCAGCGGTGACGGGGACAGGCGGTGGTAGCGGCTGCGGTGGCGGCTCGTGGCTCATGCGCAGCGGCTGCCGCCCGTGTCCTCAGATGAGCCCGTGCCCGCAGGGAGCCGCAGAGCTCGATGCGGCGCGGAGCTGCGGCGCCAGGGGCACCGTACAGAGTGGGGGGACGTGGAGGGGACGGTGGCACATGCACCAGCCCCAGCCATGACAAACACCAAACCCTGCGCCCTCCCTACCCCCGCGTGTCCCCAAACTCCCCACAGTTACNCCCAACCCCACAGGACACCCGTGTCCCCATCCACACGACGGTGACAACCCGTTCTCGAGCTGGCGACACCCCCCGAGAACCCCCAAGGAGCAAGCCGGGGCTGGGCAGGCTTTTTTCATTCACTTTTCCGCATACTTTTTATTTGTTACAAACATACAATTTTTTAAATATAGACCTTGTAAAACTCCATTTTGCAAAAATCTGCTACGGTGAGGAGTGCTCGGAGCATGAGGAGTTCGTCACGTCGGGCGTTCGTCTTCGCTAGTGGTCAAATCCAGGACCCGCCGGCGGCAACCGCTCCCCGGCGGCTCCCGAAACCGCCCCGCCGGCCGCAGAGGAAGGGACGGGAGGGACAGACCCCCCCCGAGCGCCGGCAGCCCCGCGCTGGGCCGCCTAAAGTGCATGGTTTGCTTGTATTTTTTCTTTTTCTTAAAAAAATAAGAGGAATAAAACTTTTTTTTTTTTTTTCTTTCTTCAAGGTACTTTCGGGGTGAAACGTTTGGGGCTCTCAGCAGATATTGGCCAACGACAGTTCTGGATCCAGCTCGTTCCTGCGCCGATATTTACCGATGGTTTATTTACCGATGCTTCCAGCGCAGAGCCGGGGATGCGAGAGCCGCGCTCGGCCGCTGCATCGAATCCTCATGGCCTCTTGTTTCGAGGCCGCGATGCCGCCGGTGACGCCAAACACCAGCACGGGGACTCGGAGGTCGTCGCCACCGCGGTGCAAAGCCACCGCGCTCCTCACTGGCTCCATCCCGCCACCTGGATTATTTGGATCTCACAGGCAGCGCCGGCTCAACCGGCTCCGCAAGAACCGCACCGAGCACCCAGAGCCACCGCCACGCCGGTTACGTTTCCCACCGGGAATATCTGCTGAGATCCCCCTGCGTCAGCTCAAGTACCATCATCGCTCGCTCCCGCTTTTTTTTTTTTTTTACATATTTTTTTCTATTTTTGCCTTTTTTTTTGGAAACTTTTTTCTTTTTTAAAAGAGAAGCCGGCGAGGGTTGGTGGGTTTGTTTTATCACCAACACAAGAAACCGCTGTCACCGCGGCCTGGCAGCCCCGGGACCGGCCGCCTCCCCCCAAACCAGCTGAAACTACAGCAGGAAAACTCCCATTTTCTTCCAGATTTTTCTCTTGGGGTGGGGGGGCAGAAAAAAAATTGCAGCGGTTTTAACTTTTCACGGAGCCGCCAACGGCTCCCGGCCCGGACGTTTTCTTTTTTTTGGGTATTTACATCGATTTTGGGGCGCTATACAAGATTTACAAGATTTTCTTTTTGTACAGCGAGAAGTCGCGCTCTCAAACCGTCCCTTGTGGGGCAACAGAAATCTGGAAGCTCCAAGAATTTTGGGATTGTTTTTCCCCCTTCCGGTTCAAAACAAAACAAAACAAAAAAAAAAAAGAGCAATTTCCCCATTTTCTACAGAAAAAAAACCCCAACCAAATCTGATATATATACACACACACACACATGTNAAGAACCGAACCCGCCGACCCGCTGCCGAATTCCGGTTTTGGCGCCGCCGAGACCCCCAAAACTCCTCAAAATCAACCGTCTCCCCCTGCGCCTCGGCTGCCACTGGGTTAAAAGGTTCCAAAACCTTTTTTCTTTTGCATTTTTCTCTTATTTTTCGATGGTTTTTGTTGGTCTTCGCCCGACACCTCCGCTCTCTGCACCATGTGCCGGAGGTTTCTGTCCCAGATCCGCGGCTCCCGCAGGACAAAGGGTCCGGTCGCGGCTCCGGCTCCGCAATTTATGGGTTTATTTTTCTTTTTTTTTGGCGTATTTTGCCTTTTTTCATCTTCCATGTTATTTCCTAAGCGGCTCCCAAGAGCCGAACGGGGCCGGCGGCGACGGTGCCGCTACCCTAGAGTAGAAAATAAGGCTAAATTCCCACAATTCAGCCAAAAAAAAAAAAAAAAAGAAGAATATATATATATATATATGTATTTTTTTAATATATATATGATCCTCTTCAAAAATAAAAGGAGAGGCGCCGCCTGCGTCGGTGCTCCCGGTGAGTCCATTGCGGCCGCATCTTCCCCCGATCCGGAACCTTCCGCAGCTTTTTTGTTGTTGTTTTTGTCGTTTTTTTGGGGTTTTTTGTTTTTTTCCGCGGCAAAGAACCGAAGGTGCGAACGGAACCGTGGTGGGACCAGCAGGACGTCACGGAAAAAGAGCTGCCTGAGGGTACGAAATTACAGTACGGCCGCGGTCGGACATGGAGATCAAACTATTGCTCCCGTGGTGAGTGCGGAACCGCCGGTCCCGGCGACGGGGTTAAAAATGGGAGAAATGGAACAATTAAAATTAAAAAATCACGTTAAAAATCCCTTTAAAAACGAGCGACAGAGGCGGGATGGACGGACGGCGGCGCCCGCGGGTTCCTTGGGGAGACGGATCCGCAAGAATAAGTTACGGAGATTGGCGGGCGCCGGCTCCCGAAAAAACAGTGGAAAGAGTTAATTTAAAAAATAAAAAAAGTCCTAAAAGTGGAGGAGGTGTTGGAGAAGCTGCAAGTTTGGAATGACGAGCGACGAACCCCGATCGGTTCAGAGTTCCTGGGATAATGCGGCGGAAAAAAATACGTTTCGGAAAGGGCAGGATTGACCTGGTTTGATTAAGGAACAAAAAACCAAAAAATTAAAAAAGAACCCGACGATTTGAGAGCGGAAAAATCCATTTAATGCAAGAGGCGACGCTGAGGGACCCGCTGGCCGGGGCGGCAGAGCCGGAGTGGCCAGGTAGGAAAAAGAAAAATAAGAAAAACCAGGAAAAAACCCCAAATAACCTGAAAAAAATCAATTGGGGGTGCGGATCCCACCGGGGCAGCGAGGGGGGGGTGGTAAAGAAAAAAAAAAAAACGGAGTGGCCAGGTAGGAAAAAGAAAAATAAGAAAAACCAGGAAAAAAACCCAAATAACCTGAAAAAAATCAATTGGGGGTGCGGATCCCACCGGGGCAGCGAGGGGGGGGTGGTAAAGAAAAAAAAAAAAAAGAGGAAAAAGGGGCAAATTTGGAGTCAATGAATGTAAGGGACCAAAGCGATACGGTGATTTTGCCGGCGCCGCCTTATTTGGCGCGAAGGGGCAGCCGGTGCGTCCCGGCGGGTTCTCCTTGTGCTTCGTGCCCGACCGGCCGCTCTGCCCCCCCCCCGGGGGAGAAAAATATACAGAGAGAGATATAAGAATAGAATAAATCAGCAAAACCGAGAAAGTTTTCCTTAATTTGCAGGAACCTGGTTCCTGGGGGAAAGGGGGGGGGCAGATTCTGGTGCCTGGAGTTGAGCGGTTTGCATCCCAAAAAATAATCTGTAAGGGGGGGGGGGAATAGAGGGGAAAAAGGAAAATAGAGGGGGAAAAAAAAAGGGAAAAAAAAGGAAAATAGAGGAAAAAAAAATAAGAGAGAGCGGCCGTTGGTCCAGGTGCGGCCCCCCCGCCCCAGCGCTCGCTGCCGAAGCCGCCGCTTGCAGCTCTGTCCCCCCCCGGCTTCGTCGCCCCCCCGTGAGGGTTTGGTGGCCCCGGTGCGGTGCCGGATGCTGGTTTTTTGGTGGGGGGGGCACCGCGTCGGAGAGATGGATCCGGGGTGTGAGTGTGTGTGTGTCCCCCGAAGAGGGTGACGAGGGGACACGCTCGGCGTCGCGGTCGAGCCGGTTTCTCTCTCTCCGGCAGCGGGTTTTGGGGGGGTGGATTTTGGAGGCGATGGGGATGGGGGGGCCGGCGTTGGGGGTCCAGGGCTCAGTCGTCGTCCACGTCGTCGCCGTCGGAGTCGTCGCCGGCGCCGCTGCCGCTGCCGGGTCCCGGGGGGCCGGCGCGTCGGTCGTAGAGCTTGTCCCGCTGGCGCTCCTGGATGTCGCGCATCTCCTCGGCGTAGCGGCAGAAGGCGCCGCCGAACTTGGCCCAGGCCTTGTAGGGGACGGTGATGGCGTTGCGGTACGAGGGCTTCACCTCGCTCACCCGCAGGAAAACGCCGTATTTGTTGCACCCCACGTCGAAGAAAAAGCGTTTGGAGTCCACGGTGATGGAGGTGCCTTCGGGCAGCTCCCCGTAGAGCCCCCCGCCGCCCGGCCCCCCGCCCCCGGGGCCGCCCAGCTCGTCCTCCTCGCCCCCGTAGTCGTCGATGAGCTTGGCCAGGGCGTCGCGGAACTCGATCAGCCCCTGCGCCGGCAGCGCGATGGTTTGGCCGCTCTGCAACCCGGGGGGGCCCCCGGGGAACCCCCCCGGCCCCCCGGGCCCGCGGTTGACGGTCTGGCGGATGCGGAGGAAGCGTCCGCGCTGGTTTTCCTTCAGGTCCAGGTAATATTTGCGGTTCTCCCGCACCAGGAACTCGCTCTTGAGGGCGCGGCGGGGGCCGGGACCGGCGCCGTCCTCCCCGGGGGCCCCGGCGGCCTGGGCGAGCTGCTCGGGGCTGGACGGGCCCAGCTGCGCGTAGTGCTCGATGAAGTCGCCCAGGTAGTCGCGGAACTCGGCGGCCACGGCCATGGAGAGCGTGAGGCGGCTCTTGGAGCCGCCCGCCCCCACCTCGGCGATCTTGAGGAAGCGGCCCTTGGCGTTCTGCTTCACGTCCAGGTAGAAGCGCTTGTTCTGGATGTCCAGCCGCTTCGAGGCCAGTTCCTGCGTCTCCTGCTCCGGGCCCGCCCCGCCGGACCCCCCTCCGGACCCGGCCCCGCCGCCGCTCCCTCCTCCTCCTCCTCCGCCTCCTCCTCCGCGGGCGGTGCCGAACCCGCCGCTGCCNCACTCCGGGCCGCGCCGCCGCTGGCGCCTTCTCCGCCGAGTCACGTGGGGCGGGGGAGGCCCCGCCCGCCGCGTCCCCGCGCGCCCTCTGCCGCCGCCGGAGCCACGCCCAGTGGGTGGAGCGCTCCGGGACAAGCCCCGCCCCTCCCCTAAACCCCGCCCCGCAGCCCCCAGGGCGCGCCGTTCCCTGAAGCGCAGTGACGTCACCGGCCGCCTGTCAGTCACGGCCGCCGCCGACTCTCATTGGCCGTGCGCGGGGATGGCGGGCAAGGGGGGCCCAGAGCCCCGCCTCCTCCCGCCTGGAGGGGTGAATGACGTCATGGCCGGGCAGCCTGGCGTCATCGAGAACGTCAGTGGCGGGAGGGGCCACACGGGGGATCTGCAACCTCAGGGGACCTTCTGAGACCATCTGGGGACACTGCGGAGCCTCTTGGGACCCGCTGGGGACAGTGCTGGGCCCCCAGGGACCCTTTGGGGACACCCTGGAGACCTCCGTGGGCCACTGTCACCTGGGAGGTTTGGCCACCACGTGTGTGTGGGGCCACCACTGGTGCCACCTGCAGTGTCACAAGCCTTCCCAGAGCCGGGGGGCGGGGGGTGGTGTCTCTATCTGCACCACCCAGAATCCCATAGGTGACCCACGGGCTGTGCAGCTGGTGTCGGGGGGTTTCTGGGACCACAGGGACCTGGTGGCTACTCAGCCCCACCCTGACCCTGGGGACAGGAGTGACCATGGGGGTGACACCTGAGCAACCCTGTCACCTGTGACAGTGACACATCGGTGACCAGTGCGGGGGGGGTTGGGCAGATGTGGGTGCCAGGACCTCAGGGAGCCCCTGACACCCCCAAGGTCCCCTCCCTGGAGATTCCCCCCCATATGGACAGACTGACCCTCCTGGGGTGCAGAGGGATTTATTTTGGGGAGGGGGTTCCCCAGGCCCAAGGGGGTCCCCTTCAACCAGGGGACCCCCCAACAGCCCCACCCTGCTCCCCCCGAGGCACAGGGACAGTGAATAGGGGATGCCCCTACCACAAATCCTGCTCCAAGGTCATTAGCATCCCCCCGGGGGGGTCTCCCCATGTCCCCTCCATGCTCACAACGCTTTAAATCCACCCCCCTCCCCACTGCACCCATGCGTGCTGCCCCCCCCGCCCTGCACAGACAGACTCAGGGTGTCCACACAAACTCTTTATGGGGGGGGTACAACACACGTAGTGGGGCGAGCTGGGGGCAGCCCCACTCGGCCCATAAAATGCGCGATGGGTGCTGGTGGGTTCGGTGTGACCCTGAGATCCCCAGTGGGTTCTGGGGAGGGGTCAGTGTCACCCTGGGACCCCCCACCAGTGCCCGGGGGGGCTCAGTGGGGCAGCTCGTGGGGGATGAGTTTGTAGTGGGTGCCGCAGGAGGGGCAGCGCTGGGCCTCCCCCTTGTGCAGCCAGAACCAGACGACGTAGCTGTTGTCTTCTTCACCTGGGGGGGGAGAGGAGGTTGGGACAGACGGACGGACAGAGGGAAGTGGGGGGGGCACGGGGGGGGGGGGCACTTACAGACGCAGCCCACGATGCGCTTGTTGGTGATGGAGGGGACGAGGTTGGGGTCCTCCTTGGTCCCCGCATAGCGCTTGGGCCGGAACATGCTGTAGGGATCCTGGGGAGGTGGGGGGGGTGAGCGGGGTGGCACCCCCAAATCCCTCCTGTCCCTGAGCCCCCCCCGCACACCCTGGGGTCTCCCCAAGTGAGAAGGCACCCCCAGACCCTGTCTGCCCCCCCCAGAACACCCTGTCCCTGAATGGGGGGACTCATGGCCACCCTGGGGTTCCTCCAGCTGCCTCCCAAGTGGGGGGGACACCCCAAGACTCTGTGTCACCCTCCTCAAGAGAACCCACCCCTCAGACCCCCCCGTGACACCCTGGGGTCCCCCCAGCTCGGGGAGCAGAGACCCTGCCCCTCAGACTTCCCCTACCCCTTGGGGTCCCTCCAGCTGCCCCCCAAGCAGAGGGGGCACCCCAGACTCCTCCTCCTCCTCTCCCTGAGCAGTCCCCACCACACACCCTGGGGTCCCCCAGCTGCACCCCGAACTGGGGGGGGGGGCACCCCCAGACCGTGCCCCCCCCCAGGACACCCTATCTTTGAGCCCACCTGCCCCCCTTAAGGTTCCCTCAGCTGCTCTCCAAACGGGGGGGACCCCAAAGCCCTCCTCCTGACCTCCCCCATCATGGGGTCCCCCCAGCTGCACCCCAACCTGGTGGGTGCCCCCAAACCCTGGCTCCCCCTCTGAGGACAGCCCGTTCCTAAGCGGGGGGGCTCAGGGACACCCTGGGGTCCCCAACTGTCCCGGCAGAGGGGACACCCCAGACTTTGCCATCCCCTCGGGACACCTTGTCCCTGAGCCCCCCAACCACACACCCCCCCCGGGGTCCCTCCAGCTGCTTCCCTGAGCTGGGGGGGCACCCCAGACCCTGCCCCCCGCAAGGAGACCCTGCCTTCTCAGGCCCCCCCACCCCGCTTGGGTCCCCCCAGCTGCTCTCCAAACGGGGGACACCCCCAGACCCTGCCCCCCCCCAGGACACCTTGTCCCTGAGCCCCCCAACTCCAATCCTGGTGTCCCCCGGCTGCCCCTGAGCGGGGGGGTCACCCCCAGGCCCTGTCCCCGGGTCCCCCCGCACTCACCAGGCCCTTGTTCATGGCCTCCATCACCTTCCGCTCCAACCCCGTCGCCTGCTCCTCATCGCTGGCCAGGCCGCCTGCGGGGCAGCGCGGTCACCCAGGGAGGC
>VWYH01010063.1:26324-41727 GCA_013399365.1 Pampusana beccarii
TTCCCCCCTCCCCAAGTTCCCGCTCGGTGCCGAGCGGCTCCGTGGGGGCTCCCCGAGCTGGAATTATTCATGAGGCATCATTTATTAATTCTTAATTATTAATGAGGCATCATTTATTAATTACCCGCCACGCCATTAGTGGCTCTGGGATGTTCCGCACCCCGGGAAGGTGCTGCCAGCGACGGCTCCCAGGGAAACCCCCCCGAAACCCCCCCGGGATGGGGAACCCAGCGCTTTCCCTCCCTCCTCAGGGAATTCGGGGTTTGCTGCTGCGTCGGGGGGTTTGATGACACGGGGTGGGGTCTTTGGGGGGGGTCTTTGAGGGGGGGGCTCTCTGTGTCCCCCAGACACTGGTGACACCGACCTGGAGCTCTCGGCCGCACGGCACCAACCGGAGGAGCTGGAGAAGTTGCTGGCGCGGACCAAATTCACCAAAGCAGAGCTGCAGGCGCTTTATCGCGGCTTCAAAAGTGTGAGTGCGGGGGGGGGACACCAGCCCCGGCCCCCCCGCAGTGGGGCAGGGGGGGTTTCGGTGTCACCGGGCGCCCGACGTCCCCGACAGGAGTGTCCCAGCGGCCTCGTGGACGAGGAAACCTTCACCGGGATTTATTCGCGGTTTTTCCCCCAAGGCGGTGAGTGGGGAGGGGGTGGCGGGGGGGGAAATGGTGAATTGTCCCCTGGGGGTGTCACCGGGTCTTGCTGTGTGTCCCCCCCCCGGCCCTGCAGACGCCAGCGCCTATGCGCACTTCTTGTTCGACGCCTTCGACGTCGACCGCGACGGGGCTCTGTGCTTCCAGGTGAGCGGGACAACGGGACACGGGGGGAAAACAGCAGGAAAAACACCGGGAAATGAGGGGAAAAACACCGGGAAACACTGGGGAAAATGAGGGGAAAAACCCTGGGAAATGAGGGGGAAAATGCTGGGAAACACTGGGAAAAATGAGGGGAAAAACACTAGGAAATGAAGGGAAAAACACTGGGAAAAACACCGCGAAACACTGGGAAAAACGATGAGAAAAACACTGGGAAATGAGGGGAAAAACAAAGGGAAATGAGGGGGAAAATGCTGGGAAGAAAGCTGGGAAACGCCAGGAAAAATGATGGGGAAAACACCAGGAAAAACACTGGGAAATGAGGGGAAAAACACCAGGGAAAACGCCGGGAGAAACACTGGGAAATGCTGGGAAAAACGCCGGGAAATGCTGGGGAAAATACTGGGAAATGCCAGGAAAAATGCGGGGAAAAACACTGGGAAACACACTGGGAAATGCTGGGGAAATGACTGGGAAATGAGGGGGAAAATGCCAAGAAACGTGTGGAAAAATGCTGGGAAACACTGGGAAAAACACCAGGAAAAACACTGGGAAGTGCTGTGAAAACACCATGAATTACTGGGAAAAACACCAGGAAATGCCTGGAAAAACACTGGGAAATGCTTTGAAAACACCAGGAAATACTGGGAAAAACATTGGGAGATGCCGGGAATAAATCACCAGGAAAAATACGGGGAAATGCCGGGAAAAACGGCAGGAAAAACCCTGGGAACCACGCTGGGAAATGCGGCACAGCTGATTCATTTCCCCCCTTGCTGGGGGAAAAACTCAGCGCATCCCAAACCCCGGTGTCCTGGGGAGCCGGTGCCGGAGCGTTCCCGGCACTGCGGCAGAGCCGGCACCGCGCTCACCACCATTAAAAATAGCGCCAAGCCAGAATAGAAATGGGATCAATACGGGGAAAAAAACCCATGAAACAAGCTCCCTGGCGTCCCGCAGTCGATGGCGATGGCGGGGGGGGGACACACACGCGGGTTGGGGACACGCGTGGGTCTGTCCCGGCAGGACTTCGCCGTGGGGCTCTCGGTGCTGCTGCGGGGGACGGTGCGGCAGCGGCTGGAGTGGGCGTTCAACCTCTACGACCTCAACAAGGACGGCCGCGTCACCAAGGAGGTGACACCGCGCGGGGGGACACGGCGGAGGTGGCGCCGGGGAAGGCGTTTGTCACCCCGACCCCGCTCTGTCCCCTCCCAGGAGATGCTGCAGGTCATCAAGTCCATCTACGCCATGCTGGGGCGCAGCACCCGGCCCCCGCCGCGGGACAGCGCGCCCGCCGAGCACCTGGAGATCTTCTTCCAGGTGAGGCTGTCCCCTGTGTCCCCCCCCACGGTGTCACCGGTGCTGGGGACAAGGGCCGTCCCCGCAGCCCCTGGCTGTCCCCGCAGAAGATGGACAGGGACGGGGACGGCGTGGTGACCCTGGACGAGTTCCTGGACACGTGTCAGCAGGTGACGAGCGCGGGGGGGGGGGGGCGGTGCCATCGTCACCCCCCTCCCTCCACCCCCCGCGCGCCTCGTTCCTCGTCCCGCCCCAAAGTGACACCCCGGGGGGGAGGGGACAGGGCGGGGACACGGGTGACCCGTCCGTGTCCCCCCGCAGGACGGGGACATCATGAGCTCCATGCGCATCTTCGAGAACGTCATCTAAACCGGGACCTCCCCGGCGGGACGGGTTTTCTCCTGTTGCCCAAAGAACCGAACCGAACCTCGGTGGCGCTGCCGGCGCCGCTTTGGGGCCGCAGTCCCCCCAGGACGAGGGTTCCCCGCCCCGGGGACGCCGGGTTCCGCCCCACGCTCTGCATGAGGAGAGCGGGTTGGTTTTCTCAATAAAACACCCGGCGGTGATTCAGGGCCGAAGGGGACGAGCCCAGGCCCACAGCGGGTGACGCAGCTGGGAGGGGATTGGGGGGATTTGGGTTGTTTCTGCTTTTTTTCTCCTCACGACCAGGCCGGTGAGGCCTCGGCCAGGCCCCTTTCCCGGCCCCTTCCCCGGTGCGGCCCCCTCCCCTTCCTCCTGCTCCTCCTGCTCCTCCGCCGCCTCTCGCTCACTCACTCACTGCGTGTTTCTGTCAAATAAAACGCACAAACACCGTCCCGGGCCCGGTTCTCCCCCCGGTTCTCCGGTCGCGGCCTCGGCGCTGTCATGGCGGCGGCGGCGCCATCATGGCGGCCGCTCCGCGTCTCCCGGCAACGCCGCTGCCCCGCCCCTTCCGGCGGCATGGCTGCGCGCCGAGGGCTCTCATTGGTGGTTCCACTCGCTGTCATTGGCGGCGCGGCCCCGCCCCCTCCGCGTTCCCATTGGTCGGGCCGAGGGAGGGCGTGGCCTCGGCGCAGGACCTTCGGGCCGGGGCCGCGGGGTCGGCGCGTGCGAGGGGTAGTGACGTAGGTGGGAGCGGGGAACCCCCCCGGGCTGGGGAATCCCCCCGGGCTGGGGAATCCCCGGGATTGGGGGGTCCCCGGGATCGGGCTGAGCGGGTGCGGGGGTTGGGATCTGCTGGGATTCGAGGGACCCCTGGGATTGGGCTGAGCGGGGCTGGGGAGCGGTAAATCCTCTGGGATCGGAGCTGTGCGAGATTGGGGGGGATCCCCTGGGATTGGCGGGATCCCCGGGATCGGGACTGTGTGGGATCCGGGGGGGGAAACCTCCGAGATTGGGATAGTGCGGGATCGGGGGTTCCCTGGATCGGGGCTGTACGGGATTGGGGGGCATCTCTGGGATCAGGGCTGTGTGGGATCAGGGGATCTACCTCCCCCCTTCTCCGCTGTGCCCCCTCACTCCAGGATCCCCCTGTGCCAGGATCTGCCCCTTCCCCTCCCTCCCCGCTCCGAGATTCACTGGGGGGGTCCCCCGCACCCTCGGGCTGGTGCCGGGACCTCCTGACCGCAGGATCCCCACCAGATCGCCCCAGATCCGCTCCAGCAGGGATGCGCCTGGCGGGGGCCATGCGGCTGGTTCGGTTCCGGAGGCCCGGGGGGGCCGAGCCCCGGCTGGGGCTGGAGGAGGCGCCGGGGGGGGCGCTGGTTGACCTGAGTGCAGCCGAACCGGCGCTGCCGGGATCCATGAGATCCCTCCTGGAGAGCGGCCCCCCAGCCCTGGCCGCCGCGCACAAGTGGGTGTTGTGTCCCCCCCGCCCCGTGTCCCCCGTGTCCCCCGTGTCCCGTCGCTGAGCGCGGCCCGCAGGGCGCTGCTGTCCGGCCAGTTCCGGGTGCCGCGGGACGGGGTTCGGCTGCTGGCGCCGCTGGAGGATCCCCAGAAGTTGATCTGCGTGGGGCTCAACTACCGCGACCACTGCAGCGAGCAGGGCGCCCGCGTCCCCACCCACCCCGTCATCTTCAACAAGTTCCCCAGCGCCATCGCCGGCCCCTTTGATGACATCGTGCTGCCCCAGGAGAGCAGCGTGAGGACCCCCCCCCCGCCACCCCCGCCCGTCACCGTGTCCCCCCCATACAGCCCAACCGAGTCCCCGCGTTGTCCCCGCAGCAGGTGGACTGGGAGGTGGAACTGGCCGCCGTCATCGGCAAGAAGGGGCGGCACATCGAGGTGACCCCCTGTCCCTGTCCTTTCCCCGCCCTGTGTCCCCCCCCCCGGGTTTATCAGGTCCCCTTTGTCCCCCTGCAGGAGTCGGTGGCCCTGGACCACGTCGTGGGGTTCACGGTGGCCAACGACGTGAGCGCCCGGGACTGGCAGATGCGCAACGGGCGGCAGTGGCTGCTGGGGAAAACCTTCGACACCTTCTGTCCCCTGGGGCCGGCCCTTGTCACCAAGGAGGCCGTGACAGGTGGGGACACCATGGAGACAAGACAGGGACATAACGGGGACCCTCTCGGCTGACACAGCAGGCGCCGAATTCCCTCCGAATCACCCGTGTTTTCCCCACGGGGGGGCGCTGAGGTGGCGCTGCCGGCCCCGTGTCCCCCCCGCTGTGACGTGTCCCCTCTGTCCCCGCAGATGTTCACAACCTGCGCATCCGCTGCAGCGTCAACGGGCAGGTGATGCAGGACAGCAGCACCAGCCAGCTCATCTTCCCCCTCCCCAAACTCATCGCCTGGGTCTCCCGGTACGCGCAGGGGGGGCCGGGGGTGTCACCGCTCCCCAGGGGGCACAGCTGACACGTGTCCCCCCCCCCAGCTTTGTCACATTGGTCCCTGGGGACATCTTGCTGACGGGAACTCCCGCTGGCGTGGGGTTTTTTCGGAAACCCCCCGTGTTTCTTAAGGTAGGGAAAGGGCTGGGGTGGGGGGGCAGAGCGGGGACATCAGGACCCCCCCTGTCTGGGGACAAGGCGGGGGGGGGTGGCTGCCATTGTGTCCCTGTCCCCCTCAGCACGGGGACGAGGTTCAGTGCGAGATCGAGCAGCTGGGCACCATCTGCAACCGGGTGGTGTGAGGACGGAGACACCGAATCCCCCCCGTTCGGCCGCTGTTTTCCCCCCCGTGGGTCAATAAAACCACGAGGCAGATCAGTACCAACCCCCCAACACTTCATTGTCGCCCCCGATTTGTTGTCCCCCCCCGGCACGTGTCACATCTGCACAAACTGCTGCACGAAGCTCTGCAGCTCGGCGCGGGCCGTGGCGCCGCGGAACGGCCGGGTGAGCTGGAGCTGCGGCCCCGCGGGGCCCCACAGCTCCTCCAGCACCTGTTTGGGGACACGGGTGTCACCGCGGGGGGGGACGGGACAGTTGGGGTTTCTGGGGCTGCGAGACCCCCGTCACACTCACCCCCATGTCCTTGAAGGTCTGGAGTGCGCTGAGGGCCGCGCTGCGGCTGGGGGGCTCTGGGGGGAGAGAAACCCCATGGGAGCACCCGCAGCCCCTTTTGGGGGGTCTGTGTGTGCCCCCCCCGCCCTCCACTCACCGAGATCGTCGCCCTCTTCCAGGAACTGCAGCAGCGCCTCCAAACAAACCGCCTCTGGGGTTGGGGACAGAAATGGGGGGTCAGACACCACCACCCCCCCAGTTCCTGGTGGTGTTGGGACCATTCAGAGTGAGGGGAATGGAGGGGCTGAGTGGGGCGGTTCTGTTACTTTTAGTGGGATTTGCCCCAAGATTAATGCTTCCTAAACCCAGTTAATTGCGATTATTGTTTAAAAGCAAAGGGGCTGAGGTTTTAGACTCGGGAATCAGTTCTTGCTGGCTGAACCCCCCCTCGACAGGTAAGGTTTAACTTCGATTCTTAGGCTCACGGTCTAACATTTGGGTTCAACTCTACTCGCACGAGAGGATCCCGGAGATGAGCTCAGGTTTTAGGACAAGGAGGAGCACGGGATGATGCGCAGGGCCGGGAGAAGATGTCCTCGTGCGGTTGAGTTTTGAATAGATGTGGGTTGGTAAAGTCCCTCGTTGGGTTATTAGCAGTATAAATAGCGTATGAAGGGGTTAACAGGGTGTATAAAGTGGTTAATAGGGTGTATAAAGTGGTTAACAGGGTGTATGAAGTGGTTAATAGGGTCGCAACTCCAATTAAAATGATCGTTAGGGGTAGATCAGTTGAACAGTGCGGTTAGAATAGTTAATTCTGCTGGTTTAGGGCTGTTGGCGATGAGAGATTTGAGATGAGACTGAGCTGGTTATCGGTGCCCCTCGTAGGACCGGGGCGATCGGGGGTGCCGATGGTCGGAAAGGGGGTTCATTAGGAGGGTGACTCGTTATAATCCCGTATCTGCCGAGTTTTAGGAGCAGGGTGGTGAGTGGTGGATGTGGATTTGGGTGGCCAGAGGCGCGAACCAGCCAGGGCTGCTCTGAGCGATGCTGTTAGTGAAGCCGGGGCTGAAACTGGGGGAAAATCCATCCCCAAAGGGCTGTTGGGCATTGGAACAGGGCAGCGGTGGAGTCACCACCCCTGGAGGGGTGGAAAATACACAGCGAGGGGGTTTTTGGGGACACGGGGCAGCGCCAGGGCTGGGGCACGGTTGGACTCGGTGATTTTAAAGGTCTTTTCCAACCAAACCCATCCTGTGATTCCCTGAAGGTTCAGGAATTGCTGCGCCTGAGTGTTCAGATCGCAAGGGGCAGCGGAGCTGATGCGGGTGTAGAACAGCAAACACACGTTTGGTTTCCTCAAAAGCCCCATGCGGGGCGGGGGGGTTGGGAAGCGTTTTCCCGCCCCGGGCGGGGGGGTCTCACCGGGCTGGGGCCATTGCGGTCGCTCCAGAAACGTCACCGCGCGGGCGAACGTCCCCAGGATGGGGCTGAGGAGGCGGCAGAGGAAGAGGAGCAAGCCGGGGCAGCCCTGGGGCTCCCTGAGCTGCGGGAGGAAGCACAGGTGGTGACAGCGGCCTGGCCCCGTCACCGAGGCAGCTTGGGGACCCCCCCGGTACCTTGAGGCAGCGTTTGGGGACCCCTGGTACCTTGAAGCAGCATTTGGGGCCCCCCGGTACCTTGAGGCAGCGTTTGGGGTCCCCCGGTACCTTGAAGCAGCGTTTGGGACCCTGCTGGTACCTTGAGGCAGCGTTTGGGGCCCCCCAGTACCTTGAAGCAGCGTTTGGGGTCCCCCGGTACCTTGAAGCAGCGTTTGGGGAGCTCGTCGGCGCCGTCGCTGTCGCTGTCGCTGAAATCCATCCTGGCCCAGGGCCGCCGGGACACGTCGCAGACCCAGCGGTCGCTCTCGGGCTGCGGGGACAAACGGGGCCGCGTCACCGGGGGTGTCACCCGTCCCCGCGGGGGCCCCTCCCGCGGTGTCACCCACCTCCTCGGCCTCCAGCAGCCCGCACAGGAGCAGCCTGTCCAGGACGTCCCTGCTGCGGCACTCGGGGGGCTGGCAGGGCTGGGAGAGGGGGAGACGAGGGACCGGTGACCTCGGGGGTGCCACCCGGTGCCACCCGGTACCGCCTGGTGCCGCCGGCCCCACCTGCAGCCCCAGCAGGTTTGGGGGCAGCAGCCGCAGCAGCTCCAGCGTCTTGCGCTGCAGCTCGTCCTGGCTCAGCACGATGCCGGCGGCGCCGGATCCCAGGAACGGCAGCAGCTCCAGCAGCAGCGCGCGGATGGCACAGGCTGTGGGGACATCGCCCATCGGCGGTGCCACCGATCAGCGGTGTCACCACGGCCCCAGCGTCACCGGTCCCTGGCGGCACCATTCGCCCACGTCACCAATCCCTCGTGTCGCCGATCGCTGGTGTCACCAGGTCCCCAGTGTCACCAAGTCCCTCGTGTCAATGAGCACCAGTGTCACTAATCCCTGGTGTGAGTCCCTGGTGTCACCATTGCACCGTGTCACCAAGCCCTGGTGTCACCATTCCCTAGTGTCACCATTCCCCAGTGTCACCATTCCCTTGTGTCACTGAGTCCCCAGTATCGCCATTCCCTTGTGTCACTGAACCCCCATGTCACCGAGTCCCTGGCTCACTGATCCCTGGTGTCACTATTCCCCAGAGTCACCAAGTTCCCCAGTGTCACCATCCCCAGCTGTCATCATTCCCTGGTGTTACCAAGTCCCCAGTGTCACCATCCCCTGGTGTCACCATCCCCTGGCACCCCTGATCCCCATTGTCACCGAGTCCCTGGTGTCACCATTCCCTGGCATCACCAACCCCAGTGTCACCATCCCCTGGTGTCACCGAGTCCCCGGCATCACTGATCCCTGGTGTCACTATTCCCCGCTGTCACCGAGTCCTTGGTGTCACCATTCCCTAGCATCACAGATCCCCAGTGTCACCGAGTCCCCTGTGTCAGCATCCCCTGGTGTCACCAAACCCTGGTGTCACCATCCCCTGGCATCCCTGATCCCCATTGTCACTGAGTCCCCGGTGTCACCATTCCCTGGCATCACCAACCCCCAGTGTCACCACCCTCTGGTGTCACCACCCTCTGGTGTCACCGAGTCCCCAGCATCACTGATCCCTGGTGTCACTATTCCCCGCTGTCACCGAGTCCTTGGTGTCACCATTCCCTAGCATCACAGATCCCCAGTGTCACCAAGTCCCCAGTGTCACCATCCCCGGTGTCACCGACGCCCAGTGTCACCATCCCCATGTCCCCGGTGTCCCCTCACCTCCCACAGCCTCGCAGGCGAACACGGGCAGCACGCTGGCGCTGAGCCGGCCCAGCTCCCCCCGCGCCCCCGCCACCACCAGCGCGTCCCCGCGCGGCGCCAGGCGGCGCAGGGTGACCCGGGGGGCCAGCAGCGCCAGGCTGTGCCGCAGCAGCGCCCGCAGCTGCCCCGAGCAGCCCACGTCGCGCTGGCGCAGCAGGATCTCCTCCAGCAGCCACCCGAAGTCCTGCAGCAGCCGCGACAGCAGCACCGCCTGCGGGGAGAGACGGGGGAACGGAGGGGAGAGGGGGAAAGAGGAGGAGGAGGAGGAAGGAAGGAGGAAGAAGGAAAGAGGAAAGAGGAGGAGGAAGGAAGGAGGAAGAGGAGGAGGAGGAGGAAGAGGAGGAGGAAGAAGGAAAGAGGAAGAGGAAGGAGGAACAGGAAGGAGGGAGAAGAAGGAAAGAGGAGGAGGAGGAACAGGGGAGGAAGAGGAAGGAGGAGGAAGAAGAGGAGGAGGAAGGAAGGAGGAAGAAGAGAAAGAGGAGGAAGAGGAGGAGGAAGGAGGAAAGAGGAGGAGGAGGAGGAAAAGGGGGAGGAAAGAGGAGGAGGAAGAAGGAACAGAAAGGAGGGAGGAGGAGGAAAGAGGAGGATGAGGAAAGGAGAAGGAAGGAAGGAGGAGGAGGGAAGGGGAAGGAGAAAGGAGGAGGAAAGAGGAAGGAGGAAGGAGGAGGAAGGAGGAAAGAGGAGGAGAGGGGAGGAAGAGGAGAAGGAAGAAGGAGGATGGAAGGGGAAGGAGAAAGGAGGAGGAAAGAGGAAGGAGGAAAGAAAGAGGAAGGAAGGAGAAGGAAGGAGGAAGAAGAGGAAAAGAGGAGGAGGAGGAGGACGAAGGAGAAGAAGGAAGGAAAGAGAAGGAGGAGGAGGGGGGAAGAAGAAAGAAAAGGAAGAGGAAGAGAAAAGGATGAGGAGGAGGAGGAAGGAGGAGAAGGAAGGAAGGAGGAGGAATGGGGAGGAAAGGACAAGAAAGAGGAAGGGGGAGGAAAAATTCCTCCAAAAGGAAGGCAAACGTGGACAATTCCTGGTCTCACCCCATGGTGCTTGTGCAGCAGCAGCGCTGACGTGATCCCCACGGCTGTGACGGCGGAGCAGGAGATGGTGTCTGTGGGAGAGGAGAGGAGAGGAAGAGGAGAGGAAGAGGAGAGGAGAGGAGAGGAGAGGAGAGGAGAGGAGAGGAGAGGAGAGGAGAGGAGAGGAGAGGAGAGGAGAGGAGAGGAGAGGAGAGGAGAGGAGAGGAGAGGAGAGGAGCTCAAGTATCGGGGATTTGCCCCTTCAGCCCCAGGGGCACTGGTGACGTCCCAAGGGACCCACAGCCCGGACAGACGGACGGACAGATGGATGGACAGACGGATGGACAGACGGCCCCTCACCGCTCAGCGCATGCAGGCCCAGCCGCGTCACCAGCGTCTCCTCTTCGGTCTCCGGACCAGCGGCCACCGTGGGGCCAGGACCCCAAATTGCAGCTTTGTCACTGGGGAAGCTGGGGCTGGAGAAACAGGGGGAAAAGGGGCGAGGAAATGGGGTGAGAAAAGGGGATGAAAAAATTGGGCAAGGGGAAAACGGTGAGAACACGGGGTGGAAAAAGGGGTGAGGAGAAAATGGGGGGAGAAAACGAGGTGAAAAAGGGGCACCAGGAGTTAAAGGGGCGAGAAAAGGGGGCAAGGAGAAAACAGGGTGAGAAAATGGAGTAAGAAAATGGGGCCAGGAGAAAATGGGGTGAGAAAAGGGGACCAGGACAAAATGAGGTGAGAAAATGAGGTCAAAAAAGGGGACCAGGAGTTTAAGGGGTAGAAAAAGGGGGCGAGAAAAGGGGATGAGAAAATGGGAGGTGAGAAAAGGGGTCCAGGACAAAACGGGGTGAGAAAATGGGAACCAGGAGAAAACAGGGTGAGAAAAGGGGGTGGAAAAAGGGCGAGGAGAAAATGGGGTGAGAAAAGGGGACAAGAAAAGGGGACCAAGAGTAAATGGGGTGAGAAAAGGGGACAAGAAAAGGGGACCAAGAGTAAATGGGGTGAGAAAAGGGGGTGAGGAGAAAATGGGGCAAAGGAGGTGAAGAAAGGAGGTCCCCAAAACCGGTGAAGAAAGGGGGTGAAGAAACGGGGCCAGGGGCAGGTATTGGGGTAAGAAATGGGGGTGAGGGCAAAATGGGGTGAGAAAAGGGGCTGGGAAAGGGGGCGAGGCCGGGGGGTCCTGGGTGCTGTGGGGTCGGGGGTCCCCGTGGGGCTCACATGGTTCCCGGTGCCCCCGGCAGCTCCTCCGGACGCGGCTCCGTGCGGATCCACCCGCCCTGGGCCGCGAACTCCTGCGACCAATGGGGGGAGCTGAGCCCTTGGGGACCAGCACCCCCAGCTTCCCAGAATGGGGGATCCCTGGAGATCCCTGGAGAGCCTTAGATCCCCCAGAGAACCCCAGATCCCCGGAGAACTCTGGATCCCCTGGAGAACCTCAGGAGAACCCAAGATCCCCTGGAGAACCTCAGATCCCTGGAGAGCCCCAGAGAACCCCAGACCCCCAGGAGAACCTGAGATCCCCTGGAGAACCCAAGATTCCCAGAAGATCCACCGAGAACTCCAGATCCCCTGGAGAACCCCAAATCCTCAGGAGAACCCAAGATCCCCAGAAGATCCCCTGAGAACCCTGGTTTACCCCCCCTGGGGTTCATCCATCCCCACCACCCCATCAAGGACCCTGCTGGGATCGGGTGGATCCCAGGATCTGGTGGGGATCCCCCGTACCTGCAGGGAGAAGGGTTGGCCGAAGTCCACGCGGGCGCAGCCGCGATTTCGGGGTCCGGCCCCAAGGGCCACGCGCAGGATCCCAAGCAGGCCCAGCGCCTGCAGACATGGGGGACAGGGCCCCACGTTTGGGTGCTGCACCCCAAGAGCACCCAGGGGACCCCAAAACCCATGGGGAACCCATGAGCACCCCAAAATCCCAAGGCACCCCAAGAGCACTCACTGCACCCCCAAAAATCCCAAGGGCACCCATGTGAACCCCAAGAACACCCCCCATTTGGGTGATGCACCCCAAAGCACCCAGGGGACCCCAGAATCCCTCTGGGCACCCTGAGGGCCCCAAAACCCCAGGGGCACCCCAAAAATCCCAAGGGCATCCAAAGGCACCCATGAGCACCTCAAAACCCCAGAGGCACCCCAAGAGCACCCAGGGGACCCCAAAACACCAAGAGCACCCCAAGGGCACCCATGTGAACCCCAAGAGCACCTCCCATTTGGGTGCTGCACTCCAAGGGCACCCAGAGGACCCCAAAACCACAGGGGCACCTTAAGGGCACCCATGTGAACCCCAAGAGAACCCCCCATTTGGGTGCTGTACCCCAAGGGCACCCAGGGGACCCAGAATCCCTTTTTGCACCCCAAGAGCACCCAAGGCACCCCCAAAGCCCCATGAGCACCCTAAGAGCACCCAGGGGAACCCCAAAACCCCAAGGGCAATCAGGGGACCCCAAAACCCCAAGAGCACCCTAATGGCACCCATATGAACCCCAAAGCATCCCCTATTTGGGTGACGTCCCCCATTTAGGTGCTGTCCCCCCTTTGGGTGCCATCCCCCCATCTGAGTGCTGTCCCCCCATTTCAGTGCTATCCAGCCCATCTGGATGCTGTCCCCCCTTCGGGTGCTCTCCCCCCATTTCAGTGCCATCCCCCCCATTTGGGTGCCATCCCTCCATTTGACTGTCATCCCCCCATTTAGGTGCTATCCCCCCATTTCAGTGCCATCCCCCCATTTGGGTGCTGTCCCCCCATTTAGGTGCCATCTCCCCTATTTGGGTGCCATCCCCCCTCTGGGTGCCATCCCCTCATTTAGGTGCCATCCCCCCATTTCAGTGCCATCCCCCCCATTTGGGTGCTGTCCCCCATTTTGGTGTCGTCTCCCCCGTCTGGGTGCCATCCCTCATTTAGGTGCTGTCCCCATTTGGGTGCCATCCCCCCATTTGGGTGCCATCCCCCCTATTTGGGTACTGTCCCCACTTTGGGTGCCATCCCCCCATTTGGGTGCCATCCCCCCTATTTGGGTACTGTCCCCACTTTGGGTGCCATCCCCCCCTTTGGGCGCCGTCCCCCCCATTTGGATGCCATCCCCCCATGTGGGTGCTGTCCCCCTTTGGGTGCCATCCCCCCATTTGGGTGCCATCCCCCCCATTTAGGTGCTGTCCCCCATTTGGGTGTCATCCCTCCATTTGACTGCCATCCCTCCCTTTGGGTGCTGTTCCCATTTGGATGCCATCCCCCCATGTGGGTGCTGTCCCCATTTGGGTGCCATCCCCCCATTTGGGTGCCGTCCCCCCCATTTGGATGCCATCCCCCCATGTGGGTGCTGTCCCCTCACCTGTGTCCCCCCCCGCGTGTCCCCGGGGGTGACATCGTAGGCGATCCCCACGGGCACCACGGTCAGGTCGGGCACGGCGCGGTGGCTCAGGGCGCGGCACACGGGGCGCAGCCAGCGCCGGGCGGCGGGCGCTAGGACCCGGGGGAGCGCGGGCTCCTCCAGGAACAGCAGCAGCGGCTGCCGGCTGCGCAGCAGCTCCGCCACGTACTGGGGAGACTGGGTTAAACTGGGAGGGCTCCGGGGGTACTGGGTCAGACTGGGAACGCCACGTACTGGGGGGACTGGGTTAAACTGGGGAGACTGGGTTAAACTGGGAGCGCTGGGAGCAGAACTGGGGTACTGGAGGTACTGGGTGAGACTGGGAGCGCCACGTACTGGGGGGACTGGGTTAAACTGGGGAGACTGGGAGCGGAACTGGGAGGGGAACTGGGCCAAACTGGGGGAACTGGGCCGAAGTGGGGTACTGGGTCAAACTGGGTGTACAGGGTCAAACTGGGGGTACAGGCAGCACCCCCTTGATGTACTGGTGGGGGAAACTGGGCCAAACTGGGTGTATGGGGTCAAACTGGGGGTACAGGCAGCACGCCCTTGATGTACTGGTGAGGGAACTGTGTCAAACTGGGGGTACAGGCAGCACGCCCTTGATGTACTGGTGAGGGAACTGTGTCAAACTGGGGGTACAGGCAGCACCCCCTGGGTGTACTGGGGGGGGGGAAACGGGGCCAAAGTGGGGGTACGGGGTCAAACTGCAGGTACAAGCAGCACCCCCTTGATGTACTGATGAGGGAACTGTGTCAAACTGGGGGTACAGGCAGCACACCCTTGATGTACTGGTGAGGGAAACTGGGCCAAACTGGGGGTACTGGGCCAAACTGCAGTACTGGGCCAAAGTGGGGGTACAGGCAGCACCCCTTTGATGTATTGTTGCGGGAACTCGGTCAAACTGTGGGTACAGGCAGCACCCCCTTGATGTACTGGGGGGGGGAAACTGGGCCAAACTGGGAGTACTGGGTCAAACTGGTTGTACTGGGTCAAATTGGGGGAACTGGGCCAAACTGCACTACTGGGTCAAACTGGGGGTACAGGCAGCACCCTGTTGATGTACTGGTGGGGGAAAATGGGCCAAACTGGGGGTCCCACAGCCACCCCGTGCAACCCGACCCCCCCATGTCACCCCCACCGAGCACTTTTGTCTCTCGGGGGCCGCTGTGCACCCCCCAGTACCCGCGCTGAACTGGTCCCAGTCGTACCGCGGCCAGCACGGCCCCCGCCAGCCCCTCGGCCTCGTCCCGCGGCGGCAGGAAAACCCCCCCGAGGCGGGCGAGCAGAGCCCTGCGGGGGGAACGTCGCAAAATAACACCCCCCGGCACCCGCCGCGTCCCCCCTGTCCCCAGCGCCTCTTACCGCAGGTACTGGGAGGGGTACTGGGTGAAACTGGGGGGACTGGGAGCACCCCCTTGACATACTGGTGGGGAAACTGGGTCAAACTGGAGGTACTGTGTGCACCCATTGATGTACTGGTGGGGAACTGGGTCAAACTGGGGGTACTGGGTCAAACTAGGGGTACTGGGCCAAACTGGGGCTACTGGGGCTAACTGGGGGTACTGGGTCAAACTAGGGGTACTGGGCCAAACTGGGGCTACTGGGGCTAACTGGGGGTACTGGGTCAAACTAGGGGTACTGGGCCAAACTGGGGCTACTGGGGCTAACTGGGGGTACTGGGTCAAACTAGGGGTACTGGGCCAAACTGGGGGTACTGGGAGCACCACTTTGACATACTGGTGGGTAACTGGGCCAAACTGGGTCTACTGGGCCAAACTGGGGGTACTGGGTCAAACTAGGGGTACCTGGAGCACCACTTTGACATACTGGTGGGGAACTCGGGCAAACGAGGGGTACTGGGCCAAACTGGAGGTACTGGGAGCACCCATTGAAGTACTGGTGGGGAACTGGGTCAAACTGGGGGTACTGCAAGCACCCATCGATGTACTGGGGGGGAACTGGGTGAAACTAGGGGTACTGAGTCAAACTGGGGGTACTGGGAGCACCACTTTGACATACTGGTGGGGAACTCGGGCAAACTAGGGGTACTGGGCCAAACTGGAGGTACTGGGAGCACCCATTGAAGTACTGGTGGGGAACTGGGTCAAATTGGGGGTACTGGGAGCAGCCGTTGATGTACTGGTGGGGAACTGGGTCAAA